>JAQOWZ010000003.1:4365000-4965000 GCA_035578165.1 Stenolophus ochropezus
GATACAAATACCTGTTAAAAATATTTCTATAGTTTACAAAAATACTTTTAAGTGTTAAGTTAATAATTATTTAAAAATATAAAATATTGTAACGTTTTATTTATTTAGGTGAAGTGTAAAATTGATTAAAACACTAATATTTATATAACTAAGTTTAATTAAAGAAATATGAATTATAAAGAATAATGAAAAATAACTAACACTAAGAATTAACAAATATAAACACCAATTTAAGACTAACATATATCAATAAAGACTTAAACACTAAGATAAATTATTTATACAATTAGAACTACGCAATATTTATTTCAACTATATTTATATCACTCTTTATTTATATCACCATCTGTTCACTACACGTATCGATATAAGACTGTTCTCGCGATCTTTTTCTCGGGGTATTTAAGTAAAACAGTTTATTCTAGAAAATTCTCTGATTCCTTGGAAATCAGAACAATGGGGAGCGAACGGACGTGTTCTGACCTGTTCGCCCGCGCCGCGACCCTGGGTTCGCTACATTGCCCCCTCCTTAAGACTGTTTCGTCCCGGAACAGTTTGTTATGACGAAATCTGCATGCATCACCCTTGGTGCATCTAGAAGTCTTGAAGAAGTAACAGTCGACGGTCCGTTTGAGCTCTTCTTGGCCGGTAGAGTTGAAGCTGCAGACTAGAATTTCCACTCCGGTAAAGCGGAAGATTGTTTCTAACATGCTTCTAACAATCCTCCAATCCAAACCATCTAGTCCACAGCCTATCTTCGGTACTGCCAGCTTCATGATGTCGTTCTTCAAAATATGGTCCTTCATATCGCACAACGAGTCCCATAAACTGCGGTATGACGGCTTCTGATATGAGTATTGTTTGGTAACCAGGTAGTAAAGGTACCGCTTGTTTTCTACGTTATCATCCTTCAGTTGTAGCGTTTTTTCGACAGTTGGACGTTGGTTGGCCAGTTCTTGTACTCGTCCAAATTTTCTTTTAAAAACTGAAGCGATGCCGCGGGACATTTTAATGTCTTTCGCTACACAGTGAGCGAGGGAATATTCTGAAGACACGGTGAACAGATCTCGTTGTTCTTCTCGTGTCACGCCATACCGTGCTTTGTGGCCAGTGGAATGGCTTTCCATAAAGTCTTCAAATGTTGGTTCCTCAGTTACAACCCGGCGAACCGTCGCTCCACGATGATCATCAAAGTTATCACCAGCGAAAGGGGCTAACCGATTGAAGTGGACTACTCCCGGCTTTCCATTAGGTGTTTTCCTAATTCTGTAGACCACATCATTTATTCTCTTTATGATCTCGTAGGGACCTTCCCAATTCTTTTGTAGCTTCGGTGATAAGCCACGACGTCTTTGTGGATTGTAAAGCCACACTAAATTCCCAGGTTTAAAACCACCTTTTTCAGCCTTGACGTCATACTGGTCCTTCATCCGATCGCTGGCACCTTGAATGTTTGTGCGGACTTGTTCATGGATGTCATTCATTCTTCTCCGTAAGTCCGTTACATAGTCCTATCCGGCTAGATCTTCACCGGGTTTACTGCCAAATACCAGGTCGCATGGTAAGCGCAACTCCCGCCCAAATAAGATGTTAGATGGTGTCTGCCCTATTGTTTCATGCACGGATGAACGGTAAGTCAACAAGAACAGATGAAGATGTCGGTCCCAGTCTCGTTGATGGTTAGAGACTACCTTTGACAAATACCGATTTATTGTTCTATTCATCCGTTCAACCATGTCATCAGACTGCGGGTGTAATGCAGTAGTTCTGGTTTTCTTTATTCTTAATATCTTACAGATATTTTGGAACAGAGCAGACTCGAAATTCCTTCCTTGGTCGGAATGTATTTCTCGCGGTACTCCAAATCGGCAGATGCATTCTTTTACCAAGACTTCAGCAACCGTTACGGCTTCCTTGTTGGGTAATGGATAGGCTTCGACCCACTTAGTAAAGTAGTCCATTACTACTACTATGTATTTATTTCCATCATGTGTGAATGGCTTCGCTATGTTGGCAAATCCAGGTACATAACGTCGGTAGTATATACAGAGACCAAGGAAACTTCTCAATTCATGTTTATCCCTTGGTACTGGCCAGTCACTCACAGCCCTTATTTTCTCCGGGTCAACTGCAATACCCTTACCAGAAACTACGTGTCCAAGATAATGAACTTCTTTTTGAAATAAGTGACACTTCTTTGGACTGAGTTTCAGGTTAGCCTTCCTCAATCTTTGGAAAACCTCTTCCAAGTTCTTCATGTGGTCCTCGAAAGTTTTTCCTACCACAATAATATCGTCGAGGTAAACCAAACATGTTTTCCACGACAGTCCAGCCAACACGGTTTCCATAAGTCGTTCAAACGTTGCAGGGGCATTGCAGAGCCCAAATGGCATAACAGTAAATTGCCAAAGACCGGTACCGATGGTAAATGCCGTCTTTTCTTTGTCTCTTGGGTCTAAATCCACTTGCCAGTATCCGCTCTTTAGATCAAGAGTAGAGAAGATCTTTGATCCTGCCAATGTATCCAGTGTATCATCTATTCGGGGTAGCGGGTAGCTATCCTTCTTCGTCACGTTGTTAAGTTGACAATAATCGACACAAAATCTTGTAGAGCCATCCTTCTTCTTCACTAGCACCACTGGTGAAGCCCATGGACTGCTTGAAGGTTCAATCACACCTTCCGTCCTCATGTCCTCTATAATTTCTTCTGCTTCTTCCCGCTTCGCCAGTGGTAATCTTCTTACTGTTTGGCGGATGGGTCTTGCGTCTCCGGTGTCTATTTTATGATGGACTACATTGGTTCTTCCTTTGTCCTTCTTGTCAAATTGGAACATATCTTGAAAGGTCCCAATTAAGTTCTTAGCCTTGGTTTTCTGGTCGGCAGTCAAGTCCTGGAACGATGATGACAGCTCTTTGATTAGAATATCTGGAACTTAGCATGATGTATTGTCTTTGGCCTTTACAGTTCGAATAATTGATGATACCGCTGAACATTCACCTACTACGGTCCCTTTTTTTAGTATAACGGGATAAAAATTAATGTTCATTACTCGAACTGGGATTATCTTGTCGGTTTTGAGCAAGGCTTTCCCAATTACAACTCCAGTCCCAGTTTTAGCATCATCATTTTTCGGCTGGAGCATGACAATGTTTCCCTCATAGAAGCTACCCTCTATTTGTGCTTTCACGATTGATTCACTCCGTTCTGGGAGAATTACATCTTCCGTTATTAGTACTCTCATGGCATTGTCGTCTCGTGGATTTAATACTAGTTCTTCATCATTGACTATTATCACACCATTCTTTAAGTCAAGTTTAAATCCATGCATTTTCATTATGTCCATGCCGAGAATGAATTTATCTTCTGCGTCAGCTACTAGCACACGATGTTTAATGCATGTTTTTCCAACAGTGATGCTTAAATCTATTTCTCCCGATGCGGTAGCTTGTTCTCCTGTAGCTGTGCGTATTTGTCACTTTGTTGGAAGTAGATGTTTTCCGAATATTTTTCTTGCTAAGTCGGGTCTGATTATTGTTTTTGTCGCACCCGTATCCAGCAACATTTTAAGCGGCCTTCTGTTGGTAGAACCGTCTACATAGATGCTGTTAGCTTGATGATGAAGGGATGCGACATAAGTAATAGATTCTGGGGCTACTGGATTACGGGTCGACGATTGCCCCTTCGCATCAACCCGACTTAGTTTTCCGACTCCCTTTCTTCCTTTCTTGGTTCTGCTTTCCTCTGTTGTTTTCTGCAGAGCCTTTGCGGGTGACCTACTTCACCGCAATTCCAACAGCGGAGTTTATTTCTTCCAGAAGCATGAATTTCGGATGTAAGTCGTCTTATCCTGTCATCTAGATCCTCTGTGTCTTCATTCCTCTCAGCATCGATAATTCGCACTCGCGACTGGTTGCGTGAAGCTTGTTTTGCAGCTTCATGATCTAAGGCATATGAAAGTGCATCAACCAGAGATTTTGGTCGAGCCAATCGTAGTGCCTGCTGAGTTTCATTGTCTCGGACCCCATAGATAAATGCTTGTGTAGCTAGGCATTCCAAGATGCTGTCAGGGGCTGTAGGATGTGCGAGACGAACCAAACGAGCTATATCCGCTTCAAATTCTTGAAGGTTCTCTTTTGAACTCTGATATCAGTTCCTCAGTTGCGTCTGGTACACCTGCTCCAGATGCGCATTGCCATATCGCATATCCAATCGCTTAACAAGTTGTTCGTAGTCTTCCTGTTCATCTTCTTTTAGCGTCTGTAGGATATCGATGGCTTCTCCACGCAGTGAAACTGTCAGCGCTGTAGCCTTCTCCTTGGAAGTCCAGCCATTTGCTTTGGCAGCGGCTTCAAATTGTTTTACATAATTCGGCCATGATGACTTGCCGTCGAATTCGGGTGTTTTAATGTGCAGTCTTGAATTATGTTCCGCTTTTACTATTTTGTTTACTTGAATAATATCTGCTACATCAGAATTTGAAACCGCTGGCGTAATTTTAGAGAAATTTTGCTGTAACTCTTCAACTTTTTTCTCGTAAGTTTCCATTCTCTCCTCTAAAATTCTAGAACTTTCTTTCAATTGTTCGTTTAGCCTGTCCTCCAAACCTTTAGAATTTTCCAATAATTTCTCCTCCCATATTCTAGAATTTTCTATTAATTCTTCTTTTAAAGTTCTAGAATTTTCTGTTAACTTTTCTTCCAAAGTTCGAGAACTTTCCTCCAACTTTTGTTCTAAGGTTCTAGAATATTCTATCAATTCGTCTTTCAATATTCTAGAACTTTCTTCAGATTTTCTAGCACTTTCCTCTAATTTTTGTTCTAATGTTCGAGAATTTTCTTTCATTTCATCTTTTAATGGCATAGAAGTTTCTTTTAGAATTTTAACAAAATCGGTAAAACCACCCGCAATTTCGAATAGAAACTCATCTGGATTTTCACCAGATTCTACTAAAGCTTGCCGTAGACGAAGTTGCAGAACAGCCTTGGATCCCGATGTCTCTAACTCTCGGTCTTCCAACTCCCTCTTGAGATCGGTTACTTTTAATTCACTTAATTTTACTTGTTTACCCGCCATTTTATTTATTTTTATTTTACACTTCACAGTTTTTAATAACCCTCACACCTGACACCAATTGTAACGTTTTATTTATTTAGGTGAAGTGTAAAATTGATTAAAACACTAATATTTATATAACTAAGTTTAATTAAAGAAATATGAATTATAAAGAATAATGAAAAATAACTAACACTAAGAATTAACAAATATAAACACTAATTTAAGACTAACATATATCAATAAAGACTTAAACACTAAGATAAATTATTTAAACAATTAGAACTACGTAATATTTATTTCAACAATATTTATATCATTTTTTATTTATATCACTATCTATTTATTTATATCACCATCTGTTCACTACACGTATCGATATAAGACTGTCCTCGCGATCTTTTTCTCGGGGTATTTAAGTAAAACAGTTTATTCTAGAAAATTCTCAGATTCCTTGGAAATCAGAACAATAGGGAGCGAACGGACGTGTTCTGACCTGTTCGCTAGCGGCCGCCGCCTGCGCCACCTCCCGCGCCGCGACCCTGGGTTCGCTACAATATTTTATTTTATTTGTTTAATTAAAGAAAAATCCACAGAACTCCCAACGAGTGGCTAATGCCGCTAATAAATAGAATAATGGGAAGCGGAACGTGGCCCAGCATCTACTAGCATTACTGCGTGCGGCTTGGGGCTCTCTAAAGCGCATGCGTGAATGCGTATATTCTGCCTATTTTACACGACTCAATGTTGTCGTCGAGAAGCTACGTTGCGTAGGGCATCCAGTGGGAGCAGACATATACGAATTTATATTCGAATATATAATATAATCCGTTGAGTTAGATATGCTCCTTAGATATTTTGGCGATCGTATTTGATTGATTTTTTAAGCCTTTTAGTATACATGATATGTAATAATTTATTAATTTTAAGTATTTCAAAGTAGAAAAATATGAAAATGACAGCACAATATGTATTTATATTTAGAACACACAAGGGAAGCGGCGCTTCCAAAGCTTCCATGGATTGCACGCCACTGGTGTATATGGTATCGTTAGTTAGATTACTTAATTTTGCATCTAATAAAACCAAATGTTGTGTAATATGGTCTTTTCTAACTGAAATATTTGATATTTTGATATTTTAAGCATAATTTAATTAAAAAAAAGCAGGGCCGAGGTGGTCTCGAACCAGGTCTTGTAGATTATTTATATTATGAATCCGTACTGTTATCCACTCGGCTATGGAGCATTTTGTTTTAGACGTTTCTTATTCAAAAATATGAGGGATAACCTTCAAAGTACAATTTATTTTATCAAATATTTCAGTTAGAAAAGGCCATATTACACAACATTTGGTTTTATTAGATGCAAAATTAAGTAATCTAACTAACGATACCATATACACCCGATTTTATTTAGCGGGACAGATGGAAACAGCAAAAAACTGTTTTCCCATGTTATTTCCCTATGTCAAGGTTTTCAGTATTCATCCTGTATATATGTATATACATATTATTTCCTCTCTCGTTCATAACGTTGTTTTCCGTGTCTAAACCAAGTTTTTAAGTGTTCTTCAAACTCACTTCTTTTAAATGGGGAAAATATAGCTTTACTGCTTCTGAAACAAATGCATATTAGAGTGTATTAAGCTATAAATATTTAATAACGTACCTTTTATTATTTGCGTTAATTTTAAATTCCGTGATGGAAAATTATTCTTTGCTCCTGTAAAAGAGCAAAGTTTTGCTAATTCATTTAAAAACAATTTAGCCAACGTTCTCTGGACGCAATTTTTAAAGCATGTACCGCTTATTAGATACAATATATTTTTCTACAAAGAAGATATTTAATTAAATATCTACTCGTATATAATATACATACCAGTTCAATTTCAGCAGAGTTTTCTTTCGTTACTCGAGAATAGAGATAAATCTGAAATAATTTATGTCAGCTAGTTTTAATTATAAAACAGCTATCCTATAATAAAAATAGCAAAATACAGTAAAAGCAATCACATACTATTTTGTGGACTGTTATTTGCCGATAAGTTTTCTGGTAAAACTTCGAATTCAATTGGAATAAAATTTTAAGTTTCAGTTGGATCCGAAATTGTGGAATATGTTTCATTTGCAACTACTGGCAAAGAAGCTTGATTAAAAGATGATTTAGGAGTTGTTATATTTGTTAAAATTACATCCGACTGAATAACTCGGGAAGATGTTTCATCTGGTAAAATCGGTGTTAATGTTTATTTATCACAGGTGGTGTATCTATTAAACTTTTATCGGAATCTAAAAGCAATTATCATTGTTATAGAGCTTCACAAATTATTTTTGTTACATATTACGACTGTAATCAGATAGATAATTTGTATTGACATCTAAAAATCTAATAAGTAAAATATAACGTCATTATTAATTTTAACATTTAAAATTTTTTTAAAAATGACAACGAGTTCATAAATTCATTTAATTTAGATTCCTCAGATTTAAATAACCTCATAAACCTTTTCAAAATTACTACCAAACAAAATTTCTTTCAGTTTAACAATAAAACCTACATATTAAATGACGGTCTTCCAATGGAAAGTCCAATTAGCGGAATTTTAGCAAACATTTTCATAGACAATTTAGAACATAAAATTATGCAGCTTCCATGTAGTAACAACATACTACTTTGGGTTAGATATGTTGATGATATCCGTTGTTTTTGGAAAGGTACAGATACCGAACTTCAAAATTTTCTTAATACAATAAATAATATTTCACAAATTAAATTTACCCTAGAACAAGAAGCAAATAATTCATTAAATTTCTTAGATTTAACTTTAACCAGAAAAAATAACGGCATAGAATATAACATATTCCGAAAACCTACAGCCACAGACAATATATTACCATATGACTCTTATCACAATCCCACATTTAAACAATTAGCTTTCATTACTATTTCAACAGATTAATTTCAATTCCATTATCAAAAGAAAACTACAATAAAGAATTACAAACAATAATAGACATAGGCCTAAATAACAAATTTCCTTTAAATTTTATTCTACAAATTTAGAAATCAATAGAAAAATCTGGCATATATAAAATTTCATGTAATTCTTGCGACAAAATTTATATAGGTAACAACTAGAAATTTAAAACTACGATTTAACGAACATTTAAATAAAAGACCGCCCTCAGCCATACATACACATATCAATGAAACTCATCATCAAATATCTATCGAAAATAGTATCAAATTACTACATAGCGAAACTGCATACCACAAATTAAATTTACTAGAAAAATACGAAATTCTCAAACAAACTATGTCAAATGAAACCATTCTTTTAAACGAAAATATTTCA
Organism: Stenolophus ochropezus; assembly: GCA_035578165.1. Classification (NCBI taxonomy): domain Eukaryota; kingdom Metazoa; phylum Arthropoda; class Insecta; order Coleoptera; family Carabidae; genus Stenolophus; species Stenolophus ochropezus. The sequence goes on from JAQOWZ010000003.1 coordinate 4,373,411, forward strand.
TTCCCAGAGCCACACTTATTTAAATGTTTACCTCCTTTTTCCTCATAATACACCTATCCAAACAATTCCAACTAACGCCACCTACTTCCTCTCACTACCTATAACTTCCATATTTTATAAAATTAACATTCCACGACAACCTTCCTACTTGGCTAGTTTCTTTAAAGTTTTTCCAAACTAATTCAACCATGTGTTCTCAACTTTTCAATTATTTACTTTCTGTGTAAACAAATAATATCAACTAAACAATGGATTTTGCTTATGAAACCATATATATTTTACTACTTGACTGTAAGTATATTTTTTACAAAAAAAATTTTTGATCAAAAGCATGTGCACTTAACCTATCTTCAGAATTTAAATTTAAAGTTTAGAAACTAGTTTGAATATTTTTTTAAAAATTACAAAATACATAAATAATTTATTAAAAATTTGTTGAAGATCCTAATTTAAATTGTTTTAAGGTTTGGGAATAAGATGGCGATCTGGATCATTTACTTGAAAGTCTTGTTATTTATTGAACGTTTCGGCCATCGGCGATAGTGGCCATCATCAGTACAGCTATAAAATTGTTTATACAATATTTTGTTAGAACATAAGACAAAATTTTTTTAATACAATACCTTAATTATAGTAATGGGCATATAAATTGTTACATTGGATTATTATATTGAACAGAAATGAAATGTCCTCTCACTAACATCCAAAACAAATGTAAAAATTATCTACAGAAAATTAATCATCCAGAACTCATTGTTAAACATCCTTCCGTTGGCAAAATGTACATGCTTCCGAAAATTCACTAACCCAATACCCCACTCAGACCTATTACCTCCACAATGGATACTCCTACGTACAATTTAGCAAAAATTTTTTCTAATATTTAGAAAAAGGTAACTGTCAATTTCCAAAATTTTTAAAAAAATTCTTTCGACTTTGTAAATGACATTAAAGATAAAAACATACCTTCTGAATATGTAATGTTTTCGTTAGACGTTTGTTCTCTTTTCCCTAGTATTCCACAGAATTTAGTTATTGAGTGCATCCAAGATGTTTGGAACCAGATAGAACCACATACCGACTTAACCCTTGAACAATTTAAAGAAGGAATAGAACTTTGTTTTCAAGCTTCCACTTTTACTTTTCAAAATATAGCATATCAACAAATAGATGGTACACCTATGGGTTCCAGTTTAAGTAATGTTATAGCAGATTTAGTTTTACAAAAATTAGAAAACAACATAATAGATAACCCTACTTTTAAATTTTTATATTTTAGAAGATACGTTGATGATTGTTTTGTTATTGCACATAAAAATGAGGTCACAAATATCTTGGATGCTTTCAATAATTACCACCCCAGACTAAATTTCACAATAGAAATGGAAATTAATAAACAAATAAGTTTTCTGGATGTTACTATAATAAATGATAATAATAAATGCATTACTAACTGGTACAGGAAAAACACATACTCTGACAGATACTTAAATTATTATTCATACACAAATAAACAATACAAACAAAATGTCATTACTGCCTTAGTAGACCGTGCCATTCTTCTCTCACACCCTAAATTTCACAAAGAAAATTTACAATTCATAAAATATACTTTAGAACATAATGGTTACCCTTCCAATTTAATTACAACTACAATTAAAAAACGTACACATACATTATCAACTAATATAAATAAAGACAACAATAATAATGATAACAATAACATTATATATTCAAAAGTTCCATTCCATCACAAAATTAATAACGGTCTAAATAAAATATTAAATAACAGTAACATTAAACTTGCCAATTCTTCTATTACCAGTACACAACATCTATTCACAAAAATTAAAGATTCTGTCCCAATTTTAGAAAAAAATAATGTCATTTATCAAATCGACTGTAATGTATGCAATAAGATTTACATAGGTGAAACTTCTCAACCCTTAAAAAGGCGTATGTACGTACATAATTACCATTGTAACTTATTAAATCCGAATCACAGAGGTCTTACTAAACGTCATCAAGAAACGGGACATAAAATAAATTTTGATAGTGTTAGAATTTTACAAACAGAACAAAATAAATATAAACGTTGAACTTATGAAACATTACACATTAATTTACACAAAACCATATGTATGAACAAACATACTAATTTTGACAATATTTTAAATTACGCGGCTCCCATTATTAAGCAGTTCACAATATAATTCTTTATTTCAAACAAAATTTCTTCAATTTATCAGAGTTATTATGTTGGTACACCCGCCCGTTGTCACTTGTTTTATAAAATTTTAAAGACGTAGATTCATTCTGCAACCTTCCACCGTGGAAGTAACAGTATCATTATGTAGTGTACAATATTGTCAATAAAAGTTTTCAATTCAAATGTTTCAACTTATTTAAAAATATTAACAGGAAGAGTACGAGGTATTTTTACATTTTTTAGATATAAGTTTTTGAAACTAATGCAATTCTAATTACAGAAATGTATCTGTTCAATATAATAATCCAATGTAACAATTTATATGCCCATTACTATAATTAAGGTATTGTATTAAAAAAAATTTGTCTTATGTCGTAACAAAATATTGTATAAACAAATTTTATAGCTGTACTGATGATGGCCAATATCGCCGATGGCCGAAACGTTTAATAAATAACAAGATTTTCAAGTAAATGATCCAGATCACCATCTTATTCCCAAACCTTAAAAAATACATAAATAATAATTAACAATAGCTACATATAAAAACACTCTGTAAAAATACCCTCCTTTTTCATAATAAGACAAATATTTATATTATATTTTTGATATTTTTGTATTATATTTTTTGCGTCCGCCTGATGATGTAGCCCTTGAAGCTACGAAATCGATAGCGACATAAATAAAAAAATTATAAAACATTCTGCAATTCTTTTCTTCCTAAAATTCATTCACCATGCAGAACAACCTGGTGTCCTTCTGCCAATTTATAATAAATAAATATAAAAAGTATAAAACGCAAATTTGGATATTTATACTCTTAATATCTTTTATGGCCTTTGAGCAGCAAAATCTCTGAACTTTCACGTTGAGTTGTTCTTTAGTACAGTGAGACTATTACAGATACCTAGTTTAATAATAAACGAAAGTTACACAAGAAACCCTATTGCGTAATTTAGAAAAAGACCAGTACTCGCGTGCTATTTGCTACTTATTCTAAACAAAATTACTGTACAAATGCTCAACACTACCCGAATATATATATATATATATATATATATATATATATATATATATATATATATATATTGTGACGTAATGGACAACTATAGTGATCTCCTGAAGGGAAATCACCGTGAACCACACCGTCCACACTATACCGCGGTGCTCAGATGTGTTTATGGTTGCGCTAGGTCGTGGGTTCCAGAGAGAATTGGGTTGCGACAGGAAACAGGGCGCCAGTTGTGCCGAAAGGAAACAGTGGGCACAACAACACTGATAAAGAACGAGACTAAAGTTTATTTTGAACAAAAAATTATGGGAATACAAAGTACTCAAAATTACAAAAAATATTGTACTTAACTTGGGGTTACAATTTTTGATGGGTCCGGACTGGACGGGCCGTCGGCAGGAGTCGTACTTAGATAATTGGCAGTAGCACAGCAGTGACGTAGCAACAGGAACAACCAGCGGATGTGGCTCCGAATGTGAACGGTGTATGGTGTGTTCTGTGTTCTGTGTTCGGTGTAGTGTAGTGCAGCTTGGTGTGGCAGCGGTGAAAGTGTGTAGGATGTCTGATTTTTGTGTACGGTAGCAAAAGCTATCAGTGATGCTGGTGTTGCAATTAGGCACAAGCGTCCTGCTGTGGGTTAAGCCATGTTTTTGGTTGACGGGTGTACTCCAAGACCAACGAACCTCGACCAGGCCAGTACCAGGAGGGAACATAAATCATAAAAAAAAATTTGAGCACAAAATATTCTCACAATGAAATTCATAAAAAATTTAATTTAACAAGAATTCAAAATTTAAATACAATACATTAAATTTGGTAATAAACTGTAATAACAAGATAATGAATTTTAATATTAATGAAAAATAATATCATACAGCTGATCAGGCTGGCAAGAATTAGACAGCGAAAGAAACAAAATAGTAAAAAAAAGAAAAGGCTCGATAGGTGAACTCAACAATTGAGAAACCAAAATATGCGATAGATAATAAAAAAAAAGTTCTCAATTGTTCCGCTGTGGAATTAGCAAAATTTGAAAATTTGGTTTCCGACAAGACAAGATAAAAATAAAATTACGCGCCGGTATACCAAAATTAGAACGATACAAATTCTACTTACGACTGCTAAAGCTGAGAGCTCAGTCTGTTTTCCACCGCAAGAAAATGAACCTAGGTCGAGACTTGGAAAATTTTTGAACAAAGACAAAAAACACTAGAAAGGAATTTAAAATATTCCGGACAATAATAGAAGGACAGGGATAGTAAAAGATATAAGATAAGGGAAGGAATAATTCCAGGGTGCAACCTGAGTCGACACGAGGTACGGCTCGCACCGCAAAAATGAAATAATTACAAAATAACAATTTAACTTACCAAATAAATTTACAAGAATCACTAGTGAAATAAAATAGACCACAATTAAATTTAGATGGCATAGATATTAATCGATAAAAATTTTTTAAATCGCCCGAAAAAGTTAACCTTGTAAATTTCGTGTCTGTCGCCTCAGACCGCACACACCGGAATCCTCTCCGAACGCGTCTCTCTCTCGTTCGCCGCTCACAGTCGCAAACTCAAGATAAGTTTTAATAAATAAAAAGAAAGGTGGCGCTAAAGAATAGAATTTAAATGTAAAAATGAGAAACGATATCGAAATCGTTTCAATATATATATATATATAACATAATTGCTTATTTGAGTCGCGTTTTTAGAAATGATAAGTTATCAGGCGTTTTTTGTTTATTTCATAGGAATTGAATTCATTTGCACTTTGATGTTACACAATGCGAGCTCAGAACAGTATAGTGACAGATACACTTGAATAGGCTTTGTAACTCTTTTTACTCCATAGATGATTGTAGTACTCAAGAAGTTTAAGTAAAATGTAGATTTGGGGAGATACGGAAAACGGGCCAAAAATGCTGATAACACTTATTTTCAGTATTTCTACAAAATATTATTATTCATAGATATCAATAGGGCTTTCTAGATGTCGCACAGGTTATGAACTCCTACAAATATCTTTAATTTTCTCTAATATTCTTATTCTTTACTAGTCATACCGAAATCACGAAATTAATAATATGCATCCCTATAGCTTATATTGATTCAATTTGCTTCATTTGCTTGTTTCATTGTTTATTTGTCGTTTCAATGTATGCTTTTATTGTTGAATTTATTAAATATGGAAGAAGTCAATGTAATGTAGCAAATGGATACAATGCATGCGCAGATTCGGACCACTTTATGGTGATAGCAACCCTAAGACAAAAAGTGAAAAGAACCTCAAAAAATAGTAGAAAAAAAATAAAATGGAATACAGAAAATCTGAATAACGAAAGAATAAGAGAAAAATATATAGAAGAACTTGATAAAAATCTAAACGAAGTAATAAATGATGAAGATGACATAGAAACAAAATGGAATGGTATAAAGAAATACAGGAAGCAACTCAAAAATGGGTAGGAAAAGAAAAACAAGATAAAAGAAAATACTGGTATAATGAAAAATATCAGAAAATGGCAAATAAAAAGAAAAATGCAAGAATAAAATGGCTACAAACAAAAAAAATGAAGACAAAAAAGTATATGAAAATATAAGAAACGAATGCAACAAATCTATAAGAAAAAACAAGAGAGAATGGACAGAGAATCAAATTAAAGACATAGAAGAAGAAAGGCTGAAAAGAAATACAAAAAGATTTTACAAACAAATTCAAGCACAAAATAAAACACACAAAATCAAAGTACACAGTAAAAAAAATATAAATGGTAGAATAGCAGAAAATGAACAAGAATATAAGCAGATTTGGATTAACCACTTTAAAGATTTATTAACAGATACACAAAATGAAAATGAACTTGAAACCCAAAACAATAAACAAGATAGAATAGGAGAAGAGCCAATGCTAAAAGAAGTACAAGAAATAATAAAAAATGTTACAATGGAAAAACACCAGGTAAAGATGGAATAAATATTGAATTAATAAAATATGGAGGAGCAGTCTTACAACAACAAATATATGAACTCATATGGAAAATATGGAGTGAGGAAAAGATGCCAAAAAAATGGGAATCTGAACAAATAGTGACAATTCATAAAAAAGGTCACCAGCAAGTATGTAAAAACTACAAAGGTATTACTATGTTGAACACGATATATAAAATACTATCCAAAATAATACAAAGGAGATGAGTGAATGAAGAATATAACATAATTGGACAATATCAATATGGATTCTGTAAAGGCAGATCAACAACAGACATGGCATATACATTATTAAAAGGAATGTGAAAAAAAGCAATCTGATTTTTTAAATTATTTATTTAAAATTCTTATGGCGATCGATTTCGGCTTATAATGCCATCCTCAGGCCACAGCTGAAAATACATTATAAATAAAAATACATTGTGTTAATTTTATATGTAGAACTTGAATTTATGAAAATAATAGTGAAACATTTGATAAGAATAAAGAAAATGTTTGAATAATATTTTTTTTTTGTATCTCCTAAGAATTTTACAATCTATCTAAATATAAGATAATAAGTAAAAATATAACAGCAAATGAATTACATGAGGAGCATTTGTCCACTGACAAAAACTCGAAATATTAACTATATAATGTTAGTTAAATCTATCTACTAAATCTAATGGTTTAAAACGTTTTAATCGTCGTATGTCCTCACTGCTGTCTAACAATTTCACTGCACTTGTGTTTGGGTGGGCTTCAAGTCTTTTAAGATATTTGGTACTAAATTGTTTGATTGTTTCTTTCACTGTACACATGTTGAGGTCTCTGTGGATGTTTACATTTGGCACATACCAAGGAGCATTTGTAATTGTTCGGAGGCACTTAGATTGAAAGCGTTGAAGTATTTCAATATTGGAGTTGCTTGCTGTTCCCCAGAGTTGTATTCCATACGTCCAGACTGGTTTAAAGATGCTTTTATATATCAGTAGTTTGTTTTCCAGTGACAGTTTGGAAGTTCTACCTAATAGCCAATAGTGCTGCCTGAATTTTAGTCCCAGTTGTTTTCTTTTTGAGAAGATGTGTTTACGCCATGTTAGTCTTGTATCAAGATGTATTCCTAGATATCTTGTTTGTTCAGTTTGAGGTAGCGGTTGGTTATTGAGTGTTACCACAGGACACGTACTTTTATTCAAGGTAAAGGTTACATGGACTGATTTGGTTTCGTTGGCTTTTATTCTCCAGATTTTTAGCCACTTTTCGATTTTTTTAAGCTGTATTTGAAGAAGATGTGAGGCCTCTGCTGAATTTTTATGACAAGCTAGAATTGCTGTGTCATCAGCAAATGTGGCAACTGTAGAATTTGGAGTTGTTGGAATATCAGCCGTGTAAATGAGGTAGAGAATAGGTCCAAGAACACTACCTTGGGGTACTCCTGATTTGATTGGGTATAATGGACTACGTTCTTCTTTGTATTTTACTGTAAAATATCTGTTTGTTAGATAGGATTCTAGGATTTGATAGAAGGTATGAGGGATGTTACTTTTTAATTTATATAGCAGGCCAATATGCCACACTTTATCGAACGCTTGCGAAACATCTATAAAAGCTGCTGAACAGTAGTGTTTTCTTTCAAATGTTTTGTTTATTACGTCGACTACTCTATAAACCTGCTCAATAGTTGAGTGTTGTTTTCGGAAGCCAAACTGATGATCAGGAATTAATTTTCTTCGCATAAGTATGGGCTCCAGTCTTGTGATGAAAAGTTTTTCAAATACTTTAGAAAATACAGGTAGTAAACTTATTGGACGATAGGACGATGTTTCCTCAGCGGATTTCCCTGGTTTGTGTATAAGAATAATTTGAGCTACTTTCCATTGTGACGGAAAAACTCCAAGTCTTAAGATTGTGTTAAATATATAAGTTATAAGAATGATTGCTTTAAATGGGAGTTGTCTTAAAATTTTTCCAGAGATTAAATCGTATCCGGGAGTTTTTTTTTATTTATATGTTTGCATATTATCTCGAGAACATCCTTCGGTTTAAAATGTCGTATAGGATAATCCAACTGAAAGGGATGTTCTAACGTGTTGTATATGAATTGTTCATCTTCTGGTGGTATCGAGGGTGGAAAAGGTTGGAATACTTTTGTTAGGTGATTTGCAAAGGCTAGAGCTTTGTCAGAGTCAGTCCTTGCCCATAGTCCGCCTTCTTTCCTAATAGGTGGAATGTGTTGTTGAGTAATGAGTAATGAGTAGTCATTTGCTTCTGTTGCTGATAAATTCTCAAGATAGTTTTGAATTGTTTCATTTTTTTTTTGTTGCAATATTTTTTTCAAGTCTTTGGTGGCTTTATTTAATTTACTTTTTACTTGGGGATCTCGAGTTGTCTGCCAGATTCTTCTAATTTTCCGTTTATGGGCTATTAAATGTTTCGTTTTTTTATTACAGAGAGAGGCGGGTTTATCTACTTTTGGTATTTGTGTACTGAATATTAGAATTACGGGTGAGTGGTCTGATGATAAATCTACGCAGGATTCTACTTTCAAATATTTTTCTGATTTTCCACTGACTATGAAAAAGTCAAGTAGATCAGGTATTTTATTTGAGTCAGTCGGCCAGTAGGTTGGTTCTCCAGTTGAAAGGGTTATGTAATGTTTATTCTGGATAGTTTTGAGTAATTCTCTTCCTCTTGGTGTAATGAGTCTCGATTCCCAAATTTGGTGTTTAGCATTGTAATCTCCACCAGCAATGAATTTATTTCCCAATGTATTAAAAAAGGTAGTACATTCTTCGTTTTTAATTATGTTTCGGTGGCATATAAATTGCTGACACTACAAAAGATTCCGATAGCGTTTCAATTTTTATATTTGTGGCTTGCAAATATTCTTTCTGGTATTTTACAAGTTCATAATGTTTAATTGAATTTTTTACAATAATTGCAGTTCCACCATGAGCCGTTCCGTCAGGATGATTTGTTGAATATATTGAATAATTTGGTATTTTAAGGTAGTTTTTATTCGTGAAATGAGTTTCTGATATAAGTATTATATCTAGTTGGTGGTTAATATTAAATGATTTTAATTCTTGGCTATGTTGAGCCAAGCCGTTGGCATTCCATAATACAATTTTCATCTGAGTATTCATTTTATTTTTGAAATTAATGTTGTTAAAATATTTAACATTGTGTCCATACGTTCCAATAGTTTACATAACATTTGTTCTAGATTTTTATTAGAATTACCTTGTGTGTTTATTTCCGGGGTAACGATTTCATTAGCTGGCGTCTCGACCTGTGAATTTTTTGCAGTATTTGCATTAGTATTAGTAGGTTGCTGATTAGACATTTTTGCAACACTTGCATATGTATTGTTATTGTTTACATATTGTGCTGGACGGATGTTGACATTATTATTTGTAGGTCGTTGAGTAATTTGTTTAGTACGTAAAGTGGGATATTTTCTTTTTGTTTGACATTGATTTTAAAAAATAATCATTCTTGGCTACTAAGTTCAATATTTCCAGTAATGGTTGCAATTTAATTATATCAGGAATAAAAATAGGTGGCGGTTTAGGTTCTCGTTTTTCAACTGTATTTTCGTCATCATTATCATTTTCTGGGTCTTGATTAGTTAATTCCTGGAATCTATTTTGAGTATTTATCCTTACCACAAAATCAGTTAGAGTTTTTTGTCTGACGTTCCTGCTGTTAATTTCTGGACTCTTTCGTTTTGTTTTGTTTGATTTAACTGTTTGCCATTCTGAGCTACTGTTCGCGCTGTTCGATAAAGGTGGAAAAATCTGGGTGTATCCTGTAGGAGAGTTTTGAGTTTGAGGCTGATTTTCGATTTCGGATATCTGTGTAAAGGGAATTGGAGTATTAGTTTGGAGAGGATTCTGAGAAGCGTCCGTTATGGGGTTGGCTGGGGGCGTATTGGTTGATGAAAGTGTCTGAGGATAAGTCGTAGTTGATGTTGTATTGGAATTTCTAAGTGGTGAATGGTTAACAGGCATAGCTAGGTTGGTTGGGGATGTGCCGGGTTGATTTACTGAACTTGGCTGGTTTCTAAGTACCAATGCTGCATTCTTAAGCTCTGGCGGTATAGATGTTTTCCCGCTAGGTGGAATCAAAAAGAAGACGCCGTCTCTTTTTGTTATTTTAGCTAATGACTTTTCAATCTTCTTCGACATACTTCATTGCGATGAACACAGGAAATAAATTTGCACTGTAAGCACACACTGTATGACACACTTTTCGACACTGCACGCGCACGGAATAGAACCACACGTCTGCACTGCTCGACGGTTGTAAGCCAACTGGGATGAATAATATTATTGTGAATAATTAAACAATATTTGAATTGAAGAAACATGTGCTGTTTTTTAAGGTTATGATATCAATAAACTAATACAAACAAGGTAAATTGCATAAATGTATAAATAAAGAAAATCATAAATACAAACCGTCTAGAAATATTGAGAATAAAGTTGAAATGAAAATTTTGAAGAAATATATTGGAAAATTTTAGAAATTAAATTTGTGATGTTGTGGAACCAGGAAGATGAGATTGACTGAAGAATTTTGTCAGAAGTAGAAATTGTAATATCTTTAGTGAAATTTGGTTTTTTTTGAAATTAATATTTAATTTTTAAAAGGCGGTAAATGTTTAAATATATGCTGTTCTGGGAAGTTATTCGTTTCGTTTAGTAATTTGTGATTGTTGTGTAAATGTTTTAGTATTTCGTATTTTTCAAGTATCAGTAGTTTGTGTAAGTTAGTCTCTGTATGTAGAAGTTGAAGGTTATTTATGGATGTGTTGTGATTGTGATTTTTTAAAATGTGTACCTAATGCTGAAGGCAGGGTGTTTTTTAAATGTTCTTGGAATCGGGTTTTTATATTTCTTCTGGTTTGACCTATGTAGATACTGTTACAGTTGTTACATGTTATTTTGTATATGCCACTTTTATTCATATTATCTATTGTGGGTGTGTTGTTTTTAATTCTGTTGTAAATGTTTGGTTGTGATTTGGAAGTTAAAATTATATTATATTTTTCGGTTATGCGTTTTAAGTTTTTGTATGTTTCAATATGAAAGGGAATTGAGATGAAAGTTTTCTTTTGTTTAATATGTTTATAAATTTTGTTATTTGTTAAAAGTGAGATTTTTGTTTTATTAAATTGTTTGTGGATATATTTTAAAGAGTAATTATTATTTATGCCTATTGTGAATATGGTGTTGTATTCTATTTCAAAATCTATGTCCGAAAGGGGGGTTGTTAATAGTCTAAAGAATAAAAAGTTGAAAGCTATTTGTTTTATGAGTGGGTCGTGATATGAATGTTGAGGTATGATGATGTCTGTAGATGTTGGTTTTCTGTAGATGTTGTAGAAAATGTTATTGTTGGTGTCTGTGTCTCTGTGTAATGTAAGGTCAAGGAAGTTGATTTTAGTGTCTGTTTCTAGTTCAACGGTGAATTTAATTTTAGAAATGTTGTTAATAAGTTTATGAAAGTTTTCTAGTTTCTGTCTGAGTGCCAGTCCAGAGTATTAGTATATCGTCTAAATTATATTATCTTTATTGATAATTAATAAAAATTTAATTTTATTCTGAGCAGAGCTCATACATACATATGAAATATGAGAGAAAAGAACACTTGTTTCTCTGTACATTGACTTATACTATACTATTTTATTCTAACTGCTCTATCAGCTTTTTTTATGGAAAGTTTTCATGTTACTGAACTAAAGATGTTATGACTATGAACAATATTATTGTAAGATAGTATAAGGCACGTACATAATTCCTCCTCACCAAAATCTTGCAATATTATTGTTTTTAGGATATGGTGTTTAATTCTATTCCTTTATTTTCAACATTTTTCTTACATTTAAACATTTGTTTTTTCTTAATTATTATTCTTATTACTACTATTAGTATCATAATTATAATTATGCTATATATTATATAAGAATGATGATTGGATTCTTGTAAATTAATATTTTTTATTAAATGTAATTCTTTTGGGGTTTCTTTGAATCTATTGATTTTATTTAAATTAATAGTTCCATTTATTTTTATTTGATTATTTTTCAAATTAATGTTATTGAATAGTAATTCTTTATATGACTGACTTATTACATTGAATGTATTCTTATTTATTTGGCATTCTTTATTTAATTTAAATTTATAAATTCCTTTTATTTCTTCTTGTTTATTTTCAAACTTGCAATTTATGTGAATTTTTTGTTTTTGTGGGCTAATAATTATCAGGTCATTTGTATTTTGTATTTGTTCGAAAGTATTATCTATTTGAAGTTGGTGATAATCGCATTCATCAATCTTTTGGTTATTAATTATATTGTTTTGGCAATTACTTATTCTAAGGTATTGGGTATTACACATATATATTTTATTAAGGTTTACACAATCATTAAGTATATAATGAATATTATTATAAAAGTACAAGTTTTGTTGTTCATTTATCAGTATCAAATTCTGATTGAAATACGCAGGTAAAGGGGTAAATTGATATATTGGATAGGTGTTTTGTGTAAATATTGGTAGTGTTAGAATGATATGTAGTATTTTGTTATCTAGGTTACAATGAATTTTTATTAGTTCATTTATATTCCAAATATTTTCATCTAAACTTAATAGCTTTAGGCTTTTAATTGATATGATTACGGGGTCTAGTTTATGTATTGAACAGAAGGTTAGGCTTAGTTCTAGTTGTTTGACTATGTTGTTTAAATTTGTTATTAATGATATTAGTTCGTTGAATTGCATTTTAATTTCTACTGTTCCTTCCCAATTTGCTTTGTCTTTTAGTATTTGTGATATGGTATTTAGTCTATCTTGCAATATTTTTTCATTATGCTCTACGTTTTTTAATTGTTTATTAAAATGATCTGTCATGTTTTTCACATACTGAATATTTTGTATGTTTTGTCCTTGTAGTGTGTTTTGGTTGAATTTGATCTGTTCGAATATTTTCATGTATTTTTCGTCGTCAGATGCGTCAAGGTTGCCAGATATGCTTTTTATTATACTTCCTAGTCCGTTTATTAATCCTCTTTTACTTCTTTTGTTGTTAGGGAGTACTTTTTGAATTTGTTCATTTAAATCGTTATAGTTATATTCTAACATGTGTATTTGGTTTTCAAATAAGTGTCTGTGTGTTTTTATTTTATTTAGGATAATTGTTTTTGCTGTTGTTAATTTTTCATATTCTGTAAGAAGAGTGCTGATGTTGTAATTGATATATATTAATTTCTCGGATTCTTTTATTTTGCAACTTCCTAATTCAATTAAGTGAATTGCATTGTTATGTGATATATCTTCAAGTTGTCCCAATACTCTGTAACAGATTTTATTGTTTTATTTTATTTATTCGTATATTCTTTAATCCGTGTTTATTTTTAATTTCTATTTTTCCTAATATGGGGTCATATTTTTCTACTTTTATTTTCTTGAATAGTGGTTTTTTATATTTGTTTATTCTTCTCACTCCTTGTTTAATAAATACGTGATCTTTTATTTTTAATGGATTGTCGTTTTCTTGATTTCTTTTCATCTTTTCCTTATTAATTCTATCAGTTAATAATTTGTTTAAATCTATTTGTTCTTGTCTATAATTTTGAATAATTTCGTCTTGAATTAAGGGTATTATTTTAAATGGTATTTCATTATTTTTTCCGTACAATATTTCATTGGGAGTTAATTTTGTAATGCTATGTTTCGTATTATTGTAAGCTAATATTACTAAGTCTAATTGTTCGAATAATGTTTTTTCTTTGAATTTCGTGGAGTTATTTATAAGTCTTAGATGTTCTATTAATGTGGAATGGAGTCTTTCTATGGCATTACTTTTGGGATTGTCTACACATATAACATGACTGTCTATATTGTATATTTTGAATAATTCTTGTATTAGGTTATTTTTGAATTCTGTTCCTTGATCGAATATAATTTTTGCCGGTATTTTAAATGTTTGAAAGTATTTGATTAAGCGATTTAAAATATTTCTCGCATTTTTCTCTGGTAGGTAGCATATTTGTGCATGTTTAGAAAATTGGTCGAACATAGTTAAGAAATTTTGTTTGTTTAAGGATAGCGTGTCAATATTTATTATTTCGAATGGTTTTGTAGGCGTTGGCGTTAAGTTGTCTATAGCAATTATAGGTTTTCTATCGTATTTGTTTAGTTTACAAGTTTCACATCGGTTGATATATTCAGTAATGTCTTTTATCATATTTGGCCAAAAATATTTTTCTTTTAGTGAATTAATTGTTGCTATTATTCCTCTATGATTTGTGAGTCCATTGTGAAATTTGTGAATAATTTCTAGTTGTTCGTCAGTATTTTCTATGTCGTTTACTAGTTTATTACAGGCTATTATATTTATCGTATTAAATTCGAAATTTTCTTGAAGTATTTTTGAAAAAGTTAGATCTAATTTTTCTTCGAATATTGCATAGTATTTTATTTTTGGGACAATATAATTTTTAATGAAGTTTATTATTTCTTCTTGGAGATTATTTTTGTTAAATTTACATTTCATCCTAAGTTTTTTTTGTTTGAATAATTTTTTTATTTCTATATTTGTTTCTAAATTGTGGGTTGTCATTATTAATTGGTTATCTGCAATATTTAATCTATTTTCTACGAATTTAAGGCCGTTTACTAAATTTTCTTGATCTGAGTGTACTGTATTTCTATTACTATCGGAATTTGAATTTTCTGATTCTAAATTATTATTTTCTGGTAATGTATATATATTTATTTGTATATTTGAATCTTCAAATATTTTTTGTATTTTTTCTTTTACTTTAGTCCATTCCAGGTTGTCTTTTCCGCAACCAACATTTCATTAACCTGCTTAGCTAATCCTTGGGACATTTTAAAATTTTTTGAGATACAATGTGCAAAAATTTTTGTTTCGGTTACATCTCCAATTTTTTCTATTATTTGTGATTTTAATTTTTGTCTAGAGAGATTGTCTGCAATTACGTTAATTTTTCCTTGTAAATAATTTATTTCAAAATTGTATTCATTAAGTTCTATTTTCCATCTCATTAATTTCTGATTTGGATTTTTCATGTTAAATAACCATACTAAAGGTTTGTGGTCGGTTTTTATGACGAATTTTCTACCGTAGAGATAAGTTCTAAAATTTTTTATAGATTGGACTATTGCTAACAATTCTTTTTCAATTGTGCTATAATTTTGTTCCGCGTTATTAAGTGTTTTTGAAAAATATGCTATGGGCATTTCTTTTCCGTTTTCATTTTTTTGTAATAATACTGATCCTAGTGCATAATCTGACGCGTCTGTTGTTAATATAAATTCTTTGTTAAAATTTGGGAATTGTAGTATTGGAGATGTGGTTAATATTTGTTTGCATTCTTCGAAACATTTCCTGTAGTCTTCGTTATAGATATCTATTGTTAGTCCGTTTTTTAAGCAGCGTGTAAAAGGTTTAGTGATTTTTGCGAAATTAGGTATAAATTTTCTGTACCATCCTACCGTGCCAAGGAATTGTTTAATTTCTTTTTTTTGTTTTCGGGATATTTAAATTTCTAATATTTTCTACTTTAGAGGGGTCAGTTTTTAAGCCGTCTTGAGTGATTATATATCCAAGATATTTTGTTGAACTTTGTAAGAATTCGGATTTGTCTATTTGTACTTTAAGGTTAGCTTTTCTTAATTTTTCAAACACTAATTTAATATTTTCCAAATGTTGTTCTAATGTTTCGCCAAATATAATTATGTCGTCTAGGTATACTAAACAGACTTTATTTACTAACTCTCCTAACGCGATATTCTTCATGCGTTGGAATGTCGCTGGGGCATTTTTGAGTCCAAATGGCATTCATGTGAATTCGTAATGGCCTGAAGGTATTGAAAACGCCGTTTTTTCTATGTCATTTTTGTTCATTGTTATTTGGTGGAATCCTGAGTGTAAGTCTAGTGTAGTAAAGTATTTAGAGTGTCCTATATGGTCTAGTAGTGTGTCAATATTGGGTATGGGATATTTGTCATCTTTAGTTTTTGTATTAAGTTTTCTAAAGTCAATTACTAACCTAGTTTTTCTTTTACCAGAAGCGTCTTGTTTTTTTGGGACTATCCAAATGGGGGAGTTCCTGGGTGAATAAGATTTTTGAATTACTTTTTCTTGCAATAAATTTTGTATGTGTTCTTCAATGTCCTTTTCGTAAATTTGAGGAAGTCTGTAATTTTTTGTGTGAATTGGTGTGTCGTCATCCAGAATTATTTTGTGTTCAGTGATATTTGTACTTGATAGTCGTTCATTTTTGTTTGGAAAAAGGTCTGTATAGTTTTCTATTAGGTCGTTTAGTCTTTGTTTTTCAAGGGTATTCAGGTGTTGATTTCTTATTTCAATATTATTTATTTCATTGCTAGAATTTTTATTTATATTTGTTAACTCATAGGTTTTATTTTCCATATTAACTGTATTTTTGTTGAAATCTAAATATATGTTAAGTGTTTTAAATGCTTCTATTCCGAATAATAAATTATACTTTTTATGAAAGTTATAAACATGGCATTTTATTGGTTTCTTGTTTAAGAATATTGTTGTAAATTTAGTAGGTACATTTTGATTTTCCGTTTACTGTTTTAAAAGTTAATAATTCATCATAAAGTTTACAATTTTTTTCTTTTGCTAATTTAGGGTGTATGAAATTTATTGATGAGCCTGTGTCGAATAGTATTGTATATGGTCCTTTTGTTAGGGTAGGTAGTTCGTTTACGATAGATGACATTACGTATTGTTCATTGTGTCTATTTGTTCCATTTCTAAAAAATTGTCTTCGGATTCATTATTTTCATATTCATTCTCGATTTCGTGATAAAATTCTTCTTCCATTTCTGGGTTTATTTGGTCATTTTCATCAGATTCCATTTTGTAATTTTGTTTGATTGTTTGTGTCGACATGAGTTGTGTGAATCTCGTTTGTTGTGACATGGGTGTTGGTTTGAAATTTCTTCTAGTGTTTACACCGTTATAAATGTTTTGTCTTGCAAAATTTCTGTTTTGTGTAGTTTATGGTTGTGATTGTTGTGTTGATTGTACAGGCCTTTGGTTCAATTGTATGGGGTTGCTAGGGAATTGTTGTCCAGGGAATTTTTTTGGTGGTATATAGAAAGTGGAATTTTGACTTGGCCCTACTGATTTTAAAAGTGGTGATTGATGTTTGAAATTAAATTCATTACTTAATAACTGTTCACATTGTTCAAGTGTTTGAGGGTTTTTTACAATAAATGCTCCTCTGATTGTTAAAGGTAAAAGTGTTATAAACCTAGCTATTATTACTTTTTGATTATGTCCATTATTTCTAAAATTAATGTTTCCGGGGTACTTTTATCAGTGAAATTTGTTGTGAGATATGCTTTCAGATCCTCCCAACTAGCAAATTTATTTTCTGCAAGGAGTTCTGCAGCTTTTGAAACAAGTTTATTTTTTATAAGTCCAAATAAATATACTTTTTGGAGTTGTGTTAATACTACTGTGTTTAATGATGATATTACATCATCTACGGCTGATAAAAAGTTATTTAAAATCTTTACATTCCCGTCATATTGTGGGATAATGCGGGTTAAATTTTCGATTTCTTGTAAATTAGCTGTAGCCATTGTTAATAATTGTAATCTACTTGGGGTGAGTTTAATAGGGTTTTTGTTTTGTTGTGTGACTGGTAATGATTCAGTGTCACTTAAATGATCGTCGGAGCTACTTGAGTCTGAGGTATTGTGGGTTTGTATAATTATACAAAAAAATTTAAACTTACAATGGGATTAGTAGTGATAAAAGATGTGTTACGGACATCACCGGGTTCTCTGGTCTCTTGGTGGAGACGTGATCCAAGGGTTTAGAACAGCAAGTCTTCCTCTCGTTCTGGTCCTTCCACTGCTGGGGTTCTCGCCGTGGGTGCTGCTTGGGTAGAGCATGGCCTCTGGTTCCGGCGCCTGCACGTTGAAGACGGTTGGGTTGAGAAGCGAAGTTGTGGAATTTCGGTTTCTGCGATGTCGTTCACTCAGGTCTCCCTCGTAAACACAGCGTTCTCGTGGTTGAGTATCAAGTTGTAGTCTGTAGACGAGTATTTGTGGAAAGCGAAGTTTTTGTCGATGTCGCAAAATTTATATATATATATATATATATATATATATATATATATATAAATATATATATATATATATATATATATATATATATAAATATATTTTGGAGGTGTCGAATAAAGAATTAAAATTCACCACACTTGTAATTACTAAGTGTTTTTCGACAGATCCTACCGACTGCGCCAATTATATTATCTTTATTGATAATTAATAAAAATTTAATTTTATTCTGAGCAGAGCTCATACATACATATGAAATATGAGAGAAAAGAACACTTGTTTCTCTGTACATTGACTTATATACTATTTTATTCTAAATGTTCTATCATCTTTTTTTATGGAAAGTTTTCATGTTACTGAACTAAAGATGTTATGACTATGAACAATATTATTGTAAGATAGTATAAGGCACGTACATAATTTCTACGTAACGTTTCCAAAACAGGATATTTTTGCTAAGGGGAGTGTTTATTATTTTTGATTCTAAATTATCTATAAATATGGTTGCTAATAAGCCACTAATAGGGCTACCCATTGGTAATCCATCTTCTAATTTGTAAATTTTATTATTAAAAGTAAAAAAGTTTTGATCTGTAACTTGTTTAAATAAATGTATTAAGTTGTCTATGTCTGTTTGTTTTAAATTGTATTTGTTAATGAATTGTTGATCTGTTTCTATTAGATTTTTAAGAATATGAAGTGATTCATTTATCGGGATATTAGTGTATAAGTTTATTATATCGAATGAAATTAATGTGAAATCTTTTTGATTGTGTTGTATTATTGTGTTTAATGTCTGAATGAGTTCTTGTGAATTTTTAATAGAGTATTTTGAAACGTAATTTAATTTTTATTTATTATGTTATTTAAGGATTTGGCTAGTTTTTGTGCTGGTGAGTTAATAGAAGATGTGATTGGGCGTATGGATTTATCTGGTTTATGGAGTTTAATGAGGCTATAGAGACAAGGGGTTTGTGGGTTTTTTTCTATAATTTGATATGGGTATATGTTAAATTTTTCTAAAGTGTTAAAGCAGTTGTTAATTGTTTGTCTGAGGTTTTTGTTATATGCTGAAATAGGGTTTTTTGTCAAAGATTTGATATTGTTTTCTGTAATTTTTTTTTGAGTTTTATCTATATATTCTTGAGTATTTAAAATTACTAGACCGGCGTTCTTATCTGCTTTAGTTATAGTGAGATTATTGTCTGAAATTTTTTGAGTAATTGATTTGAAAGTATTGTTAAAATTTGATCTTGTTTGTATTAATTTATTGTTCTCACGTACCTTATGTGTAGTTCGTGTGGGTTTGGTGAGTTCTTGTAGGCATTGTGTGATTTCTGGGGTTATGTTGTTTTTATTGGGGTGATTGTAGAGTTGTGTTTCTATGTCTATTGAGATTTTTGATATGTGTGGTGGTTGGGGTGGAGCGGCGAATTTGTAACCGAGGTTGAGTATTTTTTCTTCTTGTTTTGTGAAAGTGGTTGTTGAGAGGTTGGTTATGCGGGCAGGGAATGTGTGTTTGATGTTGTTGAGTATGTGTTCTGTTTTTGTTTGTTGTTGTTGGTGAATGTGATTTTCTTCTTTATTCTTTTTGTCTATAAGGCGTTGTAGTTTCATATGTCTTTTTTTGGTCTGTGTCGTAGTTTTTAAAAAATATTTCTTCTTCTAACTGTGTAATCAGTGTTTCATATTCTATTGTGTGTAAGAATGTTAAGAGGTTTCTGTAGAGGAATTTTAGTTTTGTATCGATGATAGAGCTGTTATATTGTTGTCGTCTTATTTCCTGTTTAAGTATTTTCTGGTGAATCTCATCTTCCTCGTTCTTTGATAGTTTGTATCGGAATTTAATACGTAAGAAATCTGGAGTTAGTTTTTTTAATTTTGACGCGTGAAGAAAGTTTAGGTGTTGTTGAATTTTGAGTCGTTTATTAAGTATATATTTCAGCCAAATCCGTAAATAACATAATAAATAAAAAATTAAATTACGTTTCAAAATACTCTATTAAAAATTCACAAGAACTCATTCAGACATTAAACACAACAATACAACACAATCAAAAAGATTTCACATTAATTTCATTCAATATAATAAACTTATACACTAATATCCCGATAAATGAATCACTTCATATTCTTAAAAATCTAATAGAAACAGATCAACAATTCATTAACAAATACAATTTAGAACAAACAGACATAGACAACTTAATACATTTATTTAAACAAGTTACAGATCAAAACTTTTTTACTTTTAATAATAAAATTTACAAATTAGAAGATGGATTACCAATGGGTAGCCCCATTAGTGGCTTATTAGCAACCATATTTATAGATAATTTAGAATAAAAAATAATGAACACTCCCCTTAGCAAAAATATCCTTTTTTGGAAACGTTACGTAGACGATATACTAGAAAACTTTCATAAACTTATTAACAACATTTCTAAAATTAAATTCACCGTTGAACTAGAAACAGACACTAAAATCAACTTCCTTGACCTTACATTACACAGAGACACAGACACCAACAATAACATTTTCTACAACATCTACAGAAAACCAACATCTACAGATATCATCATACCTCAACATTCATATCACGACCCACTCATAAAACAAATAGCTTTCAACTTTTTATTCTTTAGACTATTAACAACCCCCCTTTCGGACATAGATTTTGAAATAGAATACAACACCATATTTACAATAGGCATAAATAATAATTACTCTTTAAAATATATCCACAAACAATTTAATAAAACAAAAATCTCACTTTTAACAAATAACAAAATTTATAAACATATTAAACAAAAGAAAACTTTCATCTCAATTCCCTTTCATATTGAAACATACAAAAACTTAAAACGCATAACCGAAAAATATAATATAATTTTAACTTCCAAATCACAACCAAACATTTACAACAGAATTAAAAACAACACACCCACAATAGATAATATGAATAAAAGTGGCATATACAAAATAATATGTAACAACTGTAACAGTATCTACATTGGTCAAACCAGAAGAAATATAAAAACCCGATTCCAAGAACATTTAAAAAACACCCCGCCTTCAGCATTAGGTACACATTTTAAAAAATCACAATCACAACACATCCATAAATAACCTTCAACTTCTACATACAGAGACTAACTTACACAAACTACTGATACTTGAAAAATACGAAATACTAAAACATTTACACAACAATCACAAATTACTAAACGAAACGAATAACTTCCCAGAACAGCATATATTTAAACATTTACCGCCTTTTAAAAATTAAATATTAATTTAAAAAAAAAAACAAATTTCACTAAAGATATTACAATTTCTACTTCTGACAAAATTCTTCAGTCAATCTCATCTTCCTGGTGCCTTAACATCACAAATTTAATTTCTAAAATTTTCCAACTATATTTCTTCAAAATTTTCATTTCAACTTTATTCTCAATATTTCTAGACGGTTAGTATTTATGATTTTCTTTATTTATACATTTATGCAATATACCTTGTTTGTATTAGTTTATTGATATCATAACCTTAAAAAACAGCACATGTTTCTTCAATTCAAATATTGTTTAAATATTCACTATAATATTATTCAAACATTTTCTTTATTCTTATCAAATGTTTCACTATTATTTTCATAAATTCAAGTTCTACATATAAAATTAACAAAATATATTTTTATTTATAATGTATTTTCAGCTGTGACCTGAGGATGGCATTATAAGCCGAAATCGATCGCCATAAGAATTTTAAATAAATAATTTAAAAAATCAGATTGCTTTTTTTCACATTCCTTTTAATAATAATAATGCATTCTGAATTGGAGCCCTTCATCAACAAAAATGGCATATACAGTCAAACAAATAATTGAAAAATCAGTTAAATAAATATGAATATAGAAATGTTATTTATTGATTTCCAGCAAGCCTTTGACTTCATTAAAAGAAAAAATCTCATGACAGCACTTGAGGAGCTAAATATGCCAGCAATATTAAGACTAATCACGATGACAATGAGGAAAAATACAATAAGCATTATAACACAAAAAGGGGAGACAGAAGAGATCGAGATAAATAAAAGGGTCAGACAAGAAGACGCGCTGTCGGCAACATTGTTCAACCTAGCTTTAGAAAATGTACTTAGGAAAATAAATAAAGGAACACTTAGAACCCGAGGATGACAAATAATAGCATATGCCGACGACATAGTTATTGCAATGAAAAATAGGAAGATAATGATAGAAATGCTGCAAGAAATAATAATCGAAAGGATTAAAAATCAACGAAGCAAAAACCAAAATAATGCTGCTAGGAAAGAATGCTGAGAACAAAGCAATAAAAATCTGAGAACACACATTTGAACAAGTAGATATATATATATAGTGGCTTAACACCCCCATGGGGTTGCGCCGCTTCCTTCGAAGCTTTCTAGATCCAATTTTATTGGAGTGGATCAATCTCCGTTACTATTTCTTAGATATTCTTTATAATCTTCCTCCACAATTCCCTATCTCTTGTTTTCTTCTTCCAGTTGCTAATTCCGGCTGCTTTTAGATTTTCTTCCACTTCTCTCAGCCATGTTGATCTGGACCTGTCTCTTCTTCTTCCGCCTGGGCTCCACTCGACTATTGGTCTTATTGTATCCCTTCTATTGATCTTATTGTGTCCCTTTCTTCTATTCTCCATACATGGTCAAGCCATCTCATTCTTTGTTATGTTTATATATTTAAGATTGATATTTTGAAAGGTGTCTTGTCTATTCTACAGTAGGCCATTCTTTCGTTTAGCAGCTATTTCTTGCGTTTTTCCTGGTTGTTGACATTCCATGTACTAATTCTGATCTTATTATTATTTTTTGTTTTTTACCTTTCTTTCTTTGACTGGTAATTGTGGGTGTGTGTGTTGGTGCCATTTCATTGTACTTATTTTCTAATTCCTTTGTATTAGCCATTTTCGTTACCGTGTTTCCTGTTACTTTAATATTGTTTGTTTGCTAAGATTGTTTTGATAAATTACTTTTTATTGGTCTTTCATCGATGCTATTTGTTCTAGGTCTACTTGTAAATTGAGGGTATATCTGCTTTATTGGGTTGTTGTTTTTGTCTCTTTGCATCTTGTTTTTCTTTGTTTTCTTCGTTATCTGGATATATTTTTTGACTTTTCTTTTGTTCCTTTTCTTCAGAATGCATTCGTTTTTTGTCGTTCTTTTCTTTTATTAATTTTGACGCTTCATTGTTATCTATTTTTATTCCATCAACATATAAATTATTATATTTCAAAATGGCATGTTTGCCCTCTTTTCTTATGTCTTTCATCAGTGGTATCAATACTTTTCTTTCTTCTGCAATTTCTTTTGGATAATCTTCTGATATTATTATTCTCGTTCCTTTTAAAAACTTTCGGTTTGCCAAAATTTCTATTAATTTCCTTCTTGTTGTTAATTTTATTAGTACCGGTCTTGTTTTATTTACCCTTTTTCCTAGTCTATATATATTATCAATATCTCTGTTATTTATATCAATTTTTATTGTGTTTTTTATTAGATTTAAGCAAGCATTTTCTAGTTGAAATTTATTTCTTTCTTCTTCTATTAGGCCAAAAATTAAAAGATTTTTTTCTCTGTTTATTTTTTCCTGTTCTTTCCAATTTTTTTCTATTTTCACTATTTTACTGATATGTTTTTCTAAATGATCTGCTGTCATATTGAATTTATAATTTATTTCTTTTTTTATGTTTGCTAATTCCTTTTTTAAATCGGCTATTGCATCTAGTATTATTTGAGTATCCATTTTATTAGGTATGCAATTCTCTTTACTTGCTGGTTTGCTTGGTGGTGTTCTATGCGTCGTCAGTTCAGTTAGCGTTATCACCTTACTTGATTCGGGCGGTAACCTGATATCTGCCGCTGGCTCAAAACACTACTTTGCAAAATGCAATTATGCTTTGCTGGCAATGTAGCTCTCTTGAAAGAGTATGTGCATAACCTACAAACGTCTAATAATTTTTATTTGCTTTTTAATGTTTTATTTGACGATACTTATCTTTTCCTTTATATCTTCCTTTGGAGTCTCTTCTTAGTTTCTTTCTTTCTTTTTTACTAGCCCTCTATATCCTTGTTTTTTTCATATATTTTTTAATTTCTTCACGGAGCACAAACTCATACGTGTTGACACCACGACACACACACTGCATATAAGTGCTTTAGAAAATGTACTTAGGAAAATAAATAAAGGAACACTTAGAACCCGAGGATGACAAATAATAGCATATGCCGACGACATAGTTATTGCAATGAAAAATAGGAAGATAATGATAGAAATGCTGCAAGAAATAATAATCGAAAGGATTAAAAATCAACGAAGCAAAAACCAAAATAATGCTGCTAGGAAAGAATGCTGAGAACAAAGCAATAAAAATCTGAGAACACACATTTGAACAAGTAGATACGTTTAAATATCTAGGAATTATGCTATCAAGTAAAGGAGAAAGAGAAACAGAAATTAAGGAAAAGATTATAGCAACAATTATATCTTTTTACGCAAATAATATATTTTTTATTGTGGCTAAGCGGACTCAACATCTTAGGTCATATGCTGCCCCAGCTCACTCGTAAATATGTTAGGGCTACAGATCTACGCTGTTTCGCTGGTGGTCACCCATCCAACTACTAGTCGCGCCTACGGTGGCTAACTTGCGTGATCGAGCGAGCCGGTAAAAAAATATTAAAAAGCAAATTATTAACAACAAATACCAAAATCAGAATATACAAATCAATAATAAGACTAATAACATTATATGCAGCTGAAACAATCACAATGACAAAAAAAGAGGAAGAAGATCTAAAAATAATGAAACGCAAAATAATACGAACAATACTAGGACCACTCAAGCTACCAGAAAATGAATACAGAATAAGAATGAAGCATGAAATACAACAAGAATTAGAAGGAGAAAATATAGTGACAAATATTAAACAACAAAGAATGAGATGGCTTGGCCATGTATGGAGAGCAGAAGAAAGGGATACAATAAGATCAATAGTCGAGTGCATGAAAAAAAAAATGAGATAAAGCAAGTAAGTGCTAAGTGACAGGAGAGAAGTTAGCTTCTGAAGAGTCGATCTGAGCGTGCCTTCTACCGCCGTCAACGTAGCGACTTTGCGCCTTAAGTTAGGCAACGTATTATGTCCACAAGTGAATCAGACAGCGAATCAGACAGTAAACGCAAACGTAAAGAGCAACAGGACGGAATTTTTAAAAGGAGCAAAAATACATTAAGGACCCCCACAAAAACAGATAAGTCCAACGACATGGCAGATATGAAAAACTAAGGAACACTTTGTTACAGGAAATTAAAGAAGTACGCAGAGAAAACAAAGAATACAAAGATGCAATAAGTAATGTTATAGATGAAAATATTGTTATGAAGAAGGAAATAGAACATTTTAAAAAACAGGTGGATCATCTAGATCAAATGAACAACAGGCTGGAAAGGATAGACAAAGCAAGTAGAAGATATAATATAATAATTAGCGAATTAAAAATAGTCGAAAATAATGAGACAGAGATCATAAAAAAACTAGAAAGCTTTATGTTTTTACAAATGCAGCTTAACGCTAAAGTAATGAAAGCAGTAAAGATCAAGGATCACATAGTCATGGCAGAAATAGAAAGCTTGAAAAAAAAAGATTGAAATCTTTAAAAATAAATCAAAATTAAAGAGAGGCGTATACAGTAAAGTTTATATAAATAACGATATGACAAAAAGGGAACAAGACACACAAAAACCAATTTAGAAATTAGCATATAACAAGAAACAAGCCAACAGACAAGCAAAAATTAAGTACCAACATCTAATTATAGACGGAGAAAAATATGTATGGAATGAGAATACTAATAAATTGGAAAAAAACAGAGACAGAACCTAATCACGATCCAAAAAACTCAAGAATATAAATGAGAATAAAAAATCTAGGACTGATATACAGGTGACCACCAACATGAATAGACACAAAAAGAAAAGTATTTGGAAACTAGCAACGTGGAATGTTAGAAGTATGAATGGGAAAGAACACGAACTGTAAGATGAATTTGATGAATTAAATATAGATATATTAGGAATAACAGAAACAAAGAAGAAAGGTAAGGGAGAAATAATTATAGATAATGGGCATATGTTGATTTACAGTGGAGTGCCGAAAGAAAACAGAGCAGTAGCAGGAGTAGCTTGCCTAGTAAATAAAAAGTTAATAAACTACGTGCAGTCCTGGGAAGGATGTAGAGAGAGTATCCTAAAAATCAATTTGAAAATTAAAAAAGAAAGTGAGAAAACAATAATAATAATGTAGCGAACCCAGGGTCGCGGCGCGGGCGGCGGCCGCTAGCGAACAGGTCAGAACACGTCCGTCCGCTCCCCATTGTTCTGATTTTCAAGGAATCAGAGAATGTTCTAGAATACACTGTTTTACTTAAATACCCCTAGCAAAAGATCGCGAGAACAGTCTTGTATCGATACGTGTAGTGAACAGATGGTGATATAAATAGAGAGTGATATAAATATTGTTGAAATAAATATTGCGCAGTTTTAATTGTTTAAATAAATTATCTTAGTGTTTAAGTCTTTAGTAATAATAATTAGTTCTTAAATTAGTGTTTATATTTGTTAATTCTTAGTGTTAGTTATTTTTATTTATTCTTTATAATTCATATTTCTTTAATTAAACATAGTTATATAAATATTAGTGTTTTAATCAATTTTACACTTCACCTAAATAAATAAAACGTTACAATAATATATGGACCGGATGAAGATGAGTTAGTTGACATAAAAGACAAAATTTGGGAAGAATTAAATCTAGTTACAGAGAATAGTAAAGGGTAAATTTTTGTAATCGGAGACTTTAATGGAAGAATAGGCATACGAGATGAAAACACTACAAATACAGTGGGGATATATGGAGAAAACCAAAGAAATAATAACGGAAGAAGACTGATAGACTACTGCATATTACACGACATGTTAATTACTAATACGTTTTTTCAACATAAAAACAAACATAAATACACAAGATAAAAGCCAAGAGAAGAAGATAGATCAATAATAGACTATATGTTAGGCGTGGTCCAGAAATCTTCAGCGATCACTTTCTCTTAGAAGCAAGAATTAATAAAATGAGTAAAGATGAGAACACTAAAACTGAAGAAACAAGGATTATAGAATATGAGACAATAAAAACATACAAACTTAGAGATGTAATAACAGCGACAAAATACGAACAAGAAATAAATAGATTAACTGACATAGAGAAAATTAAATATAAGGACAAGAAGATATAGAAGAAACATGGAATATTTTAAAAAAAATAATAACACAAGCAGCAAAGAATATATGTGGAAGTAGTAAAAAGAAAACTAATAAAAAAATGACGTCCTGGTGGAATGAGGAAATAAAAGAGGAAGTAAAAAAGAAATAGAAAACATGGGTAAAATATCTTGGTAATAGAACAAATGAAAACTACGATTAATACAAACAACAAAGACGGAAGTTTAAAGAATTAGTAGCACAAGCACAAGCTGGGAACAATTTGGAAAACAAATGGAAGACAAAGTCAAAAAATATTTTATAAAACACTGAAATCATTAAGAAATGAGACGAGGAAAGTAGCAAATACAGTCAAATCCAAAGAAGGTACAATATTAACGAAAGAACAAAATATCATGAACAAATGGTAGCAATATATCCAAGAACTTTTATTCACAGATGAAGATAATCAGATAGAACCTATTGAACAAATTCTAACAGACTAGGTAGAAAATGTGAATGAAGACGAAACCCAGGAAATATAAATAGAAGAAGTAAAAGAAGCACTACGAATACTTAAAAATGGTAAAGCAGCAGGGCATGACAAAATTACGCCAGAAATGTTAAAGTACATTGGAGAAAAAGACAACAAAATTTGGAAGGGAGATAAAATATCAAACGATTGGCAATTAGCAAAAATTGTGCCGATACACAAGAAAGGAGACACCAAAGAATGCAACAACTACAGAGGCATATCGTTATTGTGTACGACACTGAAAGTATTTGAAAGAATATTAGAAAATAGATTAAGAAACAAAATAGAATCAACAATGTCCAAAGTACAAAGTGGATTTAGGAAAGGACGCAGTAGCCAAGACCATATATTCACAGTTAAGGACTTAATGCACAAGACTAAGATCACTAACACAAAAACATACATGACATTAATAGATTTAGAAAAAGCGTTTGACAGAGTACAAAGAGAGATAATGTGGAAAATCCTGAAAAGAAAAGGTATAAGCACAAATCTTCTAAATACTATAAAAGGACTGATTGGACGAAAGGATTTCGCTTGGTCATACTTAGTACGCCCTGGTTTTGGTATGAATACGACTTTGACGTCCCTCCAAGCATTGGAACATATCTGTGGGCCAGACAAAATCTGTATATCTTGCAATAATGTCCTACAATCATTGTTAGCCAATTCTGCAGTAGAACTGGAAAGATATTGTCTTTTCCTGGTGATTTATACGGGGCAAAAGTATTAATCGCTCAGCGTATTATATTATAGCTTACTACTTCAGACGCGATCCTCCAGTCCTCTCGTGAAGCTCTGTGTCTCGTCTCTGCTTTCGTGATAGAAGTGTTGGTTTCGGTTGAACCGAGGAAGTGAGTTTAAAGTAGGATCTTTACCGTATCATCATTGGAAGTAGTGAAGTCGCCATTTGGCAGCTGCACGTAGTCCAATTTTTCTCTGGGATCTTTTGAAAGTACCTTTTGAAGCCTAGCCGCTCGTGGCATGGATTCTACGTCAGAACAGAAAGATCTCCAAGAGTCCCTTTTGGAGTCCCTAATAGTTTTCTTGTTGTTCGTTGAGCTTGCCTGTAACATTCCCAATCTACAGGTAAGTTAGTTCTCATAGCTTTATTGAAAAGACTACGTGTCTTCTTGCGGAGTTGTGTGAGCTGGTTATTCCACCACGGTACTCCGCTTGACCTTTGCCTCGTTTTAAGGGGGCAGTTTTCTTCATAGGATGTTTATATAGCCCAGAGCCATTTCAAGGTCTTCTATGGTTTTCGGACTCACTGGGACTCTACGCATTCTCCCCGACAGATCTTCTCTAAAAAAATCCCAGTCGGTAACTCGCGGGTTCCTGTATGTCCCTGGTTCTGGCTCTGTTGACACATGCCAGTCTACTATATCACGTGTTAGGCTCATAAAGCACATGGTGATATCCATGGTCTCTCTCCTTCTTGTTGTGACAAAGGTGGGTCAACTGCCACGATTTAGAATTTCTAAATCTGTGGTTGATAGAAATTCGAGTAGGGCCTAACCTCTCGGGTTTATGTCCGTACTTCCCCAAAGTGTATGGTGCGAATTAGCGTCACAACCTATGAGAAGACCTAGCCTCTTGACTCGACAGTACTCTATCAATGCTACCAGTTTCTCTGAGGGTAGTGGTGCTTGTGAGTCATATGGAAGGTAGAGGGATCAGGACAGCAACTAGGTCTTTAAAACAGAAATTGGGCACCATGGCCGCATTAATGTGCTTAGCAATAAAAACACAGGCTTTTGGTCGTTGTTCCTCGGTGCAATAGAAGACTGTACCAAGCTTATTATCTATACCTTTGATTTGGCCCTTGTACGTCTAAGATTTTTGAATCATTAGTACGTGTGTGTGCAACTTTGACAGCTGTCTGCTAATTACCGCAGAGGCAGCAGCGCAATGTTGCAAGTTAATCTGAGTAAATCGCAATCCGTGATCATCCATTGCTGGTTGATGGCTGCTCTTTACTCGCCTTCTCGGGTTTTCCGAGCAGTTTTACAACCGCCCTGGTCATCCCAAAGAACTCCCAGAATAAGAAGTTTACCCTTTGGAGCCTCCTCCTTCCGGTCGTAGATTCGCCACCGATCAACTTCGAGTCCGACGTTCTGTTTACCTAAACGCGTCAGTGCAGCTTTCCACACTGAAGCACAAGTAGGCTTCTAGAGTGCCGCTCTCTCCACCAAATGAAGTGAAGCGCCCTCCCACGGTGCGAGTTTTGGTAGTAGATTTCGCAACCACTCCCTAGACTCGGTATCTACGCAAGTCACCTTTAGGACGCCCTCCGCGAGGGACGATTAATGATTCCGTGGGACAAAGCCCCCAATGGGGAGCTTGTCCAGGGCACCGATGACCGCGTGTTGGATGGCTGCACTCTGTTCTTTGGAGAGGTAGTGTTCAAGGTACGACCCCTGAATCACTTCTACCTTCAAGTCGCAGTTAACAGCCTGCGCGTAATTCCGAGGTTTCAAGTCTGGGACTTTAGGCCTCTTCACTACCTTCTTGGCGCTTGGTGGTGTTTCCCCTACGGGAGGTGGCCGTTTCCGTCTAGCCTCCGTAGGAGCCCTTCCACCATCGGTTTGGCCTTGGCCACGACCAGCGACGTTGCCAGTTTAGATTTTTGGTCTCCATTTATAATCATGATCTTAGTTTTCTGTGTATTTATACTCATGTTTCTTTTCTGTAGTTTACTACTGATAATATCCTGTTCTGTAAGTTTTCATTTCATTTTTAATTGCTTTGTTTACATCATCTAGAATTATGAAGAATAATAACGGGCTCAAAATACAGCCTTGTCTTAGCCCTATATATGTACTAAAAGTATTTGATGTTAAATTTCTTAATAGTTTTTTTTTATCGTTTTTACTATTTTCATAAAGGCTTTTCACAGCTGTAGTTATTATGGTTCTATATCTTTTTTCTCAAACTCATCTATATATCCTTCATTATTCTATGAAAGTCTTTTCCAAGATCCATCAAATACATATACATTTTTCTTTTTGACAGACTTGCTTTTTCTATCATTTGTCTAATTGTAAATATGTGATCTTGTGTTCCACTATTTGTTCTAAATCAGCATTGTGTGCCTTTCTTATTTTGTTGTTACATTTATATCAGTGTCCGGTATTCTTTATTTTCATTCATATTCTAGATAATAATTGGTGACTCCGAGTTTGGTACACATCTCACTCACAGCAAGTTTAAAGTCTTCCTTGGTAGCTGCAAGCAACAATTAAAAGCTACCAGAATATTGGCCACATGATCTACAACTTTAGTTTGCATAAGTGGAAACGATTTTCTTTACACATCATGTGACATCTGAGATAAGCATGTATACCGCTTTAATTATTGCATTTTCACCAGAACATGCTCTTGAAATTCATGATTTCATCATTAATCGTCCAGCAGGCACTCTTTACTCAATCGTCAAAAACACATTTATTAAACGAATAATTATTAAATGAGACAGAACTCGGTGAGAGGAAACTATCCCTGTTCTGGAGGTACATGAAATCAGTTAATTAATCAAAATCACAGAAACAGTAAAAAATATTAAAGTAACTATTCTTAGCAAAATTACCGGTCCATATTCAAAAACTATTAGCTGTGACGAATATTACATCAATTGAAGAACAAGCTGACATTGCTGACACTTCAATGCAGATGACACAGCCACAGACAATAGTATATACGAACATGCAAGCAAGAGAAAAAGGTTCAGTAGAATTACGAAAAGACCTACGAGAAGTAAAATAGTTACTCAAGACCTTCCTTCGGCAAAATGTTCAACAGAGAAGAAGGTGATTTATTTTGCTGGTATCTCAACAACTTTTCTTCTGCTGGAGTGAGGAAATGCACATCACCCTGCTCGTGGCAGTAGACGCAAAAGAAACTTCAATTTATAAATTATAATAATATAAATAAAATTTTAAATAGTTTTGATAGATAGATTTACCGCCATTTTCTAAAAATAATAAAGTCAACAAGTCTGCCTTGTTTTTCGTATCCGATAAATACTCAGGTCAGAAGTTTCTTGTGGACACAGTATCAGAATTAAGCGTTATTTCTTCAATAACACTTAACAAATAAACTCACATAATTGCATGTTACAAATAACATATCAATCTCAACCTGAAACACATAAATTTGGACTTTTATACCAGCAGATCTAAAATATTTAATATTAGGATCTGACTTCTTAAAAAAATTCATATTCTCGTAGATATCACAGGTCAAAAAATTACTACCTCAAAATTCCATTTCTAATAATTCAGCAGGTTCATCACTATCTATAGTTCTTGCAGATTCTTAGAAATCCTAGCATATTTTTTAGAATTCACAGGAATTCGCATAGAATATTTACAAATGAAGCATCAGTTTTTGTCAGGCCTCCTAGATTGTCTTTAGAAAATTGGAAAATACGAATCAAAAGTTGGATGAATTATTAAATTTTTACATTATTGGACCATCCTCGAGTAATTGATCTTTTCCATTAGACATGAAGGGCTTGTGAAAATTATATACTATTAAACAATATAACAGTTTCGGATAAATATCCCATTCACACAAACAAGATTTCGCAACATAACAACTTTTTTGATGATATAAAAGCTTATCACCAATGAAAGAATCTTCAATACAAATTTGGCCTTATTAATACAAAGCAATGACTTTTAGTTTATGAAACATAGCATAAACTTGTCAATCTTTCATAGTTGAGGCAACTCACTTATTTGAATTTTGTTACGCTTATATAGACGATGTACTTATAGCCAGTAGAACACAAGAAGAATATGTAACACATCTAAGTCTAATTATTGCAAGATTAAAGGTATAGAGAATATTAATAAATAAAGAAATGTGAATTTAGAAAAACGAAAAAATATTTCTTAAGACATCACATATCAAAAGTGAAATATCTGCACTTTCAGATAAAATAGAAGCAATTAAAAATTTTCAATTTCTTTTAACGCAACAAAAATTACGCGTCTTAGGTTTCATTAACTTTTATCACCGTTTTATTCGCAATTGTGCTACTATCTTAAAACCATTAAAACTGAAAACCAAAAAAAAAATATTATAGATGCGACGGAACAATATATTTTTACAAACATTAAAAAATCATTAGCTGAGGTGACCACATTGGCTGTACCAATGATATAGGCTCGTACCAATATGGTATCTAGAATCCAAATTTGTTCGGTACTAAATCAATTTAATATGGATTGCATGGAAATAATTAAAGTACATAAAAATGATACAATATAATATCAATGCATTTTTAGAGCGAATCGAGGAATATCGTATCGCTCGACAGGTGTCGTATAAAGAATTATTAAATTCGGTCATTGAAATTTTAGAAGGCGATGAACTAATATGATACCATTCGATTTGGAATAAAGTATCAACTTGGTCTGAACTAGTAAAGTACATGAAGGAGGAGTATGAACCATTCGGACATGAGGAGACCCTCTCGTCAGAAATTTGGTCTAGTGTGCAAGGTTCTAACGAGCGAATAGGAACATACGAGTACTTTGCGTGTATGATTAACCTATTTTCCAGATTATTCACACCCCTTACCGAAGAGTAGAAATTAAACATATTACGTCGTAATATTGTCTCATATTTCAGCCATCATATCGGTTTAACTCACATTAAAACCATCAATGACCTACTATGTGTCTGT
The DNA here is from genome assembly GCA_035578165.1 of Stenolophus ochropezus. Classification (NCBI taxonomy): domain Eukaryota; kingdom Metazoa; phylum Arthropoda; class Insecta; order Coleoptera; family Carabidae; genus Stenolophus; species Stenolophus ochropezus. The sequence continues at coordinate 4,407,285 of JAQOWZ010000003.1, forward strand.
AAACAGTTAGAAAAGAATCGGTTCTTAACGGAAATAGCTCACCCGCCGATTACTAGCCGCCACGAATTTATAGAACCAGACCTTGCTTATTCAGAATGAAAATTCATATACTGCTGTCGGTTATTTAAATTTACCCGTTTCCGTTAATAATCAAGTTTATTTAATTAAAGCACTAGTTGTTCTTTCTTTCCCTTATGACTTAATTCTAGGGATCGATTTCTGGACTAATATGAAAATAATATTCGATTTAAATTTCGTCAATGAACTTTTGCTAACTCGGTCCCGGTTGAAATATCTGACAAACAAATTTGTCTGTTGCACTTACAGCAAGCCTTGAATAAGTCCCTAGAAAAGTTCGCGACGTTTTTAACAATAAAATAGGGTGTACTAATCTGTACATGAAATAAAAACAACGACAAAACCGATAAAAAGACGCTATTGCCCAGTTAATCCGCAAACTCAAACACTTTTTGACGCAGAGTTAGATAATATGTTGACGGAAGAGGTAGTAGAACCCTCGAGTAATCCGTGGTCTAGTCCGGCCCTCCTAATTAAAAAGAAAGATTAAACCTTCCGCTTTGTCGTCGACTATAGAAAACTAAATTCGGTAACGGAAAAGGATGCGTACCCCATAATGTAAGTTACCGCCATATTAGATATGTTACGAGATGCGCAGTACTTAACATCGCTCGATCTAAAAGTTGCTTATTGGCAGATCCCGCTGGCACAGGCGAGTAAAGAAAAAACTTCATTTTCGGTCGAGGACTTTTTCACTTCAACCGAATGCCCTTTGCCCTTCACACTTCTCCCGCCACTTAGCAACGACTGATAGATCAATTATGTTGACAAGATATGACCATGGAAAATCACGCTTTCGTGTACTTTAGATGATATTATTATTTATACCAAAACGTTCGAAACCCACTTAGAAATCTTAGAGAAAATACTTTCGATTTTGACAGCGGCCAACCTCATCGTACATTAAGATAAGAGTCATTTTTGTCCGACCCGACAAAGTCAAAGCTATTGTTGACATCCCCACTCCAACAACGGTGACTGATTTATCGGTTTTGCATCATGGTATAGACGCTTTATTCCCAATTAATCGACTATTCTCGCCTCGTTGATCAACGTTTTAAACAAAATTTACCGCTTTCATTGGGATGAAAGCTTTAATAATGCTTTTTGTATTATTAAAATAAACTTGTGTATGTTTCCATTTTAAGTTTTCCCGATTACAAATTATTTTTTATAGTCTAAACCGATGCGTCTGTTACGCAAGTCGAACATTAACCCGTCCTGAATGAAATTTTTCTACCACACAACGCGAATGCCTCGCGGTAATATTCGCGGATGCAAATTTTAGACCGTACCTGGAAAACGTATGTTTTACATAGTCACGAATCATTATTCGTTCCTATGGCTACATGAACTCAAAAACCCAGTCGGACGTCTTGCGCGTTGGTGTTTAAGACAACAACAATACGATTTCGAAATCGTACATCGGAAAGGAAAATATCACGTTCTACCTGACTTGTTATCTAGATCTGTGAAGAAAATATTATATTGAAAATTGCCGATAATACACTTTGCATGTTAATCCGTGGCGCTAACGGATACGAATGGAAACTAGTTGTTCCAAAAGACCAAAGATTAGTGGTTTTTCGTCAATTCCATGACCGTCCAACGGCTGGACAACAGGTCTATTTGTTTTTCGGTGTATCTCAGTTCCTAAATGAGAAATATCAGGTGAAAACCCTGTATAATCTACCATCCACAATCCAACTCCACGGAACGTACTAAATGAGATCAAAACAATGATTCGTTCTTATTTAAAAGAATCATCGTCACTGGAACTTATACTTATCGGAGATTAGGTGCCGTTTCTGGTCCTCTGCTAATGAAAAACATGTGCTTCAAATTTTACGAGAAAATATTGCTAAGTTATTTATAACAAATCACCAACATGTTCAGGAACAGTTACGCCGTGCTTATGAACGAAATAAGAAATCATGTGACTTAAGCCGGAGACCGGAGTCGTACGTTACTGGAGATTCCGTGTAATTACATAATCACGTATTATCTGATGGAGCTAAATATTTTTCTAACAAACTAGCGCCTAAATTTAACGGCCCCTTACGAGTAAAACGAAAATAATCCTCCACTATCTTTGAGCTATTTAATAAGCAAGGTGTTTCATACGGTATCTGGCACCTAAATGATGTAGATAAGTTTGAAGGATAGGAAGGCTTTTTTTTTTCTTTTTTTGTAGGTAAAGGGAGATTTATAGCTTCCTATTTTTCCTAATTTAGTTTGTTAAATAGTTTAATTTAGCTTCCTTTTTTTGTAACTTTTGGCAATATTCCCTTTAGGTTTGTTTATATCCGTCGACTGGGAGTTGAGTTTTGTCTGTCGAAGAAATAAGAACTCAGAGAAAATCGGTGGCGTTTTTAATTCCGCGGCAGCGAAGTATTATCCTTTTTATTTGCGTGGTCACTAGTTATTGTTATTTCACTAAAGTATCGTCGTATTCAGTGAACCTCGTATGTTACCTTGACTTGGGGTTCTTTGAAGTTAATAATTTCGTTAAAGTGGGTAAAATAGTGCGTTCCGTACCTTTCTATTTACCTCTGTCGTATTGTGATCCCGTGTACTTGTTTTCCGGGGAGTTTTATGCTGCGAGTTACACCAATCATTCGCCGACAACGCGATTCACTGACCTTAACACACGAGCAAGCGCCCATACCGGTTGAGAAAAGAGGCATTCACATCTGACTCCAGTAGCGGCTGAGTTTTTTTTCCATTAATTTTTATGCTTGTGTCTATTCTCAAAAATTATCATCTCGCGGAATTTGTGCTTTATACCGCGGCGCCAGTATCGCTCTGAACGCGAATCGTACAGCCAACAGTGGCGTGTCTTGCGCAGGCAGCAAATATGATAATTACTTCACAATGCACGTTAAACGGAACAGGCAACTGCATTAGACAGATTTAAATCAGCTGTAACGGAGGGGGGGGGGGGTTTGTTTTGTAACAAGAGACGATGATGATGACTGATCACAGAATAAATAGGACACTTTGATTGGGAACATGCGAGCACATGTACATTTTATTTTACTTAAACTATTTTTTATTTACATATTTATATTTACTAGAAAAAAACTTAACTAAACTAATTTATAATTAAACTTAACAGACTACATTATGTCTGCATTTCAACCAACCCTCTAACTAAGACTGCTTGTAAAACTAAGTTGAGAGGCAAATCTACCCTCTCAACTTCTTATCTAAATAAAAAATACAAATGTTGTCTGTGAAATATGATCTTTTGGCATATTGCCCCATAATTTCTAATTTTTATTACCAAAAATGTCAACGTCTATGCCGATAAAAGAATCACAGTTCACAGAAAAAATGCAGTCTATAAAACAAGATGGAAACCAGGGACGTATTTTCCATCTTGTTAGATTATCCTCCCCTTAAGACAAAAATATATCGTTTGACCAAGATATATTTATTCCCAAGAGGAGACTGCGTTTCCTAAACATACCTGAATTGGCACCTAAACCTTAGACCTAAAACAAAGACGATCATAGAACGTACAAAAACATATAACAATCACAAATTACATACCTAATGAAACATAATACAAAACTATAAATCATTTCTCAAATTACAATACTTAAAAACAATTTCAAAATTGAACAAATACGTAAGACAAAGTTAAATTCAAATAATACAAACACAATAATGGACATAAACAATATAAACAAATGATTAAAATAGACAAATATGTATACAGATATTCGATATATAAAATATTATTATAGCAATTGGCTTTATAAAGAAAAAGGGTAACTTTTTATTTTTTTATGACTACCATGCAACAAATCTTAAAACATAACATTAATGCATATCATATTCCATAAAACATAGAATTTAAATTGTTATCTAAACAATTGCACTTAAGACTAAATACCATAAATCATTCTAATAAATCAATACAAAAATATTCTTTAATTTTCAACATTTGTTATCAAACAAATTACAAAGAGCGCATATTTTATTTCATCTTAATTCCAAAATATACGAATAAATAATAAAAAATAAAAATCTTAATTAACATGCATCTTATCTAATTTCCTAGCCCAAACACAAACAAATTATCGGGGCATATCAATATCAACGGGAAACACTCAAGGGTGGGTCATTAAACACAGGGGCGGGGGTTCTTCGTTCCACAGCGGTCTCTGTCCGGGAACAAAAAATTATTTGGATACACTATATTTTCTTATCACTTCACTTAACACAGAGTCGGACTCAATAAAATTGGAAAGATGCACTAATTTAGCTTCTTCGACCTCCACGAAAATGCTGCCCTGGTCTTTGTGATCATATTCATCGCTCTCCTGACTCATATCCGTTTCCTGCTGGTCTTCCGTCGTCATCGTTTCCCTGCTGATCTGAACTTCTACTATCAGCTCCACCACCTGGTCTTCTGTCGGAGTTACCCGATGGTTGACTCCTCCGACAGGTGATTTTCTTCTACTTCCGGCACCTGTATGCCTCCATCTACATACTTTTTTGGCTACTGTTGCCACATCTTCTGGACGTGGTATACCAATCACCTCAGGATGCACCTCTGCTGCCAGCAGCGCCTCAAATTCAGCCGCGCTGATCTTTGCCATTGGCAACGCCTGGATTTCGTAGTCACGTGCCTGGACGGGACCGTGACCGTAGGAAACCCATCACACTTCATTCCCACTAAGTGTCATTTGGCAATGACTATATGGAGGCAACACTATTTGCGTCTGTGGTTGGTAAACCACCTGATGTCCGTAAATAACTTGGTAATTTTGAGGCATTCAGACCGGATACAACCATGGTGGATACTGATGCGTCGCCATCATTGCCGGCGTCGTGATCGGAAACGGAAACATCCTCCCTCGATGTCACAAATTCACTTAAACTTGTTGACTCATTTTGAACGTATGTCCTTTTCGGATCGTCATAGGGTATACAATTAATTTTTTTTTAATTAATTTACCCTCAGATCCTACCGTCGACTGCGCCAATGTAACAAGGGGGAGATAATCTTGAAGAAGCAGGAACACATCACGTTTGTTGGGAACACGGGAGCACATATTCACTTAACTTATACTTAACTTATTTTTTATTTACATATTTATATTTACTAGAACAAAACTTAACTAAACTAATTTATAATTAAATATTTAAACTTAACAGACTACATTATGTCTGCTCTTCAACCAACCCTAACTAAGACTGCTTGTAAAACTAAGGTGAGAGGCAAATCTACCCTCTCTACTTCTTATCTAAATACAAAAATGTTGTCTGTGAAATATGATCTTTTCGGCATATGGCCCCATAATTTCTAATTTTTATTACCAAAAATGTCAACGTCTATGCCGATAAAAGAATCACAGTTCACAGAAGAAATGCAGTCTACAAAACAAGATGGAAACCAGGGCCGTATTTTTCATCTTGTTACACAGCAACCATATTACAAAACTAAATTGAAGAAGTAACGCTTAAAAATTCAGAGGAAACATCCGAATAAAATTATATTCATTACATAATATTAATAACTATTTAATGTTTATTATGTTTAAATTCAAGATATTGTACTCTTTCTTATTGGCCTGTCTAGGTGTGGGGGAGATGGTGTGGTGTATTGTGGTGCCGTATGTCATTGCCTAATGACACCAAAGATTTGTCATTTGATTCATGTCACACATTGTTGACAATTGTCATATCTTTTTCTAGCAACAATTAATTACCAATGTATCTATCAAAAATAAGATAAACATCTAAATTATTATAATTGTGTTATTTATTTTATTTGTTTACAATTTCATTTTCCCTTTATTTTTACAATTTTGTAGCGGCTGAACCTGATACAGTTTTTTGGTTCCTTACTAGGTTCTGTTTGTACTTTTTCTAATTTACGAGTATTATAGTTCCATACTAATTTTTCTCCATATACAGGTGTTTCAAAAGTACTGTCAAAAAATTAAGAACATATATAATTTGATGTACTGATTATAATACAAAAATAATTATTTCAAAATACGGAAAATTAATTGCACGGTCCCTACAGCTGACATTTTTGGGGCACTGGACTGATAGGTTACGAATACGAGTACAAATTAGTAAACATTAAAATTAATTTTATTTAATTAAGTAGTGTAATGTTTCATTCACTTTTATTTGATTTAGGATTATTCTCGTTCTTTATTCATTGACAATGGCAAACGTTTCTAGCAATATTGAGTTTGTTGATATGTTATTAATTTATGGAGAATCAGGGCAAAATGGATTGCACGCTCAGAGAATTTATGCAGAACGTTATCCTACTCACCGCATGTTTGTAAGAATTACGCAAATCTTCTAGAAAATGAAATGTTTCGTGGTAGGAGAGAGGAAAATCGTGGAAGACCACCGAAAGAATAATGCTGAGGATGATTTCTTCGACGCTATACATCGAGATCCTGCTGCTGGTACATGAAGAATTACACTGTTTGGAAGAGACAATAATTATCACCCCTTTTATTTCCAACGGGTTCAAGAACTAATGGAACCTGACCATCTTCAAAGAGAGATGTTTTGTAATTGCTTTTTACAACAACATGCCGCAGATCGTAGTTTCTCCTCGAAAATAATATTTTCTAACGCGGCAATTTTTACTAGAAGTGTGATTCATAATTTGCACAAATCCCATTATTGGTCCATAGAAAATCCGCATGTTTTGTAAGAAGTCATTTTCAAAATAGATTTTCTTTAAACGTTTGAGATGGGATTGTAAATAGAATTTTACCTGGGCCATTTATTTTACCACCTCGGATGATAAGAAATGATTATTTATCTTTCTTAGAAAATAATTTACTACAATTATTAGAAGATCTTTCTCTCAATATTCATCAACAGACATGGTATCAACATGACGGTGCACCGCCTCATTTTACACATAATGTGCAACAACATTTAAACAATGTTTTTGAAGACAAATGGATTGGTCATGGTGATCCTGTACTATGACCTGCAAGATCTCCCGACTTGAAACCAATAGATTTTTATTTTTGGAGGCATTTACAACAGCGAAGTGAAGATGCAGCAGAAACATTAGGGCAGCAAAATGGGTTCCATGAAGTGTGAAATATTTTGTTAATACAGCACGCCGCGTTATGTGTGGCTGTAAATGGTGCAAATTTTGAACAGTTTTTGTAGTAGGTATGTACCTAGTGATTTTCTTTGTAGTGTAATTATTTTTTGTAAAAAACCTAAAAATACAAGTACGTTTTATTTTAAATGAAACAAAAGTGAATGAAACATTACACAGTTTAATTAAATAAAATTAATTTTAATGTTTATTAATTTATACTCGTTTTCGTAACCAATTAGTCCATTGGCTCAAAAATAGTAGCTCCAAAAATCGTGTGATTATTTTTACGAATTTAAAAAAAAATTCTTTTGCACTATAAATACTACATCAAATTCACAAGCCCTTCATTTTTTTACAATACTTTTAAAACACCCTGTATAATTAATTACTGGTATTTAATTCTTGCTTGTTTGTTACTCAATACACCGCTTTTCTGATTCTTTTCTAAAGATTTCAGCCTTTTTTCTAAACTGTCTAGTTCTGCCGTAACTAAGCATATCTTATTTTTTACTATTTCCATCAGTTTCGCATTTAATTGTATTTGCAACACCATGAAAGTTTCTAGTCTTTTAGCGATTCAACTTGTTGTTCATTTATTCTAAATGATTCATCCTTTTTCCAGATTTCCTATTTACTTCTTCGTAACGACAATTTCTTAACCTTATTTATTGTCTCATTACATTCCTGATTGTCCCTGCGTAATTCTTTAATTTCCTATAACAAAATGTTCATTAGCACTTTCATGCCGGATGTCATTGGACTTATCTGCTTTGATAGGTGTCCTTATTGTTTTTTCGCTGCTTTTAAAAGGTCCGTCCTGTTGTTCAACACGTTTACTTTTGCTGTTTTCTGTGTTTGATTCACGTGTGGACATAATGTTTCCGGAGTTAAGGCTTGCTAATGACGTCGTTTTGTAATTGTTATTGAATTGTGGACAAAATTGTGGCAATTAATAAATGAGTAGAAATAAAATTATTTAAAATATTTTTTTTTGTTGATTCAGGACGTTTCAATGCAACCAGCATTAGTATCATGTCTCAAATTTTTGTTACAAAAATTACAAATAATAAAAAATTATATTTAAAATTGTATTAAAAAAATGTTGCCCAAAATGGTAGGAATGTAATGAGAATTTGAAAAGCAATAACGTAAAAATTTACAAAAAGTCAAAATATAAACTTTTTTTTACATTGAATAAAAATGAGTCAAAGACATGTAAGGACTTAAAAAGTAATTAAAATAAGTAATACTCCAAAACAAAAGCGCCGACAATAGGGGGAAAGGGGCCAGTTGCCCCCCTGCTCATAATAGTAGGGAAGGCAAAAGTATCATTTTGCCCATCCTGACTTTACAACTCAAATTGAAAATTGATTTAAAATTTTGCATAAATTTTTAAAAAGTGGCGTAACAATGAAGACATACACCTATGAAAGCAGAATTGGATTACACACATAATTCAAAAAGCAGCGAGTAGGGTTGGCTGCCGCTTGTTATTCGGAAATCTTCTAGGTTATAAACAAGCGGTGTGATTCTCTGTAATGTACCTACTGCCAACAGCCCATAGTTTATAATAAAAGTACCTAAAAGTTTGTAAAGGCACATGCACACCGATGTTTTTCAATCGTGTAGGGAAGCGCACAAAGAAAAATTTATTGCAAAGACCAGCTATACCATGTGTTAGGAAAAATAGTATTATTGGAAAATGAGATAGATGAGATGGGTTGGTTTCGCAACGAGTCGTTGGCTTGGATGTGTGTAATCTATATTGTATACTATTCGTATGATTCGTATAAATTTAATGAATCTCTTAAAAAAGTCGTTTTCGTTCAAATCAGTATCCCCGAAATGATTCATATCTAGGTGTGATGCGCGCCCGTCGACCGTTCAACATATAGCATTGCAGGTACAGTGCATAACTGCATGGCTCATGGTAGCAGACTGATACGTATTACCGACAAAGCACTTTATAGAAACAGTATAAAGTACAAGCACAGTATAAATAAGTAAGATATTTTCTTTTATTTCCATAACTGGCTGATTTTGAATGAAAGTATTAGATTTTATATTTTATATCCAGATGTGCAGACGCGCTGTTTCTCCAATTGTAGTGTCCTCTAAAGTAAAATTTAATGAAGAATAAAATTATGTCCAATTTAGGATTTAGCCAAGAATATTTATCAGAATTTGGACATGGTTAAACAAAAATTCAATTTACCATTTGTCTAAATTCCGACAAATATACTTGGTAAAATTTAATTTTAAACAACTTTGTACTCTTTTAGTTTTGCTCTAAATCTGTTAGGACAGAGAGAGTATCCGCAATTTTTTTAAATTCCATAGTAAAGTCCTATTTTCTGCGTTTCGGTGCACACACTGTTTATATTTTATTGAATACCGTGCAAGAATGTTACAATTTATGTTTCATTAGAATCTATTTTTCGTTTTAATATTTTTATTTTTTATCATATAATTTATATTTTATTTGTTAATTGTATAAATACAAAAAAATATTGCCTACTATCTATATATTGATAAAAATATTTCGCTTATATATAAAAAAGTCCCATTAACAGCCTTGTTGACAGAGCTAATTTTACTCTCACCTGAACAATATCATGAAAATGACCTTACATATATCCTTCAAACCTTATTAATAAACGGTTACCCTATAAAATTAAAGAAAAGTACTACTGCTAAAAGATTATACACTCTTTATAACGCAACGTTTATTTATTTAGGTGAAGTGTGAAAACAATTGAAATACTAATCTTTATATAACTAAATTTAATAAATGAAATATGAATAATAAAAGATAATAAAAATAAGTAACACTATGGATAAACAACTACAAAGACTACATTGGAATAATGATTATTAATAAAGACTTAAACACTAAGGATGTATATTTAAACATTTAACACTACGCACTGTTTATTTACACAATATTTATTTCCACCAACCATTTATGTTCACTATGCGTATTAATATTCGACTGTCCTCGCGGTCTTTTCTGCTGAGTCTTAAATAGTAGAGCAATTAAGTTCTAGAATGTTTTCGTATCTTCGACCATCACATGTCTGCAAGCGGCCTGCGTCCGCGACGTGACCTTAGGATCTCTACATTGGCCCTGCCGTAATACTGTTTCGTCCCGGAACAGTTCATGATGACGAAATCAGCACGCACCAACTATGGTGCATCTGGAGGTCTAGTACTCAGCCATTCCTTTTCTGTTGTGGAATGTAGGGTGCTGATAAGCTTCTTATTGTTTTATTTTGCTTTCAACATTTGTCCACCTCTTCATTACAGTACTCGCCTTTTCCATTGTAACTTTTTTTCAATAAATCTTTCGCCTTCGTTTATATATTTTTCGAATTTATGTAAAACTTCAATTTTCTGTTTATACTCTACAATATCGTGTATGTTTATCTATGAACGATACAAAGAATCGGGATCCTCTTGGAGTTGGTGAAAAAGAGGTATTGTTCCACGTTATTTGCGCTGTGACGCCGGTGGCCGTCGTCCTTCTTCGACTTGGATCTGAATTGTGCTGCCACATGGCTCATTTTCCTGCAGCGGTAGCATCTGATCGCACTGAAATCCCTGTCAGGCGGCTTCGAGCCTTTTTTTGTTCACGCTTTGCCTTTGGAATTTTGGCGGCTAGCATGGTGTTGGAAACTGTCTAGCTGACGCTATTTCGTACGTACGCCTCTTCCACAATTTTAACTTGAAACGATTCTTGTGAGGGTAATTCGTCTCTCGACTCGATCGAGCAACGGAAGTTCTGGAAAGTCGGTGGTAAACTGTATAAAAGCATAACAGAGAGCATGTTTGTATTGATGTCTACCTTCATTTCCGCCAATTTATCGACGGCATCAAAGAATTTGCTCAGATGTACGAACACAAATATATTGAACACACTGTTTAGAATTTACAAGCGAGATAATTTTGACAGTCAAGTACACTCTGTATAAAATTCCGCGAACATGAATAATGCGAAATTAATTAATTTACCCGATGGCAACATCGGTGTCTGGTGACTGGCTCCACTTACACGGTACGGTAGAGCTGTCGACAGGCGGTAATTTTGAATACCAACAGTAATGGAAGTAGGTTTATTAATTAGCGGAATTTTGAGAAAGTACAGTTACATAGTTTTTATCAATTTTGGTAATCGTCCCCTGATGCATATTAATATAAATATCCTGCTGTGACGCTATATACCGAGTCGTTATGAAGCCATGTCATATGCAATTATCCTCTTTATACTGCGATGTATCTTTTGTATAAAATACATTATTATTACATTTTTTGCTGATACTACTTCTAGCATCACTTTCTTGTATGATCTCCACTTTTAAATCATAAGAGGTTGGTAACATGTCTCTTCACTAAATCGGTATTCGCAAAAATATTCTAACTAAGATGCTAAACTATATTAGTTATTTGTCTTAAATATTAAAAGAGCATGTTTGCAGTACTAATATGTATATTGCAATACGAGACAAAGCCAACGTATGCAATCATATGAGAACTGAAAATATGCACTTTCTTTACGAGCTACATACTCTTTCTAAGAAAGAAAATGTGGTAACTCTGTATAACGAATTGCTACGCTTTACGATCACCTAGGTGATGTAGCATTAAAATGCAAACATATTCACTGTTATTCGGAATGTGGTCGCCAGCTTTTAGACAGCGGAGTCGGGGTGGTTCAAAATAATAATGATAATACTAAAATATGGTAGTGCGCCACATAGTTGTTGTCAAAATAAATAAATAATAGACATGTTCGTAAAACTTAACCTGAAATAATGGTCCCAAGGAGTAATAATTCAAATAAAAAAGGAACTCTATTAAACTGAATTTAATGAACAAGTAAGCTGTAAATAACGATAAAACTTTTAAACATGTGTAGATAAAAATTCAAGGCTTGACAGCAATACGAAAAATATCGTAACTCGGACGAGATCGAAATTGAAATAGAATAAACTAATTTAAACGCTTGGTAAATTATAATCCGGGGGCGGGGTACGCACGACAGGGCGAGGACTGCGATGTGCATGAATGTACAAAATAAATAGGCGCAAAACGACGCAAGACGGATGATTGGTCGACCAAGCACACGACGGTACAGGCATATTAAAAGACAACGTAGCAACGTTAGTACTGACTCTCTAACTACAACCACAATCCTGAATTTGAATTAAAAAATAAATAAATATGTAAACAGTATAATAATAAGTAAATACTTTTCGCGCGAACTCTCACGCAAATATGATACAAAGTGAACGTACTGTTTCAATTTTCAGTAATTGTTCTATTCGTAAATTTAAGCTTACTCTTATAAAGAAAGTACAAATAATAATAAGAGTAAAATAAAGGAAGCTTACGCTTATAAAGAAAATACAAATAATAATAAGAGTAAAATAAAGGAAGCTTATCTGTGGTCCATGATGCAGAGTGGTGGTTTCAGCTAGTCCGGTAAGCAAGATGGCGAGCTCTGGACTGTACACGAATGTTCGTAGGCAAAGCTCGAAACGTTTCCTTGCAAAGGATAGCACCTCAGTCCACAGATAGTTTCGAATGAATATTGAATACAAACTAAGTTCCATCTAAACGCTCCATGTCTATTTCATTATACGACGTATCTAGCGATAATACTCGAACTTCGTGCATGAGAATTTTGAAATGCACAGTAGGAAAAATACGAAATGAAAAAGAACCTGAAAGTGTTGTTAATAACCAAGCTATAACCAGCGTGGCATGGACAAGCCACTGGAATTATTTCAAGGGGATTTAAACATTTTAAAACCATCACTTCAAGGAATGATAGATACAATAGTAATAAATACTAAAGTAAAACAACAAAATAAATAGAGCTCACCTGAGATGTAAGGCGGTTCTAAATTCACTCCGGATATATCCGCGGAAATATGCAAAATTTCCTGATGCAATAATTGCAGTATAGCTCCCCTATAGCGGGCAATTAAAATTTGTTTCCAAGATGCAGAATTTCAAAACTTTAAACAAAATTTAACTCTCACTGCAAGATTCGCAATACACGATCGACAGCAAAATAATGATAGTCACGCTTGCCAAAAATTAGCCTTCGACCTTGCGCAAACCCATCAATTGTAAATAATTAAAGCCGACTTCGTCGTAGTGTTTTACTGAATGCATAGTACACAGGCGAAAAATTAACTATAAATGTTATGATAATTTTAAACCATAACAGAATGACATGCAATAATAATCAGGACACCAGAATGAAAAAACAATTAAAACTGTTTATTGACACCATACATGAGGTAAAACAGAGAGATATGCCACACTCTTATAGCTACGTACTACTGAGCAAGCAAAAGATGTATGGTCAAGAATAGCCTAACAGTCAGCTGCGTCAGAACAATCCGCCAGCTGAGTAGTGCACACTTACAGTGCGACGAACGAAATATTGGTCATAGTGTTTAGTCACCTATCCTCTTTATTTGTTTGGTTGAATTTTCCATATAACTACTCCACTGGTCCACTGTTCTCAAACAGCTGGCTGCAAGCGATTTTAAACCTTAGATCTTTCGACAATATATTTGGGCAATGCCATATCTCTATGTTATACCTCATCTAAGATTGACACTGTCGTCAGTCAGAAATGTTTTGATTTTTTTCCTAAAAATATTTTTTATTTTATCAATTATGAAGATCCAGATACCCTACTGGCAATTACAAAATCCGCGAAAGCAGCAACTCTGAAGTCGATTCTCTAAATTAATGGTCTTTTTAAAATGTCAGTCTGATGGGTATAACGCGCAATATAAAATTTTGACCAGGCAGCGAGTAGATAAATTCATGGTAAAAGTGCCTAGTAAACATTTAATGATGAAGGTAATTAATATGTCCAGGATCTAAGATCCGCAATTATAGTAAAGGCGTTGATCACCAAAAATAAAATCGAAAGAGAATTCACTGATACGGAACCAGAAAACGCCCCACACGCAGCATACCATCGATTTATCATCTTTTATAAGAACTAGCGATGTACTCTGCAAGCTTGCATACTATTGGAAAATACCAACTAAAATAGCACAACATATAACATTTAAGTGATTATATATCGTAAATTAAGCATTGTTTTAGGATATATTTTGTATCGTTTTCTATATTTAGGGGCTAATATGAATCTATTAAGCGCCTCGGGGGATGGAAGTTTTCAGCAATTGTGGAAGGTTACTTAGAAGACTCCATGGAAAATTTAAAAAATCTCAAATATTTTTTTTCTCTTAATAGCTCCCACCATTACTGGTGACGGATTATTATGAAGTGTTTTTGAATTTGTAATTCTAGATGTCCTTTTATATTGAATTGATTAAGATTGGTTAATTATTTTAGATTATGGTCCGTTTATTGTTCTTTAATGTATGGAGTGAATAAAGTTTGATCTGGTACATTTCCCCTGATTCATTTCTGAGCTTTGTAAATTCAGGCCTGAATCTATATTTACGGAAATACTATCTGAAACGGAATTAAACGTTCCTGTAGCGAGGCTATGCACTATATTACATTTAATGTTTCGTTATAGAGTTCGAATGTCGCCCAGGCTGCCTACGACGCCAACTGGGTGGGAGCTCCCAGGAAGATTCAGAAGATGATCATGACTATTATTATGCGGGCACAGAAACCAACGTATATTACCATTGGAACATTTATACCTGTTACAATTGCTACATTTGAAGCAGTAAGTTATTATTTATAAAGAATTCTAGAGTTATAAGTACACACTACAATCTAATGTTATTAAGAAATCTGTATCACAAGCAGTGCTAGTCAAATTATGCGAACATAAAATTCTTAACAAATATTTGCATTAGTTTATGAAAGCAAGTTTAAACTTTTGACATTTTTTAATATAATGGCACTACTAATTTAAAAATAAATGTACTAGTACATACCAGCTCTCGAATGTAATTTAACCGAATACGTTTGGGTGCTATTATATGTTACTCTGTAGTAGATGTAAAAAAAGAATAAGACCTTTAAATTACTGTATTGTTACTATGTTACTTAAATTAAAAGCTGTCCTTTCTTCGTCTCACAAATACGAATGACATAAGCTATCTATCTAAATAGCCCAATATATTTTTATACATTCAGTGCAGTATGTATTTTTTTCGGTAGATATCACATTTCTTCATTTTTTAGCAGCACCATTAGACAACTATTAATTCTGTAATTTTTGTTTTAGGTTGTTCGTCTTGCCTATTCAGTTTTCACTATGCTCACTAACACTGTAGACAAAAAATAAGCGCTTGTTACTTATTCTTATTCCAACCGAAGCGACGCACGTTACTATTGTAATTCTCTATGTATTAAACCACCAATATTTTTACGCACTTATTATATAGGGTGTTCCATTTAGGTGTGCCGCCATTGCTATCTCGAGAACTATAAGAGCTACGAGGTTGGTTAAATTAGCAAAGAACCACCATTTTACAAGACTAATACAATGAGCAAAAAACATTTTTCTTCGACCAGTGGTCTTCGAAATACGGAACACAACTTTCTTATTTTAAATGGGAACATATGTTTTCTTTTAAGTTATTCGGTAGAGTATTATTTTCTTACTTCAACGATATAAACATATCATATAATAATATAACAAAATAACTGAAAAAATGCGTTAGATTTACATGTATTTTATTTATATCTGACTGAAACAAGAGTGCTTTGGATAAAAAACAATTCATTTTCTTCTTAAAACTGACAGTATAAGAACATAAAATTGAACAACAAATAATGAAACAATGTTAGACGGAACAATATGTCTATGTTTTCTATCCATACCACTCTTTTTTCAGCCAGATATAAATAAAATAAATATAAATCTAACATGGATTTTTCTCAGTTATTTTGTTATATTAGTATATGATATGTTTATATCGTTGAATTCAGAAAAAAGTACTATATCGAATAACATAAAAATATACATATGTTCCCATTTAAAATAAGAAAGTTGTGTCTTATATTTTGAGAACTACTGGTTAAAAAAAAATTTTTTTGCTGATTGTATTAATCTTGTAAACTTGTGATTCTTTGCTAAGTTAACCAACCTTATAGCTCTTATAGTTCTCGAGATAGCAATGGTGGCACACTTAAATGGAACACCTGTATAGGATTATTTTAAAAGATTCCACGAAAGGAGAATAGCTTATATTAGCTCTAAAATACTTGGTAATAGGAATTAAACCCAGAAATTCTGACAATGACAATGACCAGACTAACTACAAGTAATAAAACGCAAAAAGGAGAAACAGGAGAATTAGAGGTAAATAAGGAGTAATACAGGAAGAAATATACACTCTATTTCCCGCAGTTGATCCTCCCATAATTAATTGTAAATTTTACGATTCAAATCGTAGGGGAAAGAGGGGGAGTAGTGGTTTGATGATATTATCTTGTTGAGTGAAATCGTATGATTTCCAAAGTAAATACATATCAAAACTAACACTATTATATCAGATACAATAATGGATGAAACATAAAAAGAATTGTAGAGTAAAGGCCAATACGCAATGAACCAAAAATTGTCACCGTCAAAATCACTTTCATAAATCACAAACTTTTTTTTTTTAACATTTGAAAATACCCGTTACCAGAATTACACTACTGATTTGTCGTGCCATGCGTATACGACAAAGATACAAGATAAAAGTTTAATCATTCATTAGTCATTAAGAAATTGATGACGGGAGGATATATATATATATATATATATATATATATATATATATATATATATATCATCTAGGGCACAACATTCAGTCATTGTCAGCCTACAGTCTCTGTAAGTTCAGCACACATTGAACCATAACCAAACAACCGTACTGGCTTACATATATTAATTCATGTAACTCTTAAATTTATTTTAAACTACATTTATTGAAATATTAATGTATAAAAATTAAAACAATAAAAATTTATATAATTATTCAAACAAGCCTTATAGTACTTTTGTATCAACTGTTAACCAATATCAACATTATGATCCTACGATATTTCGACCATAATCACACTAGTCATTACTAGCCCAAATTCATAAAGTTGGACTATAAATATAATAAGTACTTTCTCACATTTTCTAAATATAAAGCTAAATAGCAGAGATGTACAGAGCATTTATAAACTGAGTTTTTATGTAATTTGAAACATAATGTTTTATTAACTTAATATTATAATTATTTTATATAATATCTTAACAATATAAAAATTCTATAGCTTAACATAAAACTTTAAAATTAAAATTATTACTCAGTAACATCTCCTTTTGATTTAATTACTTCTATTATGCGCTTAATAATTTATCATTTAACTTTTATTTTGAGAGTTCTTGATTTTTCCTTAATATTATTTCATTTTCCCTCATAGATTTTCTATTAGTGACAGATCTGCACTTGATGACAACCATGTCATCAAAGGAGTATTATTTTCTTCCATCTGTTTATTAGTTTTTTGAGGTGTATGATATATGACCCATCTTTTCGAATCTTTTCTTTTGCTATCTTTCCTTATTTCTTCTGCTGTAAGTGACAAAAAGTTGAATTGTTTACCGGTTTCTGGATATTAAGCTTTTGTTTACATACATAAAAGTAAGCAGCGTAATTAAGTCATTATCATAATTAATATTTATTGTCATATCATATCATCAAGAGAAATTTATAAAATAATATTTATTAATAACGTGAAACCGGTATTTTATTGAACAAACTACAGATGTAGTAAGCAAAACTACCCTAGGTATGTTAGTAGCTATGAATTAGCCCTAGAATACAGTTACCTTACTCACCTTGTTATTCATTTTGATACATTTAAACGTTCAACACTTTTAGTCCAATTATTTTTCCATGAGTCAGAATTAAATTTCTTAATTAGTATTTTTGCTTATGTTTATTTATTGTCATTTTCATATTCATTTTCATTTTATATATCTAGTAACATTTAGTAATGTTTAAGTCGGTACAGCAGATGTCGGTCATTACTGTTCTATTTCGCTCTTCTTTGCATGTTTAGTTGTTTAGTATATTAAACTATATATAGTTTGTTCCAAAATATATGAAAACGATTTGACTTATAAATGATAGGATGAAACCCAAAACAGCAACCGATCCAGCACCAAAAGAAAAGAAGAAGATTAAATTAAATTTTAAACTCAACTGGTACTTAACTCTTGAGGGAATTTCCGAATCTCGTGAAAAGAAATTTATATTAATTAGCTTTTAGTTTTTCATATGAATTAAATTAAATATTAAAAAAAACCGTTATATAACCCTATTTGAGAACCATATATAAAAAATTAAATGAATACATTTTTTCACTTTTTCTTAAATATATTGGGAATATTTATTATAATTCATCCAAAAACTAACTGTATACAAAATTAAACTAAAGTAAACTATCTACAAAAACGGTCCTATTCATTTTTGTCGTAGTCTCAATAGTTTTGGAGATAGAGTTGCAGAGTTGGCGAAAAATACAACAAAAATAAAAATAGGGTTTTATGGAAATTACGCCATACATAATGTAATTTTTAGATAGCATTTATTAAGTATAATAAAAAAATTTAATAGTATGTAATTAAATATATACGCATATCGGTTTCTGCGAATTTCCCTTCTCTTAATTTTTGCACAATTATTATAGAAACATAATTATTTGTAACGATGTTACGAGACGCTTTTTCGTTAAGGAGCTAAAATAAAAGAAATCATTTACCTTTATACTGTGGTTTCTAGATCCAAATAAATACAATTTTTTTAATTAATACAAAACAAATTAGCAGGTTCTTCCTCACTGCACGTCCTAAAATGAAAGAGACAACGTAAACATGACTACTTAGTGAGGGGTGAACCATTTCAAATAATGTTCACTCAAACAATGTCATTATTCTAAAATATTTTCGTCATTTTAACTGTCACTTTCATCACATGATTCCTTAACAATAGTAACAAAATCTCTGACATTACCACATAAAGTCCTATATATTGGCTTTCTACATTTAAAGCATGTTGTATATATTTTTTCTAATTTTCCACTAATATACTATTAATTTATTCTTTAATTACCTCATTATTCTGAATTTGTTGATGCACAGTTATTTTTTCGTATATTATGTTTTAGTTGAGCCCTTATGAACTCAATAGGGTTAAAAATCTAGTGATAGGGAGGTAAACGAAGTACCTGTTGTCCCGAATTTTGTCTTGGTGTAATTTTCCCCAATATATAAATTATTGTCTTATAAATATTTAATTATATTACTTTTATTATTTTTTATGTGTCGGGGCAATAATTTTATGTCGCGAATGATAAATTGCATTATCCATAATGATTACGTTTTTATTTGGAATATGTAAAGCAAAATCCGTTTTTATTCTTATTAAACTTGTAGAGGTTTACACTAAATATGTATAATTCACAATTTTACAGTACATGCCTTCATATACCTATTAGTACTAATAGGTATATGCATGCCTTACTACCAGGTATCCAAACCCCCCAACGTGACGTTAAAACCCTCCGATTAGAAGGAAAGTGACTTTCCTAATATATTTGTATGAACTATACCTGGTGAACATAGCGTCTATAATAAGTATTTAACCCGTAATGTAGAAAGTTTTAGAGAGATCATGCTGTGATTAAATCATGAGTTACTTACAGGATAATAATATTTTTTCCTTAATTTCAGTCTGGGTTTAGAACAGGACATAGCACTAATACATGTTTGCTAAATATTGTTGACATTTTTAAAAATAATTTTAATAATTCTGAAATCTCTTTAGCACTACACGTACATTTCTGTAAGGCATTTGACATGCTTAATTACAGCGTGTTACTGGCTAAACTTAGTTATTACTATTTTTCTAAAAGATCAATTCAGAGGTGCAATAATTATTTAATCATAGAAACGTTCAGGTTCAAATGTCAGCTTCTTCAAGTTCTCATATTTAAAAATGTGCTCCGCAGGGATCAATTCTAGGCTCATTTTTTCTCATATATGTAGCTGATATGCCGTCAGCATTAGATTTTTACCAATTCTTATTCATATGCTGATGATACAACTATACTTGCTACCTTAGATTCATCAAATATTAGTGAACAACATGAACTTGTCAAATATGATGTAAAAAAACTATTCACTTGGGTAAAAGACAATGGTCTTGAAATAAATGCTGACAAAACGTCATTTCTTGTAGTTGGGAAATGTGACACCATCACTCATTTAATATTAGATGATTCAATTGTAACTAGTAGCAATTCTGTCAATATATTAGTTCTCCTTGTAGATGAAAACTTAGAGAACATCTGAATACAAAGTTGATGCCTGCTCGAATTAAATTAAGACATCTTTACCAATTTAGAAATTATCTTAGTGTTGATAGTGCCTAATAATTGTTCTCATTTTTCCACTCTTTGATTACTGCGGTTGCACATACATATGGAACTTAACATAATCTAACATATATAGAATTACACTCCTGCAGAATTCGTGCTTACGCCTTGTTTATGGTGTGCGTAAATTTGATCACATTACCAAATATCGCTCAATGGCTAAGATGCTATCTATTGATGATCGTGTAAAAAAGATGTATCTCTGTCTAATACATAAAATTATAATTACTGGTACCCCACATTATTTGCTCGACAAATTAATTACCAAGCAGTAAAACTACACGCTAGGGGTAAAGGATCTTTATATTATTACTTCAAATAGAAAATCAAAATTTAAGTGATCCTTTTCTTTTCTTGTACCATATATCTATAACAGCATGCCTAATGATATGAAATCTCTATCTGTAAATTCATTTAAATGTAAAATTAAAAAATTATTTGAGTAGCACCATTTTCTAATTTTCATATTTTTTCCAATTATTGCAATGGTTCAATTGTTATTCATGTATTGCATATAAAATTATAATTTTCAATTAACATTTGTGTAAAAATAGTATGCAATGCAAAATAATTTTATGCAACTCGCTATTGTATTACTGCTTTTTCTTTCTAGCTTATAGAAGCGTTTCAAATATAAACGTTTAAATGATTATTTTAACGGTATATGTAATAATTAAGAATTCCATTTAATTTAATAAATGAAATATGTAGAATTTACAAATATTATATATACATTAAAAATGCAATAAAGAATTAATATTTAAATATTTTTAAAAATCAAATTAGCTTCGTCATTTCTTAACGTACACTTAAAAATTTTTTATGTAATTTAAAATTTAATAAATTTGCGTGATGACGTATTCTACATTTTTTGACGTAAAATAGGGTAAAAATACCTATCTGCGTCAACAAATTTTACAGTAAAAATATTTTATTCTCTGTGCGAGCCTTTTGGAAAATGGATAAGTCTGATAAGGGCACTTAGAAAAGAAGTAGAAGTGGAAATAAACTATAATTTGAAAATGTAATGCAGGCAGAACAATTATTCTGGTGGTTTGATGAGACACAGCAAAGTGATAAAAAATATAATAAAGTTAATTAACACGTATCCTAACTCTAGCTAGGAGAATCATTCTGAGCTGAAGTGAGAGGGCGAGGACCTAGAGGTTCGGCCGGAATCGCGTCGATAACGGAGATCGAACTTGGTAGCGGGTAAATGGAGAGAGTAGCTAACATGAAAAGCACACAAGTTATAAGGAAGCCCTCTGGCATTACCTCGGTTGTAGTCTAATGTCGGTGTAGATCTTGAGCGGAACCCGTTTTGGCTTAGCTTCTTCCAAGAGATAAGATACTGGTAGGGCAGAACGATTCTTTCGTTGCAGACTCTAGGTAGAACTACAGGGCGAAAAGGACTTCACTCCTGGAAGATAACCTCCGAAACGAAGTCTACTTCCCTGGTTACTTCAAAGGCTAAAGTGAGTATGCAATTTCTCTCTAAGGAAGTACACAATTTTCTAAAAGGGCTAAATGCTACAAAGATGTTTCCCTACGATCGCTGGGGCGTTAGAATAACAATTTTATAACACTATGCGTGCTCAAAAAATATATACGAGTATATATAACTGAGAAGAAAAATGTTAGTAGGGGAGAATAGGAGTACGGTGTTTGTGTAGACACTACTGCACTTTTAAAAAGTTAAAAAAGAAAGTTAAGTTTGAGAATTAATTAGACTCAAAAAAGTAAGAACTAAACCTCAAATACAATCGTAATAAAAATAAAACAATGACATCGCTTACCCAACCAAGTAGCAGCAATCCAGAACATATTGCCAGTTGGCAAATAGATTGGTATAGTAATTAGCGAATGCTCACAATTTCAAGGAAATATTAACAATATGTTTAATTAATTGTATTTCATGCAAGTTTCACATATAAATTTGTGTCTAGCACCCAGGGGAAGGACCAAGGGCGCCACGGCGATTTAAAAAAATGTTTACAGATAAAGAAAAATAATTTTATCTCAAAATCTTTTAAAAATTTTCATTGGAGTCTAGAATAATATTATAATAATAATAATAATAATAATAAGTTATAGTTCTACAACTGTTTGGATCATTTCGTAATATTCGCAACCCGTTATATTCTTTTCTCTTATAATATAGGATTTTAAAATACGGTCTTAAGTTATATGTTAATACAAAGACGAATGTAACACAGCCGCTTGGCGGCTATGCATTTTTGTAAATTTTTAATAGTGCAGTACTCCAGATGTTACGAAATGGACAGATTTTTGGTGAAGGACGTACATTTTTTGCGCCTTCAAGCTTGTTTCAAATAAATAACTGTCCGTTTCTGGTACGTGATGCCCTCGGTGGACATCAATAGTTGGGTCATTTTTAGCATAGTTTATAATTAGGGGATAAGAAGAGCCGGATAAACATAGGTTGAGAACTTCTGGATTTTTACCATTAAATAATGCTCTGAAGTTCAAAATCTCTCTCTCTTGTTGTACTCATCGACCGTTGTGGATGTCTTGACTGAATCGTCAGACATACCTTGATATTTCTTAGTGAAATAACCAATTAGTTGTTTTACTGTGTGTAAAGGCTCTCTCATCGTGGTGTAAATTTGTAAGTAATTTTTATTATATTCTGTGTGGATTAATATTGATTTGTAGATTGATGTAAAAAGGTTTTCAAAATTGTTTCTAAATTAGAAAAGTAAGAATTTAGAGTTTATATAGAATCAAATTACGCATTGTAGTTTATTTGAATTGCATAAATGTTTTTGATCGCGGTTGATTATTAAAATTTATATAATTTTGTTATTGTTGGAATATCGTGTTTGTTTCAGCCCATCCTATTCCAACCACTGTCTTTGTGACGTGGTAGCACAGCGCGTAAGTAAAATTCTATTGTTCTAAAATTACTACCCTGCACTAATTTGACCATATAATAAACCGCGTCTGTAATCATTATTACCATTCCCTTGTCTGCTTCTATCACGGCAGACTTTTAAATAAAGCGATAGTGGTGGCAGCGACTATCGTTACCCTTGTCTCGTGTAAAAGTTGTTTATTATTATAATTCGTGAATTACTTTTGAGGCAAGTAAAACCTATAAATTAAAACCCTTATATGTCAGGTACTAGATTTCGTCTTAGGCGACCGTACCTGTTACATGACGTACGAATTATATTTAAAATTTCTCGTATTCTGTATTCCAATTTAAATTTAGACATTAGACATTTGATAAAGGAATTTTATCTACTCTTATTAAAGTTATATTACATTTACAACTGTAAGAATATTTGTTTGATTTTTAATTGATTGATGTGCTTCCAAAATTGTTTTGATACTCAACTTGTTTGGATACGCTGTGTCGTGTGAAACGTCAGTCCATGTCAAGCAGCCATTGTATAAACTTGTATTGTTTCTTGTATAAAGCTTTTTACAACTTATAATTATATTTAGTTTACTCAAAGAGTGTGTTATCATTTAATAACGCCCAAATATCCTGTCAACAACTAACAAAAAATATTAATTCATTATTTTCATTATCAAAATAGCTGAATAATTTTCTCTAATGGGAGACAGGAAAAATCATCTTTGGGTACAATTTACAAAAAAATAGATAAAGATACAACGAAGTAAAAACCAGTTACTTCTTCAATTTTGAAATTGCTTGCACCAAATTCATTAAAAATTTAAAAATATGGCAAATCGTTAACAATAGTTAACTGAAAGAACTTCATAAGTGAATGAACCGAAGAAACTTCTAGTGGCAATACTCTAAATTTTACTAATAATTAATATTCCAAAAATGATATGCGAAAATTATAATAAAACTCGTAGGTTTACTGTTTTAAAAAGAATATTTATTCTTGCCTATTACATTGAAATTACTTATGTCGTTTACAAGATATATATATATATATATATATATATATATATATATATATATATACATATATATATATATATAAATTATGTTATTCAACTTTTAAAAATTGTTTTTAAAAAGTGTTTATTTCTGAGATACAACTATCTAGCTTGAATACAATATGAGAACTTGCCTGTCTACAGGGGTTACATTACATTTTATACTCATCTTGTGGAAAGTTTATAACTTAACTCTAAGTCAGCACTCTTATAGTAGTTACGTTTTATAATTCCTCCTCAGCAAGTTTAAACTTTACACAAGATTTACAAATTTTCTGTTATTCTTTCTAAATCACTTCATTCTATATTATTCCTTAATTGTTTAGATTTATAATTCTTACAATATTTAATTACAAATCTTATAATTGATACAAATATTATTACAATAAGTATGATATAAATTACATAATAATGATGCGTGTGATTTTCGTAGTTACTTATATCTTTTATTTTCTGAAGTTGAAGGAATTAAATATTTAATCCTTGTAATGGTTTCAGATTGACTTTATCTATTTTTGTATCAAATTTTTCAAGTTGGACATTGCTTAATTCAAATTCATTATAATCTTTTGATAATCTATTGAATGTTCATTGGTTTATTTTACAATTTCCGTCATTAACAAGTCTGAAGATTCCTTGAAAATTTTTCTTTATATTTTTATGTTTGCAATTTATAATAAAAAAATATAATTCTTGGTTAATTGGGGAAATAATTATTATTTTATTGGTATTTGAAATTTGTATAACATTATTTTTATTATATTTCTCCTTTATGTCACAGTCATCATTATTGTCGTGTTTTACTATATTATTAATACAATTACTTACTTCTATGCCTTTCGTTTGACAATAATTTATGTTATTAGATTGTCTACTGAATCTTTCTATTTTATTTTTATAAATGTAATGAGTAGGTAGTTCTGTCAATCCGTATAATTTTTTGTTGTGGATAAAGGGAATTGGGTACAATTGATATAAAGGGTAGAGATTCTGAGAAAGTTCTGGTTCTATTAATAATATCTGGATTTCTTCGTCTTCAAATCTACAATATGTAACGATTTCATTTACTTGTGACCAAATGTCTTTTTTGCCTGTAATTTGGATTAAGTCATCGTGGTTTATAATAGTGGTGTCTAATTTATTTAAGGAACAAATTACTAACATTAGTTCTATATGTTTACAAAAGTCTATTAAATTTTGAATAATAATTAATAATTCATTGATTTTTACTTCCGTGTCGATTAAACTTTTCCAATTTTGTTCTTTGTTTAGTGTGAATGCTATGGCGTTAAGCTTTTCTGATATTTTATTTTCGTTCACCCGTATTTGTTCAAATTTTAAATTAAATTTATCGGTTAAATGTTTTTCGTTTTTTATTATTTGATCATTTTGATTTTGAAGAATCTTTTGATTATTTTTTAATTGCTCTATCAGAGTGTCATATTTTTCTGCATCACTTTGATCTAGGTTACCTGTAATTGACTTGATGATATTCCCTAACCCATTTATTAAACCTCATTTATTTCTTTTATTAAACAGTTTTTGAATTTGTTGTGTTAGATCATTAAGAAAGTAAGATAAAGCTTTACTTTGTTCTTCTAGCTGGTGTTTGTTTTCTATTTGTTTTATGACATTTATTGTGATATTATTTAATTTTGAATATTCTTTATATAATGGAGTGATATTATAATTAAAATAGTGTATGATTTCTCCTTCTTTTATTTTACAATTACCGATTCCAAATAAAAGGAATCCATTGTTGTTAGAGATGTTTATTAGTTGACCTGTGGTAAAAGCCCTGGAATCAGAATTTTATTTTATCTAACTTGAATTTCCGAATATGCCTTTTATTTTTTATTTCTACTGTTCCTAATATTGGGTTATAATTTTCTACAGTAACTCTTTTGAATATGGGTTTTTTATATTTCTGCATTAATCTATTATTTTGTTTAACATAGACTTTCTCCGGAATTTTTAATGGTAGTTCGTTTTCTTTTGTTATTTTTGCTTTATCTTTATTAATTAATTTATTTATTATTTTATTTGTTTCTGATTTATTAATAAAATAATCGTTTATTACTTCTTCTTCGGATTTTTTTTTTGAAAATATTTATTTTGTTCATCCTGTCCGAAAATTATTTCACAAGGGGTCATTTTTGTTATTGAGTGTTTAGTGTTATTGTATGTTATTATTACTTTATTTATGTTTATTTGTAAATCTTTATTTTTGTTTGTTGAGTTTAATATCCGAAGATGTTCTATTAATGCAGAATGAAACCGTTCTACGGCATTTGACTTTGGGTTTGATATACTGATTAAGTGCAATTTTGTATCGTGATTATTACAATATTTTTTTACTAAAGCATTGTTAAATTCTAGTCCATGATCTACGATGATTATATTTGGTTTTTTGTAAGTTTTTATAAATTATTCGATTATTAACATTGTTTCTTTTCATGTTTTATTGAAGGTAGGATGGATGAATCCAAATTTCGAAAACTGGTCAAATATGGTGATGAAATATTCTTTATTTAATGTGAGAAGGTCTATATTTATAATTTCAAAAGGAGTTTTTGGTGTAGGGGTTAGATTGTCATTTAGTTGTATAGGGTGTCGATCATATTTGTTTTCTTTACATATTCTGCATTGATTAATAATATCTGTAATGTCTTTAAGCATGTTGGGCCAGAAATATTTTTCTTTGAGTTCATTATAAGTTGCCATTATTCCTCGATGATTTAAATATCCGTTATGATTGTCAAAAATTATTTGAGTTTGTTTTTCCTCGTTCTCAACGTCTTCCACAAATTTATTGCATTTTATTAAATTTATCGTATTTAATTCGAATTTGTTTTGAATTATTTCATTTAGGGTTTGTTTGTATTGTTTGGGAATTAATATCAAGTATTTGATTTTTGGCAGTATATAATTTTTTAATGTTTCTAATAACTGTTCTTCCATTTTATCTATGTGAATATTTATTATAAATCTTGTTTTTGATGGATAAATATTTTTTTTATTTCTATTTCAAATGGTTTATTAAAAAAGTGAAATATAATTTGGTTTTTTGCTATATTTATTCTATTGTCTACAAATTTTATTCCGTTAACTGGGTTCTCATTCGAACTATGAATTGTGTTTCCGGATTCTGATTGATTCACGTCTATGCTTTGTTTTTCATCTCTGTTATTACCATAAATTGAGGCTACTGATTCATTTATTATTTGATCTAATTCGTCTGTTTCCAAACTATAATTTTGTAATTGTTCGTATAAATTTATTTGTATTTGAGTATTATTAAATATTTGTTCTAAGATTTCTATTAATTCTGTTTTTTCTAATCTGTCATATCCACATGATAAATATGGAATATTAATTTCATATATATCGTTTTTTATTAAATAGTCTCGTAATTCAGTAAGTGTTTTCTTAAAGTATTTTCGGTTTACGTTTTCTAAATAAATATCTTTTGTAATTAGATGGAAAATTATTTTATTTTCTATATTTTGAATTATAATATTTTTATTGTTGTTATTTCTTTCGCAATAATTTTTACTCTTTTGATATGCAGTGTGCGAATATGTCAAGTTAGTTACGTCGCCATATTTTTTATGATTTTAAATGGTTCTGTTTGTCTTGATAAGAAATCTGCAATTTTGTTTGTTTTTCCTGGTAAATACTTGATGTCAAAATTGTATTCACCTAATTCTACTTTCCATCGCTTAAGTTTTTGATTTGCGTTATTCATTGAGAACAACCAAGTAAGGGGTTTGTCATCTGTGCGAATAGTGAATTTTCTGCCAAATAGATATGGTTCAGCCAGTACGGTTGTGGGGTCGTGGCGTATCTTGTCTGATCGTGTAGATAAGCAACATAGCCCGCCCTGTCCATTTGGATGGGTTGCCGCACAACGGCTCGGTGTGTGCTGGCCTTGCAGAGACTGTAGGCTGACAACCTGCATCTCTAAAATGCAAGTAAAATATGTCACGAAACAAGTACTTCATGGACTTGAGGCCTTGTTCCACAGAGGAATGTTGTGCCATTGATGATGATGAGATATGGTTTAAAATTATTTACAGACCAGATAATTGATTTTAATTCTTTTTCGACAGTGCTATAATTTTGTTCTGCTGAATTGAATGTTTTTGATGCGTAGGCGATAGGTTTCTTTTGTCCGTTTATAACTTGAGAAATTACTGATCCCATTGCGTAATCAGAAGCGTCCGTGGTGAGAATATTTTTTTTTCGAAAATCTGGGAATTCTAATATTAGGGGTTTACTTATCAATTCTTTGGCAGTTGTAAATGAATCTTGATACTCTTTATTTGTAATATCTATTTGTTTATTCTTTCTTAGGCATTCTGTAAAAGGTTTAGTAAGTTTTGCAAAATTTGGAATGAAGCGTCTATACCAAGAAAGTTTTCCGAAGAAAGATTTGATTTCTTTAACTGTTTTAGGGATCATTATTTTTTCAATTGCGTCAATTTTCTTTTTATTTGGTTTAAGTCCTTCCTGAGATATTATAAATCCTAAATATTCGGTTTCGGTCTTCAAAAATTCGGATTTATCGATCTGTATTTTTAGATTTGCATCTTGTAACTTTTTAAATATTTTTTCAATGTTTTTTAAGTGATCTTGTAATGTATTTCCAAATATGATTATGTCGTCCATGTAGACTAAGCAAATTTTGTTAATATATTCTGCGAGTATTTCGTTCATCATCCTCTGAAATGTTGCCGGTGCGTTGATTAACCCGAAACGCATACGGACAAATTCGTAGTGGCCTGAGGATGTCGAGAAAGCTGTTTTTCTCTATCATTTTCATCTATTGGTATTTGGTGAAAACCGAAGTGCAAATCTAACGTGGTAAAGAATTTTGGTTTGTCAATGTGATCTAATAATGAGTCGACATTGGGTAAAGGAAATTTATCTTCAATTGTTTTTTGGTTTAGTTTGCGAAAGTCTATTACTAATCTTGTTTTGCGTTTGCCTGACGCATCACTCTTTTTTGGCACTATCCATATCGGTGAATTATCTGGGCTTTTTGATTTTTAAATTACTTTAGTTTTTAATAAATTTTGAATATGTTCCTCAATGTCTTTTTCGTATATTTGTGGGAGTCTATAATTTTTTTGAAAAATCAGTGAGTCGTCTGTTGTTCTGATTTTATGTGTAGTAGTGTTTGTGATGGATAGTTCTTCGTCGGGGTTTGGAAATAAATCTGAATATTTTTCTAATAAAGTTTTAATTTTTTCTTTTTGTTCGTAAGTGAGATGCTCGTGTCTGAATTGTATAAAAGAGTTATTTAATGTTTGTGAAGATACTAATTTAAATTTCTTATTTCCGAGTGTTATAATTTTATTTTTAAAGTCCATTAAAGCATTACAATGTTCTAATATTTTTACGCCAAATAACATATTACTTTCCTTATGAAATTCATGTATAAAGAATTCAAAAATTTTACCTTGAATTTTTATTTCGACACAATTTTTACATTTTTCTTTTCCTTGGGCTGTTTTGAAAGTAATTTGTTTCTAAATAATTTTTAAATTTCTTTGTTTAACAATGGCTAGAGAAATTAAATTTATATCGGAACCAAAATCAATTTTTGTTTTGAAGCGGTTGCTTCAGTAGTAATCTTGGTCATATTGTTAAGACTTACGTCTGATGACCAGTTACTCTTGAGAGTCTACCTTAGTAAACTGCCATGGCAATCAGTCGGTACAGCTGGAATTGTCTGCACTAGACACCGCTGTATGTTACACCACGCTGATGAGCTCCAATTAGAGCGAAATGCGTCCGTGGTTACAGACTGATTGCTAAATGGCCGGCTTTTATTGTTAGCTTGCTCTTTTGTAATTTTAGGAACACATGAGCCCATATTAATTTTTCAAATGTAAAATTGTTAGTTCCCTTTAGATTCCCCTATTAAACTTATTGTTGGTGGAACAATCTAACTTTTTTAATTCTTTAATTTTGTAAATTCATTTTTGTAAAAAATTTTTGAAGCAGTTGCTTTAGTAGTAATCTTGGTCATATTGTTAAGACTTACGTCTGATGATCAGTTACTCTTGAGAGTCTACCTTAGTAGACTGCCATGGCAATCAGTCGGTACAGCTGGAATTGTCTGCACTAGACACCGCTGTATGTTACACCACGCTGATGAGCTCCAATTAGAACGAAACGCGTCCGTGGTTACAGACTGATTGCTAAATGGCCGGCTTTTATTGTTTGCTTGCTCTTTTGTAATTTTAGGAACACATGAGCCCATAATAATTTTTCAAATGTAATCGTTAAATCTTATTAAAGGAATAGATTTTAATTTGGAAGTCATTACGTATTTTGTTCTAGTGTTTCTGGGCTTTTCTCTAAAAAAGAGTCTTCATCGATAATTTCTTCTTCGTATTCTTCAAAATTTTGTTGTTCAGTGTTGACATTTTCATTTTCAATTTCAATATTAAAATTTTATTTAATTGTTGAAGTTGTCATAGGTTGCGTATTCCGTGTTTGTAACGACATTGGTTGAGGTTGGAATTTGCGTGTTTTGTTACTATTTACTACATTTTGTCTTGAGAACCGATTAGGAGCTGAAGTTGGTTGTTTGTAGACATTGACTGGTTTTGAAAGGAAATAGTGACCAGGAAATTGTCTGGGTGGAGGATTAAAAGTGAAATTTAAATTTTTTGAAGTGTTTGTATTTGGTTTGTTGTTGTTTCTTGTCATTGGGCTATTATGAAAAGAATTTACGTAGCTAAATTCATTTTTTAATAATAAATCGCATTGCTCTAAGGTTGAAGGTTGTTTCACTATAAAAGATCCTTTTATAATAGGCGGTAATAATGATATGAATTTTTTTACGATCGCTTTTTGGTTTTCTTGATCAATCGCGTTCTTTTGTTCTAAACTATAATCTTTTGCAAGTTTTTTTGATTTATATATTTCAAATTTCTCTAACATTACTTTCAGTGTGGCTTCTGTATTTTGCTTGTATTTAGTTTCAAATAATTCTCCTAATAATGTCTCGGCAGTTGTTCTGTCTGAGAAATTAGTAGTCAAGTAAATTTTTAATTCTTCCCAATTTGTGAATTTATTTTGTGAAACAATCTTTTTCGCATTGTTTATTAACCTATTTTTTATTAAATTAAAAGCGAACACTTTTTGTGCTGCTCTTATTAATAACGTATTTAGGATGATATATGTTTCATCCACGGTTTGAATAAAATGATTAAGGATTGTTACGTCCCCTTCATATGTAGGGATCATTTCGACATAACATTTAATGTCTTGTAAAGAAGTCATATTGGTTTCGGTAAGATTAAGTCTTACTGGATTTAGTATAATTCTATTAATACTATTTTGAATAGTATTTACAAAATCTTCGTTTCCGGAATCTGACATGAATTATTGTCTCGTGTAGGGACTTATATCCTATATACTAAAAGGCATGTGTCCGTGATGTTCATTTATTTTCATCACGACGATCGCCAAATTTTGTGGACAGCCTAACTGCCTAAACCATTAAAGAGATTGTTGTAATTTTTTTTTTAAGTTGCAGGGAATAATGTGTAGTTGTGCTTTTTGGGGGTCTCATATTTTTACTGTGAGTGGTTCTTGTGTAAAAAAATAAAAATTGTGCAAAATTAATAACTTGAAACAATGGATCCTAGTAGCCATGTCTAAATTTAAAAAGAGTCACGCTGTTATCTGTCACTTTTGACAATCTGTCTATGAACTTTAAGCGATTGTAACTTCTTATAGAACATTGATATTAAAGAAGTAAATACAGTATCATATATAATAGTCTTGAGCAAAGGTGTTACAACTAATTTAAGTTTAAAACATAACGTATTTAATTAATATAAATTTTGACGTTTCCAATATCAAAAGTCAATGTTGCCAAATGTGTGATGAAGTAACTAAATTAAAACCAAATATTCCTAAAGTAACTTCTCTGAAGACGGTGACAGTTTTATTAGGATTGACAATATTAATTTATAAATTTAATAATTAACTACTATTTTTTAATACAAACAGTGTTGCCAAATTATGAAGTAGGTAACAAAATAAAAATCAAATATTTCTAAATAAAATAAATTGAACACTTTGCTGTGATATCAAAAGAAAGAAAACCATAAGGGCCGGTTTTAAAATAACAAAAAAATGTGCCATGTCGATCTGCATTTGTTTTGCGCAAAAAGTTGTTAGAAGTATATTGTACTTGGGTTTTAATGAAACGACATAATGTGGACTGGTGTGCACGAATGAAAATATTCTACGTCGATTAGATTTGTTTTTTACAAAATGTTGTCAGAAATATTTTGTGTTTGGAAAAAGTTGTGAGAAGTATGTAGTGTTTAGTATCAAATGAAAAGGCTAGATAAGGGCTTTTGCTTTTTGCAAAACTTTCTCAAATGTACGTCGAGTTTGGTCTCAAATGAAAGGTCTCATTGAGAGCTAGCGAGGAGAATTGACAAAACTGTTCCATTCCGATCGGCTTTTGTTTTGTGCAAAACGTTCTCAAAGGTATGTCGAGTTTGGTCTCAAATGAAACGTCGCGTTGAGGGCTAGCGTGCAGAATTGACAAAAATGATCAATTTAGATCGGCTTTTTTCTGCAAAAATTTCTCATAAGTATGTCGAGTTTGGTATCAAACAAAACGTCTAGCTGAGGGCTAGCCTGCAGAATTGACAAAAATGCGCCATGTCAATCGCCTTTTGTTTTTTTGCAAAAAGTTGTCAGAAGTGTGTGGTGTTTGATCTCAAATAAAAGGTTTCATTGAGGGCTAGCTTACAGAATTGACAAAAATATTCCATGCCGATCGGCTTTTGTTTTTCGCAAATAGTTGTCAGAAGTATGTGGTATTTGGTCTCAAATGAAAGGTTTCATTGAGGGCTAGCGTGCAGAATTGACAAAAATATTCCATGCCGATCGGCTTTTGTTTTTCGCAAATAGTTGTCAGAAGTATGTGGTATTTGGTCTCAAATGAAAGGTTTCATTGAGGGCTAGCGTGCAGAATTGACAAAAATATTCCATGCCGATCGGCTTTTGTTTTTCGCAAATAGTTGTCAGAAGTATGTGGTATTTGGTCTTAAATGAAAGGTTTCATTGAGGGCTAGCGTGCAGAATTGACAAAAATATTCCATGCCGATCGGCTTTTGTTTTTCACAAATAGTTGTCAGAAGTATGTGGTGTTTGGTATCAAAATAAAGGACTTGATAAAGGTTTCGTGAAAAATTAACAAAATTGCTTATTGTTGACCGGCTTTTGTTTTTTGTGAAAAGTTTTCATAAATATGACGAGTTTGGTCTCAAATGAAAGGTTTCATTGAGAGCTAGCTTGCAGAATTGACAAAAATATTCCATGCCGATCGGCTTTTGTTTTTCGCAAATAGTTGTCAGAACTATGCTGTATTTGGTCTCAAATGAAAGGTTTCATTGAGGGCTAGCGTGCAGAATTGACAAAAATTTTCCATGCCGATCGGCTTTTGTTTTTCGCAAATAGTTGTCAGAAGTATGTGGTGTTTGGTATCAAAATAAAGGACTTGATAAGGGTTTCGTGAAAAATTAACAAAATTGCTTATTGTTGACCGGCTTTTGTTTTTTGTGAAAAGTTTTCAGAAATATGTCGAGTTTGGTCTCAAATGAAAGGTCTCGTTGAGGGCTAGCATGCAGAATAGATAAAAGTGTTCCATTTCGATCTGCTTTTCTTTTTACAAAAAGTTGTCAGAAGTTTATAGTGTTTGGTATCAAATGAAAGTTATCGGTGGTGTGGGCTAGCCTGTAGAAATTGCAAATATGTTCCATGTCGATTGACTTTTGTTTTATGCAAAAAAAATGTCAGAATTATGTTGTGTTTGGTATCAAATGAAAGGTCTCGGTGATGGCTGGCGTGCATAATTGAGAAAAATGTTTCAGGTCGACCGGCTTTTGTTTTTTCAAAAAGTTATTACATGCATATCATGTTTGGAATCTAATGAAAGGTATTGGTGGGGGCTGACATGCAGACATGAAAAAACCGTTTTATGTCGATTGGCATTTATTTTTTTTGTACTGACAGCGGAGCTCTAGGGAATGCTCGGCGTAGCCGAGAATTCGCTAGTCCTATATACTAAAAGGCATGTGTCCGTGATGTTTATTTATTTTCATCACGACGATCGCCAAATTTTGTGGACAGCATAACTGCCTGAAGCATTAAAGAGATTGTTGTAATTTT
This sequence comes from Stenolophus ochropezus, assembly GCA_035578165.1. NCBI lineage: Eukaryota > Metazoa > Arthropoda > Insecta > Coleoptera > Carabidae > Stenolophus > Stenolophus ochropezus. The sequence goes on from JAQOWZ010000003.1 coordinate 4,442,056, forward strand.
TTTTTTAAGTTGCAGGGAATAATGTGTAGTTGTGCCTTTTGGGGGTCTCATATTTTTACTGTGAGTGGTTCTTGTGTAAAAAAATAAAAACTGTGCAAAATTAATAACTTGAAACAATGGATCCTAGTAGCCATGTCTAAATTTAAAAAGAGTCACGAGGTCATCTGTCACTTTTGACAATCTGTCTATGAATTTCAAACGATTATAACTTTTTATAGAACATTGATATTAAAGAAGTAAATACAGTATCATGTATAATAGTCTTGAGCAAAGGTGTTACAATTAATTTAAGTTTAAAACATAACGTATTTAATTAATATAAATTTTGACGTTTCCAATGTCAAAAGTCAATGTTGCCAAATGTGTGATGAAGTAACTAAATTAAAACCAAATATTCCTAAAGTAACTTCTCTGAAGACGGTGACAGTTTTATTAGGATTGACAATATTAATTTATAAATTTAATAATTAACTACTATTTTTTAATACAAACAGTGTTGCCAAATTATGAAGTAACTAAATAAAAATCAATTGTACCTAATTAAATGTGTTTGATATCAAAAGAAAGAAAACCATAATGGCCGGTTTTGAAATGACAAAAAAAATGTGTCATGTCGATCTGCATTTATTTTTCGGAAAAAGTTGTTAGAAGTAGGTTGTCTTTGGGTTTTAAGGAAACGAATGACAAAACTGTTCTACGTAAATTAGAATTTGTTTTTTGCAAAATGTCAGAAAAATGTTGTTTAGAAAAAGTTGTGAGAAGTATGTGGTGTTTAGTATCAAATGAAAGGGCTCGATAAGGGCTGGCGTGTAGAATGTACAATATAGGTCAAAGTTGATCGGCTTTTGTTTTTTGCAAAAATTTCTTAAAGGTATGTCGAGTTTGGTCTCAAATGAAAGGTCTCGTTGAGGGCTAGCGTGCAGAATTGACAAAAATGTTCCATGTCGATCGGCTTTTGTTTTATGCAAAAAGTTGTCAGAAGTATGTCGTGTTTGGTATCAAATGAAAGGTTTCGTTGAGGGCTAGCAAGCAGAATTGACAAAAATGTTCCATTCCGCTCGGCTTTTGTTTTCTGCAAAAAGTTATCAAAGGTATGTCGAGTTTGGTCTCAAATGAAAGGTCTCGTTGAGGGCTAACATGCAGAGTTGACAAAAATGTGCCATGTCAATCGCCTTTTGTTTTTTGCAAAAAGTTGTCAGAAGTGTGTAGTGTTTGATCTCAAATGAAAGGTTTCGTTGAGGGCTAGCGTGCAGAATTGACAAAAATGTTCCAATGTCAATCGGCTTTTGTTTTTCACAAATAGTTGTCAGAAGTATGTGGTGGTTAGTATCAAAATAAAGGTCTCGATGAGGGTTAGCGTGAAAAATTAACAAAATTGCTCAATCTTGATCGGCTTTTGTTTTTTGCTAAAATTCTCAGAAATATGTCAAGTATAGTCCCAAAAGAAAGGTCTCGTTGAGGGCTAGCATGCAGAATTGACAAAAATGATCCATTACGGTCTGCTTTTCTTTTTACAAAAAGTTTTCAAAAGTTTATAGTCTTTGGAATCAAATGAAAGTTCTCGGTGTGGGCTAGCCTGTAGAAATTTCAAAAATATTCCATGTCGATTGACTTTTGTTTTATGCAAAAAGATATCAGAAGTATGTTGTGTTTGATATCAAATGAAAGGGCTCGATAAGGACTCGAGTAGAGAATTGACAAAAATGGTCTATGTCGATCGGCTTTTGTTTTATGCAACAAGTTGTCAGAAATATGTCGTGTTTGGTATCGAATAAAAGGTCTCATTGAGGGCTAGCGTGCAGAATTGGCAGAAATGTTCCATTCCGATCGGCTTTTGTTTTCTGCAAAAGGTTCTCAAAAGTATGTTGAGTTTGGTCTCAAATAAAACGTCTTGTTGAGAACTAGCGTGCAGAATTGACAAAAATGTGCTATGTCGATCGGTTTTTGTTTTTTGCAAAAAGTTGTCAGAAGTGTATGGTGTTTGGTATCAAATGAAAGGTTTCAATGAGGGCTGGTGGGCAGAATTAACAAAAATTGTCAATGTTGATCGGCTTTTGTTTTTTTGCAAAAGGTTGTCACAAGTATATAGTGTTTGGTATCATATGAAAAGTCTTGGTGTGGGCTAGCGTACAGATATGATAAAAATGTTTCATGTCGATCGGCTTTGGTTTTTTGCAGAAAGTTGTCAGAAGTATGTCGTGTATGGTATTAGAAGAAATTTCTCGATGAGGACTGGCGAGCAGAATTGACAAAAATGATCTATGCCAATCGGCTTTTTTTTTTTTTGCAAAAAGTTATCAGAAATATGTCGTGTTTGGTCTCAAATGGAAGGTCTTGTTGAGGGCTCGCGTGCAGAATTGACGAAAATGGTCTATCTTGGACTAGATGAGGACTGGCGAGCAGATATGTCAAAAATGTTCTATGACGATAGGCTTTTGTTTTCTACAAAAAGTTGTCAGAAGTATATCGTGTTTGCTATAAAATGAAAGGTCTCGATGAGAGCTGACATGCAAAATTGACAAATGGTTCATGTTAACTCGCTTTTGTTTTTTGGAAAAAAATGTCAGAAGTATGTCATGTTTGGAATCAAATTAAATGTCTTGTTGAGGGCTGATGTGCAGAAGTAACAAAAAATTGCTAAGTTGATCTGCATTTGTTTTTTACAATTAGTTGGCGGAAGTACACCGTGTTTGGTATTAAATAAAAGCATTCGACAATACCCGTTTTGCAGAAATGAAATTAGCTATCAAATATTAATATTTCACTGACGCCGGAGGCCTAGGGAACGCTCAGCGTTAGAAGTAATAGAAGTATGTCGTGTTTGGTATCTACTGAAAGGTCTCGATGAGGACTGAGGTGCAGAATTGACAAAAATGATCTATGCCAACCGGCTTTTTTTTTGCAAAAAGTTGTCAGAAATATGTCATGTTGGTATCGAATAAAAGGTCTCGGCGAAGGCTCGCGTAGAGAATTGACAAGAATGATCTATGTCGATCGGCTTTTGTTTTCTGCAAAAAGTCGTATAAAGTATATCATGTTAGGTCTCAAATGGAAGGTCATGTTGAGGGCTCGCGTGCAGAATTGACGAAAATGGTCTATCTTGATCGGCTTTTGGTGTCTGCAAAAAGTTGTAAGAAGTATATCGTGCTTGGAATCAAATAAAAAAAACTCGATGAGGACTGGCGAGCAGATATGTCAAAAATGTTCTATGACGATCAGCTTTTGTTTTCTGCAAAAAGTTGTCAGAAGTATATCGTGTTTGGTGTCAAATAAAAGGTATCGTTGAGGGCTAACGTCCAGAATTGACACAAATGCTTCATGTTGATCGGCTTTTGTTTTTTGCAAAAAGTTATCGTGTTTGGTATAAAATTAAAGGTCTCGATGAGAGCTGACATGCAAAATTGACAGAAATGGTTCATGTAAACCCACTTTTGTTTTTTGGAAAAAGTTGTCAGAAGTATGTCATGTTTGGTATCAAATTAAATATCGGTTGAAGGCTAATTTGCAGAAGTGACAAAAAATTATCAAGTCGATCTGCATTTGTTTTTGTACAATTAGTCTGAAATACACCGTGATTGGTATTAAATGAAAGCATTCGACAAGACCTTCCTTGCAGATATGAAATTAGCTGTTAAATGTTATTATTTCACTGACGCCGGAGGCCTAGGGAACGCTCAGCGTAGCTGAGCATTCGCTAGTTCTTTATTACTAATAATTGTTAAAAGAGTACCCTGCGAGGGATATAATAAATTTTTTTTTACTTACAATAGTAAACTTATTTTCATTGCAAGGAGTTCTCTGATGGGGTACTCGAACTGCTTCTCGTAGACTCAGGGATAGACGAGATGTGAAGTTTTTGAAGCTTGTAGTTTGGATTCTCGTGGTCGATCGTCGATCGGACAGCAAAGAAGGTCTTCGATGGGACGTATGAATAGTTCTCTGATGGGACGTATGAATAGTCCTCTGATGGACACTGTTTAGCCGTGAGATAAAGTAATCTTTTCTCAGATGTGGAGTTGTTGATTAGCCAATTTGCGTATAGAAATACGCCAATTAGATGAGTAACTTTGATTTGTTTATCTGTTACAAACTGATTGTTGCCTAATCCTACCGACTGCGCCAATTATGTTATTCAACTTTTAAAAATTGTTTTTGAAAAGTGTTTATTTCTGAGATACAACTATCTAGCTTGATTACAATATGAGAACTAGCTTGTCTACAGGGGTTACATTACATTTTATACTCATCTTGTGGAAAGTTTATAACTTAACTCTAAGTCAGCATTCTTATAGTAGTTACGTTTTATAATTTATATATATATATATATATATATATATATATATATATATATATATATATATACACTCACTAACGGGAAGGGTTCTGCACCCCTGCATCATAATATTTGTTTCACAAACTAACAAGTGTGTGAAATCGTAAGATTACAACACATCGAACTTTAAAGTTGCTAAGCTATAATTAAATTCAAAGTTGTAACAACAAAACCGTACAGATACATATCTCCTCTCTCCCGTACGTATAATTAGCCAAAGATCGTCTCGTGAAAGATTTAACTCACCCTACTTTGTTTCTTTAAATAAGTAACCCTTCATCGTCGTAATACAGAGTAGTTGTTAAAAGTGGAGGAATCTAGACAGGTATGATATTCACTGCAAAAGACAGACAAAATATCTGGCCTTATGTATTTATTGTAATTATAAAAAATCGTAAAATGCTGTGGAAAACTATTTCTCCGGAATTTACCTTAATAACCCTAGCGAAACCACAGTCAAAACCTCAGGTAGAGAGACCATTTAACAATATTTTTTATTTTATTTTATTTTATTTAATTGTTAACAAGACTTTGTCGTGCGAGTAGTAAATACAATAAATACATATTAAAATTAAAAATTGTACATGTTACCCATCTTAACCTATAATATTAAACCTAAGTGATACATTACTGACTACTGCAAGAAGCATAGCACATAATTAAATTTTTCTTGAATCTAGAAAAGTTGTTAGAAAATATGTCCAAATCTACTAGTTATGTTACTAATTTATTATAATTTACAGACATCTTTTTGACAGGTGAACGCAATTCGTAGTTTGTCCTTGGAGTCGGGTAAGTAAATGTTCAATTTTGTTTGGTATCGAGGAGTAACAGATTTTATTTTAGAGAGGATTATTGAGTCGTTTACAGAATAATTAATGAGTTTGTATACATATAAACAAGATTCAATTAAGCAGTTATTATATACTCATTTGTAGGGTAAGCTTCAATGGAGTATATATGTTTATTATTATTATTATTATTATTATTATTATTATTATCTAATACCATATCCAACAGGTATTAGCCCAATTATTAAAAAGTTTTGAATCGCGCGCTTGTCAGTAGAGAATATGTCTACGCTGTTTTCTACTAGATGGTACTAGGTGATCATAAAGTGTAGAGGTGACCTAGATAGAGCATTTGATTTACCGACTTGTAAATAAAAAGTATTTGCGTGCCTCGATGACATTCTGGGGACATGAATGTCAATTTTAGTAAGAAGATATGGACAATCTATTTCATTGTTGAAGATATGGACAATCTATTTCATTGTTGATGATCTTATGCAGTAAAATAACAGCATGCATATTACGTCTTTTTTGAAGCAGAATAATATTAAAATCATCCAACATATTTTCCTGTGGTGTTCCCCTGGTGGGGTAGATACCAGTGATTAGAAAAGTAGCCGATTTTAAGAATCTTCTTTGAACTTTTTCAATTGCAGCGACAGAATTAGAATGCATGGGATTCCAGATGACAGAACAATATTCTAAGTGAGGGCGTACTAACGATATAAAAAGTAGTTTAATTATTTCTACATTAAAGTTACTGGCGTTTCTAATAATAAATCCTAAATTTTTTGTCGCACCTGAAATTTTATTTTGTATGTGCATTGTGAAGGTCATTAAAGGATCGAAGATAACTCCCAGGTCGTTTATAATAGCAGGTCTGTCTAATATGCAGTTGTCACAACAGTAATCCTGTATAACATAATTTGTTTTTCTAGTGAACGTCATAACTTGGCATTTAGAAACATTTAGTTCTAAATTATTTACTTTACACCATTCAGAAATAGTATGTAAATCCTGCTGTAAGTTTTCGCAGTCCTATTTATTATATCTATGTTAATACTAGAAATAAATTCGAAAAGGTACTCACCCCTTGTATTTATGTCCGTACTACCCCAAACTGTATGGTGTGCGTTTGCATCACATCCCAGGATGAGGTTTCTGTTTCTATGTTTGCAGTAGGAGATCAGGTCCCTTACCAGCGGAGGTGGGGCTTCCATCGTTTCTCCCGGGAAATACGCCGATGCAATGATTACCTCTTGCGTACCTCCTGATATAGGCAGTATATATCCACAGCTACCAAATCCCTAGATATAAATTTATTTAATGTTACAAATTTAATCGATGTCTTAATGAGCAATGCTGCTCTTGGAATGACATCTGGTTCGTTACAGTAGGTTAACTTACCTACTGGTGTAGTCAGTTTCCTTACTACGCCTCCATACACATAAGGCTCTTGAACTAGCACTATATCGGTGTTAGTGGTGGTGAATGTTTTGTTCAACACATCAGAGGCAGTTTTGCAGTGTTGAAGGTTCACTTGCAGCATCTCTATATTACTGCTAGACATCACGTTTTGTTCAGAGCCACGTCGCAGCTAGGAACTTGTTTCCCTTTGTGCGTAATTCCGACGGCCCGTGGTGTCTTGGAGTGTGTAGGTGTGGGATTGGTTAGAGGCTTTGAGGCAGCCTCTTTACCTTTACCTACTTTTAATCTAGAATTTCCAGTGTTAATATTGGTGGCATTACTCCCTGCCTCCTTTTTTATGTTAAGCTTACCTGTAACAGTGCTGGTAGTGGCTTTTTTGGCAGTGACGTCGGTAGGCTTTTTGTTGGGTTTTTTACCCTTTAGCCTAATCGTTGTCTGGCCAAATTTGTAGCTGATTTTGAAACCAGCTTTTTTAAGGGTGTTTAAGGACGTCGAGTCTATGGACAGTGTAAGAAGCACTGCCGAGCCCTCATCTGTCCTCTTTAAAACCATCCACTGCTGGGTATCCAGGCCCTCGTTTTGACCCTTTATCAGATTCAATATCTGATCTGTTGAATTGTTTTTATTGTTAGGGAAATATGCACTTACAATGCTGGACTTCGGCAAATCCTTTTCCTCTACAGCTTTTAGATGGGCTCCTTCCCAAGGCTTTAAGCTGTCGACTTTGCCTAATAGCCACTCGGCGGTGGCTTTGTCGGCGCAGTTGACGCTCAGCCATCCGGACTTAAAGGTTGTCGCAAGAAACTTAGGCTTCACAGAGCCTTTAGCCTCTTTAATAATTAAATCCAGGATTGCATCCTGAATTTTCATCAGCTGTCCTGTTTCTAAAATATCCTCCGGATAATTATAGTGCAGGATGCCGACGCGTGTGCCCAGGATTGCCTGCTTAAAGCTCACAGACGACGTGGCATTATCAGGTGGTGGCGGAGCACCACTGCTGGGTTGGCCTTTAGCATCTGTTTTTTGCCTTTTCACAGACATTTCGGGCGAAAAATGCGCTTATCTGCGTCTGTATTGATGAGCGCACTTTTCAGATCTCTCTAATTTTTCATTGACCATACAGCAACGTTAACGGCGGCTTCACCTTTTATTTTTGAGTAAATACTAAGCATCAGATATTTATTCTGAAAACCGTTTAGATTTTCTTGATTAAAGAATTTAATAACTATTTTCTGCTATTTCGATGAATCGTGGTAGGAGTTCACGTTGACCATGGAAATCTGGTACAATGTCTAAGTATTCTTTACGTAGTGCTGTAATTTTTGTTATGTGTGTGTTTGACACTGGTTGTCTTAAAATATTTTGTGTTGGGTAAAATTTGAAATACGACCTTGAATTTCGAGATCGGAGTCAGATTCATTTGAACTGTTAGAGCTTTCGTTACTAGAATAAATAATAGTGCCTCACAGCGACATGTACTTACAGTAGAATCCAGTACATTGGTTCTCTGTAGCAAGTAGTTGGTCAGCCAGTACGGTTGTGTGGTCGTGGCGTATCTTGTCTGATCGTGTAGATAAGCAACATAGCCCGCCCTGTCCATTTGGATGGGTTGCCGCACAACGGCTCGGTGTGTGCTGGCCTTGCAGAGACTGTAGGCTGACAACCTGCATCTCTAAAATGCAAGTAAAACATGTCACGAAACAAGTACTTCAGGTACTTGAGGCCTTGTTCCACATAGGAATGTTGTGCCATTGATGATGATGAGCAAGTAGTTGTCGTGTGGATCGCTCTGTCCATTTCGTCTGGTCGTGGTGCCGCTGATGTCCTCTTATCTGGGCTCGGGCTAGGAATTAGAGTTATTCATCGAAGAAAATGATGGCCTTGCCGAATAAATGACGAGATGAACCGATAATATATTCGTTAATATCGTAAGGGCAATCCTACCGACTGCGGCACTTATAATTTCAAATATAACCGTTGAGTTTTTAAAAACTTTATTACAAGTACAACTTTTAGTTGCTACAATTCTAAGTGAATACAACAAAACTGACTAAAACCTATATCTAACATCCTTATATAATATTCCTATAAAGTAGTGTAGCATTGCAGCGTGTGATATGCAACCTATGCAGAATTTGTCTTTGCACGGTGATGAATATAAAAACAATAAAATAAAATTGCTATACTTTTTAGCGTAACTTGACAAGGCAGTAAGTACAAATAATAATAAAAATAAACTAACACGGCTAAACCGATGACAGATAAACCGTTAATTTTTTTTTATATTTGTTTCAATTTATGGAGTGATTTACAATATTTTCATACCTAATTTCTGAGCTTACAAGGCATGGAAAATTAATTTTGCGTATTTTTTTTTTATATTTATTTGTATCAACAATTCAATATTTTTAAAATCTGTCATTAAAGCTTCAGGAGGACAAAGACGAGTACATATTTCCATTTATCATAACATATGCGCAAAATTTACATTTAGCTTTTTTTAATAACAGGTGGAGCAGAAATCCTGTGATATAGTACAATTAATTATAATATAAAATGCGTTGTTTCTGGCTAATAGTAACTGTGATTATTGTATTCTATATAGATTTCATTATCTGTGGAAGTGTAACACCTCTTTCGAAAGGAGGTTGGCGCCATCAAACTGTAGCACATCCTTTCAATAATTTCCTTTATTACAAACTTGTAACATTTTTATAGGACCACTGCTACCAGTTTGTGACCCTCTCCTTAAAAGAGTAGGTCTTACAAAATATGTATAAATGGGTTCTTTGTCAGACTGGATACGGAGCAAGAATTAGGAGATGGATATTGAATTAAATAGATTACTCACATTTGTATAAAAATATAAATAATGGTTTACAATTGGTTTGGTCTCCATTGACACTTCTGCCCACCAACGCCGTCTACCACTAACCATACCACACTACTTGTCTACTGGCTTCTCTTTTTCTCCTCCTTTTACAACCATTACCTTACACTATATATACTATGAACAAGTACTCAGTCAGCAAATATTAGTTTTACCTTTACACAACACTATTTATGAATTATATTATTATATTATATTAATAAATATACTTTATTGGTGCCACTATAATGTGCTGATTAAGACTTGTTACAGAAGTATACTCATTGAGATTTTTTTAACTGACCAATTTAAAATTGTATTTTAGAATATATTCTGAAAATGTAAAATGCATTATAAAATATTGCAAGTACTTCAATAAATATAAATATAACTTGTAGTATACGATTGTATATTAAATCAATACTATAATTAAAATACATGTTTATTTGATTTTTATATACATATACCAATGTACTTTAAAATAGTAGCCATGGTTATTAGGGTGACTAAAATTTTACATACCTAAATACTATCAAGACTTGGTTTATAAAACTTTTTTTTAATTTTGGAATGATCTGATGATAAAATAAGTATCTTTACTAAATTTGTCAGTTACCAAAAGACTATTGGATAACCATTACAGTATAGCTTTGGTTGTTAAAAAAGTTTTGTGATAAAGGCAAAATAAAAATGATAATTATCGATTATAAAGTTTTTTGCAACATCCTATGGTAACCCGCACATGACTCTGTTGTTTGCGGTGCACACAGATCTCAGCAGCGAAGATGGCGAGGGATATGACGATGCCGACCATATAAAAGAGCAGTGCGGGGAAGAATTCCTTGATTCCCACGTAGATAGAGCTGGCGTCGTTCACCTTGATGCACTCGGGCTTGGGCGTGGTCCATCGCATCTGCATCCGTTGAATCATTCCCGCTTCTGCCATCCGCATGAAGCTGTATAAAACATATGTCACATAGTTTTTAATTCTAGTTCAGACAAATATGTATACAGTGGAGGTTCCTCTATTAGGTCATTTAGTCAATGATATCCCATATTTATCAAAACAGAAATTAAACAATTTCAATAAATGCGTTGAAAGAAAAACAACGATAAAGTGGGAGTGGAGTGAGAGCTCACGCTTCTTGAGTCACATTAAACTTGAGACTTTGTTGTTTTTATATGCTGCGTGAACAAATTCATGCAGAGACAAACATACTTTTTTTGAGTTTAACGAAGCAGCCGCCTTCGTATACGCTTACCGCTTACTTTTGGAGTCATGGACACTGACCAAGGCAGCAGTCCTGTGGCGTGATTCTCAACATATATTATTCTAAAATATTGCTCGTTATACAATTGAATGCATATGATATGGGCTCCATGTCGCCTACACTTTTTAATTCATCGAACATAATAATATTGTAGTATAAGGAATAATAATAATAATAAACTAGAAAACATTTTAATTATAACAAATATAGATTTATAATAAAAAGTTTCACATTTCATAATAATGTGACCTTTTCGCCTGATGGAACTGTGCCAATTTTTTATAGGCAGAATGATCGCATCATTTGGAGGGTGAAATCGCGTGATTTCTGAAGCAAATAAATGTAAAAACTAACAGTATTATATACAAATATAATAATGGATGAAACATACAAAAAGAGTTGTAAAGGAAACTAACGAAACTAACAACACGCAATGAAGCACAATTATCAATGTCTCAATGAACTACGTAATTCCCATTAATGACATATTCAATTTTCGAAAATATTCGTTAACGCGGTTACACTACTGTTAATTGATTGATTGATCCTTTATTTTGCGTAAGTAATGAATTACAACAATTTAGCCACGGTATATATATATATATATATATATATATATATATATATATATATATATATATATATATATATATAGGGAGTTGACTCGAACACCCGAACATAGGGATTTAACATGTAAAATTGTATTTTCGTAATTTCCTGTTTCCTGGTTATTTTTGGTAAAAAAGTTTCAAATAAAAACTGTGGAGCATAAAATTTTGCATCTGAATCAATAAACAAAGTTAATTTCACATGCCTTGCAAGCTCGGAAATTATGTATGAAAAATTATGTAAATCATCCTAAAAATAACAGTAGCCATAGAATTGAAACAAAAATAACAAATGTTTAACGGTTTATCTGTCAAGTTAGTTGCGTTAGTTTATATTTATTTTTAGTAGTAATTACTGTTTTGTCAAGTAACGCTTAAAAATATAGCAATTTTATTTTGTTTTAAATTCAAAACTAATTTATGGAATATTATTCACTTCAACAGTATTTTCAAATAATAAGAAAAATAAACGAACGCAGCTAACTTGATAGATAAACCGTTAAACATTTGTTATTTTTGTCCTCATTCCATGGCTACTACTATCTTTAGGGTGATTTACATCATTTTCATACCTTTTTTTGCAAGGAATGTAAAATTGATTTTGCTTATTGATTCACATGCAAAATTTTATGCTCCACAATTTTTACTTAAAGCTTTGTTACCAAAATTAATCAGGGAAGCAGGAAATTACGAAAATATGATTTCACATGTTAAATCCCTATGTTCGGATGTTCGAGTCAACACCCTGTATACAGGTGTTCGAAAAATAGGGGACCAAATTTGGAAAATATATTAATCAAACCAAAACAAGAAAATAATCCTAATATACCCATGTCCAGAAACGAACCATTTCGGAATAAAACACTGTTTTGTTTGAATTTTTAATTTTATTTTTAGTAATGTTTTTTACTCTCAAAATTACAATAGTTATAATAATACTTGTAATTTATTTAATCACGTTTTCTTAGCAACTGTTATAATTTGTTATCACCGTAATTAATTTATTTTGATATTGTTTATGCCTCTCCCACACTAGATGATTATGATATGCTATATTTATGATACTCTATCGTAATGATAGTTGTCTATTCACACTAGATACTATTGCCATCCATTACATTTGTATTGAATTACATTTATTTGAAAGTTGGTAAATTTTTAAATAACACTTATTTTGATTTATTTGTTGCATCATCATTTTTATTCGTCGTCTACGATTTTATGGTATAGTTTGATATATTTGATATAACTCAAATATTGTCAAATAAGATTTATAAATATCAAACATGACAGTTTGCAATAAAATTTTAAATTATGTTGGTACTGAAACGTCAAAACATCACGTGATCCAATCGTCATCTCTGTGCTACAGGCGATTGTGATGTGCGATTTCATGTGTTCACACTAGGACATTACGAAAGGGTAACATTACGATCCTATCATTATCATCTAGTGTGGAACCGGCATTAGAAGCTTTTTTATTAATATTGTATTGTTAGCGATGAGTTGATAGGACCTTATTTTCTGCCTAAGAGATTAACGGGAAATGTGTATCTACATTTTCTGGAAATTGACAATATCTTCAAAATTTATTTCGTGATCAGTGTCCTCCAAGTTTATTAGACTTGAATCAGCTTGATCTTTATTTTAGAGTATTTAGAGAGCTTAAATTATTCGACGCCCATTAATAACGTAGAGGATTTGCGGCAAAGAATCATAGACTATTGCAATAGTATAAGACTAAAACCAGGAATATTCAAACGTGTTCGACAATCCATGAGAAGACGTCTAGAATGTTGCAAGCAAGTTCAAGGAGGCCATTTCGAACAACTATTGTAATTTTGAGAGTAAAAAACATTACTAAAAAAAATAAAACATTCAAACAAAAGTGTGTTTTTTTCCGAAATGGTTCGTTTCCGGACATAGATATATCAGGATTATTTTCTTGTTTTTGTTTGATTAATACATTTTCTAAATTTGGTGCCTTATTTTTCGAACAACCTGTATATATATACAGGGTGATCATGCGAGAATGAACCAGCTATTATCTCCGTTATTAAGGGAGATAGCGAGTATTTTCTTATAAGCTAATTTACTATAGATAACATGGGCTATAAGATGCGGTAGTTAAAAGTGTTCTATTACTTCCGGTTCCGGAGTATCTGATATCAACTTTGAAATTTCAAATGGCACATACTACTTTGTTTTATATTTTTGAAAAGTACACAAAATTTTGTTTACAATGGTGGTAAATAAGTAGTATGTTGTGTTACTAAAAAATAAAATGGCGGGCGTTTAAAATATTTTATTAAATAAGTGTTTACTGTTTGAGATTTGATTGTTTCTAGTTCATGGATGATGTGATATTTAAAATTAATTTCATTTATTTAGCGTTAAATTCTTCTAAATATGGATATACTTGGTTAAATAAGAATAGGAAATAAATAAAATAAATGAAATTAATTTTAAATGTCACATCATCCATGAACGATGTACTCGTCGGAAGTTATGCAGTTTTTGTAGATGTTTTGAGTGCAAAATCTGTATTTTACTTCAGATTTTTGTAACACTCTGGAGAACGATGATTCGGATGCCGAATAAATACTTATAAATGACGACTTCACTTTTAAACGAATTGGACACTAATTTATTAGGTCTTCGAAATATAGTCTTTCAGCAATCCAATCCGATTTTTTTAAAAAAGTTTTTATTTAATATATAAGATACAACTAGAATAATACGAAATTAATTATTCTATAGATTTACATAATCTAACGGATTCTAGTAAAGGTGGTCTATTTATTACATGTGGATGGTATGACATTTATGCTGCGTAGGGTTTAATGTTACATCGTGGAAATTTACATAAAATGATGCAATAAGGGATGGGCGTCTACATAAATTATATATATATATATACAGTGCCGTTCCTGGCTATGTTATCACCTCCGTGCCATTTATTTTTTGGCGCCCGTTTTTTTTTTCACCGTTTAAATTTTATTAACAGGGATGATAAACTTCATTTGCTTGATACTTCAACACATGATTTATTTTCTTTCTGTTAATGAAATTTTGCATGTCGCTCTATATATTGTGCTTATATTATTATTTTTTACTAGGTGCATCTTATACGTCTCTCTTCTATTCAGGCAATTATACTCTTTTAATAAAACAGGAAAATAAAAGCAATTTATCAGCAACATAATTTATTTATTCTTGAAATAAAATTTTGTATAATACGGCCAAATTAGTTAGTCTTTCTTGACTCATGATTGACCGTAGATAATTTTTGATAAGTTTCAGCTTTGAAAAACTGAAACGATGCTTGTAAGACGTCATTAACAATATATTCTAAGTTTTTAATTGGGGATAATAATGAAGGTTGTATAATTTAATATATACCTATTTTTAATTCCTCGAATAGTTCGATCCCATCAATATCTTTTGAAATATTATTCTTTTCACCTTCATTTAATTGCAATGCTAAATCTAAGTCAAAGCAACATTTTTTAAGCTCGTCTTCTGGAATTTCGTAAAATGAGAAAATTAATTTTAAAAAATTATTACAATCTTTTAGTAACTTAAATTGTTCCTCCAATGCATTGATGGCTGTGTCAATAATTGTAAAATAAAATTCTATTTTAAATTTCTGATTTGGATCTTGAATAATATCACCTGCACTTTTATAATCAAAACTTCGGATCTTTCTTATATATTTTTAATTACAGAAAATTTAGTATCAATATTTAATTCTGTAGCTACAGATTTTGCCTCTGTCAAAAACATATTAAATGAGTCGTCCGATCTTTTTTCTTTAAAATATGAAATTGTGTATTTTGAAATAGTTTACTGGACACATCCATTTTGCTTAATATATCATCCCAAATAAATAAAGAGCACAAAAATTATTTATTTGATTTAATAGCGAATTTGCGGTATGTGCCGTTTTTATATCATTATTTTCGTTTATTAAATCTGTTAAACATTGTAACATTTCTTTTAATTGATTTTATTTTTGCTTCCCATCCACGACATATCAAACTTAAATTATCGCCAAAAATCGCCAAGATCTATATGCTGAAATTGTCTTTTAAATAGAATTTATCCTATAAATAAAAATACTTTTGAAAAATATTTATCTTGTAAACAAAACTTTAATAACAAAAAAATCAATCTTTTATAAAAACCCCATTTTTTTAATAAACTAAAAATTTTTTTTTATACTATCTCTATCTTAAAACATCTGATGTTGTTTCTTTTACAATATTAATACCTAAATAAACAGGTACAATTTTCTTTTTTCTGTTATGTTGCTATAATATTTTACACCATATGTCGCCAAACATTTCTAATAATTAGTGGCTTTAATCGCCTGTCGCCAAAATATTCTTTTTGCCCCAGAACATCGTAAAAAAAATCGTCCAAATGACGGAAAATCACCATATCTGG
The DNA here is from genome assembly GCA_035578165.1 of Stenolophus ochropezus. NCBI lineage: Eukaryota > Metazoa > Arthropoda > Insecta > Coleoptera > Carabidae > Stenolophus > Stenolophus ochropezus. The sequence continues at coordinate 4,457,805 of JAQOWZ010000003.1, forward strand.
CAACACTGAGTAGAAAGTAGAATCCGTACGCCGGTATTTTTTTTTTTATACGCGTATACCATTCGTCTGGAGAATTGCGGTGCGCAGAAGCCAATATTCGTCCGGGTGAGTTAAATTCATCAAAGTAGGGGTGTTACGAAGTACTTTTGTTTAATAGTCTTATTTCTTATTAAATAAATGTTATGAAGAGATTATTTATGTTTATTGTGTTTAGTTAGTTTCACTTACAATATAACAACTTTAACTTTCTGAAATTTAGGTACATTTAGTAATTCAAAAGCAATTTTTTTTAATCGTAATGAGGCGCCTTCCGGCGCCCTCTCCGTCTGGCGCCTCCGTGCAGGCACGGCTTGCACGCCCGTCAGGAACGGCACTGTATATATATATATATATATATATATATATATATATATATATATATATATAGCAGCTTATGCCACTATATATTATTATTTATAAATAAATAATTTTATAAGTATTAAATATAATTCATAAATGGATTTTGGCAGAAGGGTCTAAACTTGTTTTAGCTAGTTGTTACTTGTTACTATTTTTTTATTGAATCATTACGATATGTTCTTTTTTATTGGTATAACAACCTTCACAACAAACAAGATTTTTCTTGTCGCAAGCCGACTTGAACCCTTCATCAAAACAAACCAAGCCGACTTGCTACAATTACCCCTCCCCAAAAAAATGCATATATTTCAAAATATGAATACATTAAATAACAATAATTTTTAAATTAATTAATATACAAAATGTTGATATAAATATATAAAAGTAACATAAATTAACTCTATTAGATCCTTCCGTTGTCTTCACTACCTGTTCGCTGATAATTCTCGAAGTTCTGAAAATATAGCTGGTGCAGTTGCATAGTAATATATATGACTTTGTGTTTTTTGTAGAGTAAAAAGAACAAAAATAGTATTAGTAGGCTGGTTTTAATCTGTCAATGGAAATGTTTTCATACTTGCCATTTATGTCAATGGTAAAAAATTTTGGAAAACGTTTGATAACTTTATAAGGTCCATCATAATTTTGTTGTAGTGGTCTTTTAATAGCGTCATGTCTTATGAAGATATGTGAAAATATATATATATATATATATACATATATATATATATATATATATATATATATATATATATATATATATATGTGTGTGCAGTGAGTTGTAACGTGTTGTAGTAAGCGTTGTTTAGTGTACACTCACAGAATAGTTACACACAGAAGCGACACTCCGTGTCGGCACTTTTCATGTTCCTCTAGTAAGTTCTATGACCTTGTGCATTGTGTAGACCTTTAAATTTGTACTCTTCCCCTATCTCTTTCTCAGATGTGGTATAGCTTGACTGTGTGTGTTTGATGGTGTAACTTGACTGCTTGTTTACTTGTTGTCTGACTGGATGTATGTGTCACCCAGTACAGCGAAATAGCTAAACAGCGGGCGTGATTGTGCAAGCCGCTGTGAGTCACTGAGGGCCAGCACCGAGATCTCCAAATCCAACAAACCTCGGTCAATCCAGGACCAAGAGGAGATATAAAACATAAAAAAATTAGGAATTAGCTATTTTGATAAATATGAAGATATTTACAACAGACTTATCAGCTTATTAAAATTGAATTTTAGCAACAATTCAGAAAATATTATAATATTTATGTCTTCATATGCTTCACACAATTTCATAATAAACTGTAGAGTCATATAGAAGTCAGTTGGCTGCTCAAAATCTAAAATCTTTAAGCGATATTCAGAATTTAATCAAAAATGAGTTCCACTACATTCACACAAACATCTGTTGGTCGTAAAAGGAACATCGTATATGACATAGCGGGACTTCGCTATCCATAGCGAAAGCCACAGAGGTCCCGCTAAGAGCATAACGCTTCGCTATCGTTCATTTTTGTGATTTTATGATATTGTTTTGAACATGTTTTGACAAAAGCTAATTTTTATATTTGTACGGAAGTGAGAGTATACGATTTAATTAATTTTATAAACAGTAGTTTAATGATAAAAATAGTTTGTATATTTTCTATATCGATATTATCGATTTCCTGCTAGTTTTTCTTCTTCTTCAAGTATCTATACGACCAAATTAAGCATCAAAATAATGAGCCATAATCTAAAATAATTATGAAATAAAAGATATAGTACACAAACAATTCTTATAATTAAACTACTGTTTATAAAATTAATTAAATCGTATACTCTCACTTCCGTATAATATCATAAAATCACAAAAATGGCCGATAGCGAAGCGTTATGCTCGTAGCGGGACATCTGTAGCTTTCGCTATGCCTAACGACATCCCGCTAATCTATGACGTCATACGCGATGTTCCTTTCAAGACCAATAGATGGGTACAAGTCGAACAGCGAAGCTTCTCTATCGCTATCTGAATTAGAATAACCCTCCAGAACACTATCAAACCGAAGATAAACGTTCCAACACCCGTTTACAAGCCTGCAACACAAACTAAAGTCCAATTCCAAATCCAAATTAATACCAACATCGATCACCAATGTTCCACTATCCTCAACAACAACGAAACTTCCCGAATCCATCAATACATCCGAAACCGAGAGTAAATAATTATTCTCAGCCTATGTCCATCAGTACAAACACTTTTAGACCATAACGAAAGAGATTGAGACAGGACTTACAAATGCTAGACAATAATGTCGAAGCCCTTATTGAACCCAACAATAACAACGAATTATTTGAATAATATGGCTAATGACCAAACACACGATGAACAAAACATTGAAGCAAACAACAAACTAGAGTCACAAACTTAAAATTTTCCCATAGAACTTTTAGAAGATTCGAAACCCTAGCAAGCTACACTTCACGTCTACCATTTATCCAATTTAAAAATTGCCGTGTTTTAGATACTGGCTCTTCTGAAAATTTTATTACTTAAAGTTTCGTTAACAAAAATAAAAGCAAATTTAAAATTTTTGATGAAAATTTTGAGATACAAACCGCAAACGCTGTTCCAAACGGTACTCAATTTACATTTGTTGAACTACTTAAGAAAATTTTAAAATGTTTGATTTTTGAATTTCATAAGGATTTTGATATTATAACAGGAAATTCTGGCTTAAAATTTTAAATTGCGAAAATTAATTATTCAGATGAATCTGTGTTACTAGAAAAACGTAAATTTAAATTAAACTATTTACACAGAAACAAATTTGAAATGAATTGACAAGAAATTTCAGAAAAATTAAATTTATGAACCGATCATTTAAATGCCATAGAAATCAAAGAATTAAATAAAGTTATTAAAGAATTAGAAGACTTGATTATTGACGACGAAAAAATCTTATCTTTTACTAATATACAAATAAATTGTGAAAAGAATTCATTATCTTTTACCAATGTTATAAAACACAAAATTAAGGCAACCGATGAAAATTCAGTTTATCAAAGATCATATTATAAATAAGCAATTATTTACAAAGAAAAAGTTGACAAACAAATTAATAAATTTTAAGATCAAGAAATAATTAAACATTCATACTCTCCTTAGAGTACTCCAATATGGATTGTTCCGAAAAAACAGGATGCTTCGAGTGAAAACAAATTTCGTATGGTTATAGATTACAGTAAATTAAATTCTAAAACGATTGATGACAAATTTCCGATACCGGATATTTTGTACCAGCTTGGAAAATGTAATTATTTCACTAGCATTGATTTAAAAAGCGGATTTCATCAAATTGAAATGGATTCTGATTCAATAGAAAAAACTGCATTTTCGACTGATCAGGGACATTTTGAATTTCTTAGAATCCCTTTTGGTCTCAAAAACGCACCAAGTACATTTCAGAGGCTAATGAATTTTATTTTAAAAGACCTCATTAATAAAATATATTTCGTTTATTTAGACGATATAATAAGATTAGGTAAATCATTACAAGAACACATTGAAAATATCAAAATTGTTTTTCAAAGACTAAGAGAAGCAAATCTTAAATTACAATTTGGTAAGAGCGAATTTCTTAGAAAAGAAGTTGCCTATTTTAGACATATGATTACTACCGAAAGCATTAAGGGCTATCCTCACCTTACTATCTAAATTTTGCGGGAAGGGTCGGGTGTAACGGAAATGAGAAGTAGGCGGAGTTTATATATGACATTGAACCCTGGGTACAGTCCGAAAGACAATTCATTCCTTGTTACTAATGCAGTTTTCTGCATCCCTCAGCGCAGAAGCTGCCTGCCAGTGTTTAGCAGTTATTTTAAGAAATTATTTTAAATTTGTAACTGTTTAATTTTGAAAAATGTTATTAAAAATATTATAATTTATTAATAAAATGGGTGTTATACGTATTTTTTTATCTATATTTTAAGCAATAATAATAACAAATAGTTACTTACCATAAAATTTCTGAGAATTTAAAGCCTTTTCAATTTCGTGCAAGTTTTCTCAGAATTATCGGGATTATAGATTAGAAAAAGGTGGACTTACCAATTATTCTTATAACTTGTGAATGAGATAAATTTAACTGTTAATTTATATTTGCAGTTCATTTAAAACTGTTCCATTCCTAAGTAACTTCAACTAAGAACTACTATCAGTTGTAACATAATTTTCAAATTTTATAACAAAACATTGTTTCATATAGCAAGGGTAGAATGTAATAAATCTAATTCTTATTTTTGCTGTGGCCATGAAGTTCATACTAATTTTGTTCCATGTTGTACATTTTTTTTAAATTTTAGAAGATAACTTATTTTTCAGTATTCATATTTTTCTAGTTTTATAATATATTCATTTTCCGTTTATACCTGTAATCTACTATTTTGCAATTTATGTGAAAATTAATTAATTTTTCTTTTATATTTTTACCCAAAAAGCGTCCTATTTTGTTTTTTTCCTCTTCTGTTCTTTGGAATACAGTATCCCATAGAGCTAAGACGCACAAAGTAACTGTTTTTTTTTGCCTAATTTACTTAACTTTGGGGATTATAAAGGCACTTACATTCTTTTACTTTACTATCATTTGAACTATCTAGAAATTTTAATATTACCTGTAAGATAAGCATGAGCTTATGGTACAAATTACAAATCTAAGTTCATTTGGGGTGGGATAGTTTACCATTTGAATCAAAGACTCATTGATTTTGTAAATGTTTTGTACAAAATTAACAAATTTTCTAAAATATGTAATCAAACAAATATTATTCAAGTAATGAAATAGAAACAAATTAGTTTCAGTAAACATCATTAAATTAAAAATAATTAAATAAAGAACATAAATTATGTAGATCTAACAATTGCACAATTGCGTTAATAAAAGCTTTAATTTTAATAAGAAACCTATACCTAACCAATTTATGAATAATATTATATTCCTTGATAAGATTTGCAAATAAAATACTATTCGAAATATAGTTTATAAAAGGAATTAACAGGTTAAGCGCCATGGCGGTCACCGGTGTCCGTTGTACGTCTGGCCAATTTGGCCATGGCGGACACCGGTGTCCACCTGCCTTTTTTATCGATCGTGCCTGGCCAAGCGTACGCTTTCTTATGAGTTATAATGCAGTACTGTGTCCGCTGTGGCCCTGTAAAATCAAATGCTGGTGTCAGGTTTTTAGTAGCAATAATTTTAAGACAGAAAAATGATTTATTTCGAAAAATTATATTTTAAAATAACAACAGTAAAGACAACAATAAGAAAATAAATTGTATTTTTTAACATTTTGCTTGCATGTTACATATATAAATGAGTATTAAAAATAAAATACTTGACGTAGATTTGAAATATTACATTTTTTCATTTTTTATGAAAATTATTAAAACATTCAAGACAAAATCTTGGATATTGTCAAGATTGCAAGTCGAAATTTGCAAGATAAACACGGCTGACATATCGTGAAACATCGTGTTCGCTCGGATTTGGGTGTACTCCCCGGCCACAGCGGACACCGGTGTCCGCCGCCCTCTTTTTTGCTTTCAAATTAAAAAAATTACCAAAATTAGGTAACATCGGTATGAGAAACACATAAATATCACAAATTGACAATAAAAAAAGCTTGGTTATTATAGAAAGTTTAAACAAATTTCTTTGGCGCTTAACCTGTTAAAGCTAAAAGTACTTTAACTTTGGAATCCTATAAAAATTATTAAAAGATAAAAATCAAAAAAATCGCGTAAGACAGACCTAAATTTATCCTTTAGCTACAAATAAAAAAAAAAGTTTATGCAAATCGGGTCAAAAATAGAGCCAATTTTGTGGCCCCAACGAAAATATGTATTTACCATATTGAACAAGGGGTATGGATTCCTCTTAAAGCGAATCCAGATAAATTGTACAAAATTTAATCTTCCTAAGACTCAAAAAGAAATCAAATCATTTATAGGCTTTATTGGTTATTACCGCAGATTTATAAATGATTTTTCCAAATTAACTAAACCGTTTATCAAATGTTTCAAAAAAATGCCAAAATTAATATTTAAGACAAAGAATACATTTCGAGCTTTGAAAAATGTAAATTATTTCTTTCGAACGCACCAATATTACAGAATCCTGACTTTTCAAAACAATTCCGTCTAACGACCGACGTCTCAAATTATGCTTTGGGTGCAGTCTTATCCCAAAATATAGATGGAAACTATGTACCTATAGCTTACGCAAGCCGGACACTCAACGATCATGAAGTAAATTATTCACTACCGAAAAAGAGCTACTTGCTATTATCTGGGCTACGAAACATCTTCATCCATACTTGTTCGGTCATAAATTTAAATTAATTACAGATCATAAACCGCTTATTTGGCTAAACAGTTTAAAAAAACCAAATTTAATACTTGTAGGTTGAAAACACAATATAATAGAATCGTCAGACAAACAAATTGATTTAGTAAAAAATTATAATTTAGGCAAAACGAACCATCGTGGTATAATTGATACCTATCACAAAACTAAAACAACAGTACTATTGGCCAAACATGCAACAAACTGTTTCTAGATTCATAAGTAGAGTCCGGATTGGTGTGCTGTTGCATGTTTTGTTTGTTCGTGAATATGAAGGTAATAAATTGTACCTATATACAAGTTTATCATAAAAATATACCTAAAAACAATTTTTATTTTGCATATAACTTAATATTTTGTGTTTTTAATACATATAACTAGTTTTAACAGCATATATCCGCTTACAACAGCATGCAACATCAATATTTGTAACGAGTTATGCGCCTTTCAGTAACAGAAACATGAGTGTAAATAATAATATTGATAGTTTTGCTATAGTTATTTACATAACAAGCGTGGAAAGTGGCAAATAACCAGTGAGTGTAGAGATTGAAGAACGAGGCGCCTATCGCCGAGTGATTTAATACAAGAGCGTTGCTATGCACTTTTAAGCTAGTTATGTACACTATTTTTCAGACGACCACAAAATATTATAATAAAAACAGAGTTTATACAAAAGTGTCAATGTCAAACAGAACTCACGAAAGCATTGACGTTTGGGTTTGAGGTTAAGTATCACTAGTTATGCGGAAACTGATTTGGAAGTCTAGTACGTATTATTTGAACAATTAATAAAACTATCAGTACATTTTGACTCTTTATTTTTGTTATTAATTCACTACCAATTTTAAAATCTTAGTTTTAAGCAAATTTTCATTAATTTTGTTACATTTCATTATCAAAGTTACATCTATTGACCACTAATCGTCATATCCGGTTATATAACACACTAGTGTGTTATTATAACACACGCCGTGTGCTATGTTACATTTTCTGGTGTCAATTACAGTGTAAATACGGCTACTTTCAAATGTGGTCGTCTGGAAATAAAATTTTCTAAACATAACAAACGGTATATTCCTAAAATAAATGATACGTAGTTATTGTTACAAATTAAAGTGCATATAATACAACTATTATAACCTAATTACGATAATCTGTCCTAATATTGTAATCTTTATTTGTTTTTGGTATTATTGATGTCAAAAACAGCTGAAATAACAATAAACCCACAGAAAAATGTAGACTATGAAACAGCGCAATAAACCTAAAATTCCTGACGTTTACTTAAAATTTCCGCCTCCCGCTTTGCTCGAGCATAATGTGAAGTTGGCATGGCCCTCTAGTTGAGATCAAACAAAACGAAACGAGAGCAGCGCGTTCGTGTCCTAGTGGAAAGTATCGCCAATCAATGGGATTCCCCGTATCATAAAAGAGGTTAGTTTATCTGTTGTTACAGGGTTATGTGATACAATGGGGAAGTTTAGCGTATTTTTTTTTATTATTTTTTTATTTTATCAAGATTGCTCTCAAGAGTGATATTCTACATTTTATTTCACCCAAAGATGCCTAGATTTCACAAAAAATGAAATTTTATACTAAAATCACGTCAGTGTGGCTCGCGGAGAACGTATCGTCTATCTTAACCAGCGCGCGCTGGGTTCCCATGGCAACAGAGAAGCGTGTGGCGTAATGCCTCAAAATACAACCTACGTTCAAGAAGTCAGGTCTCGCCATCCCTTCTGCGCAAGTGCATAATTCACTTGTGACCTCGAAGATAAATCATTAATTATAAATAATTGGCAACATAATTTTAACTTTCAATTACATTTAAAGTTATAATTATTCATTTACTTACAAATAAAAAATATTTCACATGTAATTTCAACCACACTAAATTTCCCCATTTCAAAATATCGAATAGATCATTCCAAAAGTAGGCTCATCTAAAAGTGAATTACTACGAAAGTGGATTAAAGTATCTAAATATTTAACTACTGATGGGAAGGTGGTTTTTTGCAACTCGTGTTCAAAGAAAGTATGTATCTCTCGTAATCATCACTTTTAATACATCATTTTATTATAACGTTTTTTTTATTTAGGTAACAGCAAATCAAAAATATCAAAGAGATCAACACTTATCTACAAATCTGCATAGAGTCAAAAAATAGATCGGGAAACAAACATAAACAAACACTTATTTCTAGGGAAATTGATGCATTACTAGAAAAATATTGCAACCGTCACATACCAAGTGAATCGACATTTCGTAAAAATTATTTAAAAATATGTTACCAAAAGCGTCTAAATATTATTAGAGAACAGATAAGAGCATTTACTTTGTAGTTGACGAAACGACAGATTCTTGTGGTCGTTATGTTGCAAATATGCTTGCTGGGGTATTAAGTGACTCCGCCCCTTTAGTATCTTACTTGTTATATACTGCAGCTTTAGAGAAATAGATACTCCGGAACCAGAAGTAATAGAACACTTTTAACTACCGCATCTTATAGCCCATGTTATCTACAGTAAATTAGCTTATAAGAAGATAATCGCTATCTCCTTTAATAACGGAGATAATAGCTGGTTCATTCTCGCATGATCACCCTGAATATATATATATATATATATATATATATATATATATATATATATATTAAAAATAATTAGATTTGTACTTGTAATACCAAGAATGCATCGTTTTGTTTTCCATATTTGTTGTTTGCGGACCATACCATATGATACGTGTCCGTATATAATCATACAACAAGCAAATATCATAATGGTAGTAGAAAAGAACTACCACACTCTTGCTTGTAGAAAATTTTAAAAAGGAATGACTTTTAAAAAAAAAGCTAAAACTAAGTTAACGTTTTTCTTACAGGATGAAAATAATTCTTAAAATTCTTGTAGCCTATCACATGATATATAAATTATGAAGTCAGCATATTATACTTTCTAAACATGAATAAAAAATGGGCGACCAGAGCGTCGAAAAAGAATAATCACTAGTTGAATGTTATAGACAAGGAATAAGTTGACAGATGAAGGATAATGAATGAAGTTAAAGGGTATGAATGATACGACTGAAGTAATTGGACAAGGAAAACACAAGAGGAAGTATAAGTGTGGTGATACTAGGAAAAGGTGAGTATGATAACTATGAAACTATGACATGAGTGAAGTACATACAATAATGATATTTACAGATATTTATGATGAAGAAAAGGAATGTAGCGAACTATATAATGCCTGGACAGAATAAGGAAAACGAATGATTATGAAAATGATGATGAACGTACAGTATTTGAAATGAAATAGCACATAAGTTCTATTTATTTTAAATAAATAACATGTTATAAAACATATATTGTATTTTTATAAAAAGAGAATGCCATATACTATCTCATCCTAATTTGTATGGTTGAACAGTGCGATAACAATCACGTGATTCGTATCTTGATACATCTGCACAAGCTTGATGTTTGGCATTTACTACATTTATACACGTTGTGTTAGTATTTATATTAATTTTTCAAAAATAAATAAAATATTGGGCAAATATTTAGCGAAAAGTTTAAAAAACATGGTGCTAGGTAAAATTAATCAATTATATAATATTTTTAACCAAATTGTACGCAGGTAGTAATGCATTAAATTTGTATAAATCCCCTACCGGTTTTATAAATATATATATATATATGTATATATATATATATATATATATATATATATATATATATATGTAATTTAGATTTCATACTTTTTTTGCCAGTTTTGATTAAAATGTTTTAGGGAAACTTTCGTGTTCTTTTTACGAGTATGATGAAGTGTATTTACTTGTAAATGAAGATCTCCTTGAAGGGTGAGTCCTGCTGAACAGCGCCGGCCATTTTCTGCACGGGGTACAGCACCACCTCGTCGCTGACCTCGCAGATCTGCTCGTTGGTGAACTGATCGGCCATAATAGAGTAAGCTGTGCTGATGTCTGTCTGGAACGCGAAGCCACCGCGCTGTACCAGCTCCATACCTAGCTCTGCATTGTACCAGGCTGTTGATCCGTTCTTCTTTCCCACCATCTTCTTCTTATACAACTGTACAGCGATCGGATCGCTCGTGTTCTAAACATTAATACGACATACAGCTCAATACTTGCCTTAGCCGCTGTTAGAAAGTACAATTAGAGTTAAGAATTATCAATATTCATCACCGTGCGTTTAAAAAATTAAGACTTACTAAATATTCTCTCCCGTGTGATTTCAAAGTATTAAGACGTACAGAAATTTAAAATCAAAATTATTAAAAATTCACCTACAACCTCCGAGAAAATAAAATGTAAATATCGACAATTTATTAAAGATTTTACTGTAATTTTAACAATAAATTAGTGTGTGCAGTTAATTAAATACATAAACTACTAGGGCTACGAACCTGAAAGTCTTTCATTCCTTTCATATATTAATATCAAATAAATAATTAAAAAATAGTTACATTTCAAGTAAGGACTAAGTAATATTTTTATTTAATTATTCATAATAAAAGACTTTAATATACGTTTTTTAAGAAATATATTTTGAAGCAGTACTGACTACATGTATAATTTTGTTATTAATAATCTTTATCATATATTCGATATTTAATGAATAAATTTATTTTGCGTAGAATATCTATTTTGTATATTGAATCTTTGTGTGACTGACTGTACTGTAAGTATCTGTTTATTGTTTAGTCTAACGCAGGTCAGAGTGCTACAACCATTTAAAAAAATTATATTTCCTAGACGATGCGTCGGCGTACGTGTGAACTGCTTATGAATCAGCATCTTTGGGAACGGATTAAAACAAAGAAGTTATCATGCATCCAAGTGAGATGGAATATTAAAAATATTCTAGAAACTTCCACAATCACGTGCTCGGATCATGGACACCCCCGAATCATCATAGTTCTGAAGGAGCGAAGAGGGATATCTTTGTATATAACCCGAGTCCAAATCTTTACTCGGGGAGTCTAATCCAGAACTCCACGTATGCTTGGTTTGTCCGAGGTATGTTTTCCTGGTCTCCTTGGCTCCACTTCTCTACACCCTCCAACCTCCCCACTAAGACCGTCTATGAGTAGCACGAGGCTGATGTCTGGCACCTAAACGACCTGGTGGACCCTCTGAACCCGCTGTCGTGAGTAGCACAAGCTGATGTCTGACACCTCGATGGTTTATCCTCCCCACTAAGACTGTCTATGAGTATCACGAGGCTGATGTCTGGCACAAAGACGACCTTGTGGACCCTCTGAACCCGCTGTCGTGAGTAGCACGAGGCTGATGTCTGGCACCTCGATGGTTTATCCTCCCCACTAAGACTGTGTATGAGTAGCACGAGGCTGATGTCTAGCACATACACGACCAGGTAGACCCTCTGAACCCGCTGTCGTGAGTAGCACAAGGCTGATGTCTGGCACCTCGATAGTTTATCCTTCTCAGTAAGACCATCTATGAGTAGCAAGAGGCTATATCTAGTACCTAGATGTTCTAGTGGATCCTCTGAAGCCGTCTCCGTATTTATTGCCACATCTTATTAAATTCCCACCAACTACGGCGCGGCTCGGACAAGCTAGGTGTTTGCTATATTTTTATAAAAACGTTAATTATGGTTGTCACAATGATATAATATTTTTACTAAATATGACTGATCTAATTTTGATTGTCTAACAATTATAATTTGCGAGACTTTGTGCTCTACACAAACTCTCAGGCTCAAGAATGTGCGGTATCAGCACGAGCGCTGATTTATCCACGTTCACTTGGGTATAAATAAACAATACACAACCATGGAACGACATCTGTACCATGAAGGCATGCAGCTACTCAGTAGCAATTGCATGAGACTTACCAGCTCAGCTGGGTGTCTACCCCAATATTGGCCCTCAAGCAATGCCGAGCGCCCCAAAAACTAAAAATATCAGAGCAATGGTATTCCGGCTCTGCAATAAACAATAAAACCCACGCAAACCAACACGCGCACACTTACAATTCTCAGTGACTTCCAATATAAGTTTAGTCGCAATAACTCATTTCTACCATAAATGATTGTAATTGTCTCTACCTGAGGTTTTGGCTGTAGTTTCCCCCAGGTTATTAAGGTGAATACCGGAAAGCGTAATATTCCACAGCATTTTACGAGTTTCTTAATTATCAATAAATGCATAAGAACAGATATTTTGTCTGTCTTTTGGAGTGAATATCATTCTTTTATTTTATAAAATACCTATCCAGATTCCACCACTCTCAACAGCTACTCTGTATTACTTATTTAAATAAACACAACATAGGGTAAGTTAAACCTTTGATCTTTGGCTGAAATATAATTGTATGTATGGGAGAGGGGGTATGTACTGTTACAATTTAAGTTATATTACAGTTTCGCAGAAATTAAAAATTATTTAGAAAATCTATAAAACAAATACTTACTTAGTCCAAATCAACAAAAAAATGCTAATCAGTTTACAACATGAAAACACAAAATATTTCGATAGACCCAGTATTATAGATAAAGCGACGGAATTCTATCAAAATTAATACAGCCAACTAGAAATATATTTACAGTATATGACAAATTGATGTCAACGGTGCGATTTTTAACAACTTTGCATACTGATTACTAATTTAAATAGTATAAATAAATAATAATAATAGCGTATCACCAAAACATTCACTCATCTTCCGATTCAAGAATTCAAAATGTTTTTATTTTTTTTCAATATGGCACTAGGCATGATTACTAATACGATAAGCTGTTTTTGTCGACAAGATCCAAATTCGTGCTTTCAGAAAATTAAGCGGAGGGGAAAATTATATAACTGGAATGAGGTTACAATACTGAATTTAATTAAATACAGGTTATAAGAGGGTTCTTTACAACTTTTCTACGTGAATTCCAATTTAAACAAATAGATTAGAATAATTGAAAAAAAAAATGTTAAAACGAATCTTAGTAATAAAAATTCCTGGCCAAATTTTGAATATTCATGTCTAAATCTAAATCAACAGGAGAGTACAGCCAAACCGGATGCCAGCTTGAGGCTGTACTGTGGGAACGGTTCGTGGTCTCGTTCGGGAAGACAAATATTACCAAACCGGGTGCCAGCTTCAGGCGGTATCGTCGGAACGGTCTACGGTCAGAGACAGGAAGACAAGTATCACCAAACTGGACACCAGCTTAAAGTTCGCAATCGGTCGCTAGAGAGCTCTGGTTGAGTCGCTATCAGAAACTGATAAACAAGTGAAGAGATTCATCCTCGGATGCCATATTTATACCCGGATTGTTAATTAATCTGGTCTAAACAAATTATATGACAGAGACGGAGAGATTTTACTTTGTTTCTATTTTTGTTCAATAAATAAATTTTATTCAAATTATTATTCTTGACTTCCCTGCGTTTTATAATTTTATAATTTACATTTAAGTGTGGGTTACACATTTAAAAAAAATATATTTGTATTTTTTCCAACTGTTGCACTCGTTTATGGGCGAACATGCGCAGTTGTCGCTGCTGTCAATGACGTTGTTTTGTTCTGAAAAAAATATACAAAGCACACAGGAAATATGAAAGATAAGTAGAAATTTGAAGACAGCGAGGTATTATCTCCACGTGATGTTGTAGGTAAATCTGTAGCTGTCAGATGTCTAACCATGTGGTCTCGGTACGAGATTAATCACTTGCTCGTGGAAAAAACCTGCTGGAAACAGCTTCTACGGTCTTCTAGCGGCTCGGCATAGTGATAATTAGCCGTAGAGTGACAGTGCGATGCTTTCGGAATTGGTTGGAGAGCACGTGGTCGGGGAACAGAAATGCCGGTTAATTTGTTACAATACTCGTATATATCTTTATATGTAGTTAATTTAGTTCTTTTAATAATCTGACTATTTCACAATATTACTTTATTTAGTGCATGGTATATTCAGTTGGTAGTTTGTACTCTAGTTTATATATATATATATATATATATATATATATATATATATATATATACATATATACGTAGCTTTAGTAAATTAACCTTTGTCTTCTAGTATAGCGCCTAGATACTTTAATGATTGTACTTGTTCTATGTTTTGACCTTCTATGCTCATATTTACGGTCTTTTATACATCTTTGGTTATTTTCATATATATTTTTGCAAGTTCTCCAGTCCATACAATAATGTTATGTTGTAGATTTTCTTTAGAGTTAACTGGAATTGCAAGATCATCTGTGAAAGCACATTCTGATTCGGAAGTTGGTAGTTTTTACATTGAATTTTCTTATTCTTGGTTTTGTTCTTTTAATTACTTCATGCAGTACTATTACGAACAAGAGTGGGCTTAGTATTCCTCCTTGTCTGAGTCCTTGAATGGCTGTGCATTCTTCGGATTGCTGATTTCCTGTTCTGATGTAATTTCTTGTCCGTTGGTATAAGCTCTGGATAATTGTAAATAAGTTGTTTTCAATTTAATTTTCTTCTAGTATTTTTCACACGATGTTTCTTGGGATTCTGTCAAAAGCTTTTTTAAGGTAGATGAAGCATATATACACACCTTTGTTGTAATCAATGCTTTTTCCATTATCTGTCTTATGGGAAATATATTGTTGTTTGTGCAGTACTCCTTTCTGAAACCGCTTTTGAGTTTTGTAGTAGACTAGTAACTGGTATCTTAGTGTCTCAGATAAACCCTTTTAGAGGCTTTTGGTTCGTGGTCTGTTTACATGCCCACTGAGAAGATGACCAGTTAGATAAAGACAATCAATAAACGGGGATAAATGTGTAAGTAAATTTAATTTTAATTTTTTAAATTTTATATATGTATATATATATTTCCCTAAATTAGGTTGATCATTCAAAATTTATGTTTTATTGAATCAAAAAGCAAAAACATCATTTTGTGACTGGTGGTAAGCGGTGAGATACGAATATTCCTTTTGCCTTATCTGTTACACTACCTTTTTAAATTAATTCGTTAAAATTAATCAAGTAGTAAATGATATGTTTAACTGTGTACCATCTTTTGGCAGTGATGACCATGAACTTGTTGAGGAATTCATTGAAAATTTAGAAAAATTTCAGAAAATACTGATTTCTCATTTGAGTGATTATAGGCTTTTTTGTTTTTTGCATTGTACGGGGAAAACAAAACGGTATGTACGATTACATGCTAATGAATTTAAGGAAAATTGGGAGTTTCTCAAAAATCGAATGAGAAGCAGATTTGAGAAAATTAATTATAATAATGTTTTAAAAATATCGTTAGACCTGCGATAGATTTCGATTCAAGAATGCGTATTCAAATTTATTTTCAACTCAAGAGATTTCCGATACAAAATTTAAAATATCAAAATTTAAATTCAGATATTAGCACGGGAAATTATCATAATTATCGGGGAAGAATTCCTCTACAAGATTGCGAATCGTATGTGTTTCAAGTATGAAAACATGGGGCACGTACAGAAAATTGTCCATTGTATAAGTTCCTCTGAGTAACAGAACAAATAGTAAGCAACTTGGTTACATGTGAGAAAGGAAGGTGAGATAATTTGTGTGATAAATATGAGTGTATGAGTGAAACGAGTATAAATGATTACAATAATGTTAGTAACAGTAGTAAAATTAAAAGCTTTTACTCGGACCCGAACAATAAATTCCACGAAAGTAAATGTTAACGGACTGTGATTAGCAACGACGATGAACTGAACTACGCGGAGGAGACAAACGGAGAGTTTGATCCAACAAGCAGTTTAGTTCCTAGCGGCGGAGAGAAACCAGAGAACGACATTGAGGTAGAGGTATACAAGGTAAAAGACGGAATTGATGAGCAGAAAGAAAGGTAAACGCCTGGGCATATTATTTAAATTTAAAGGAGGAGAGCGAAGCTCAGAAAGGGCACCCAAGAGATGATTCTTGCGCGAGAGTCGCAGAATCCAGAGAAACGGCTAAAGAAGAGAATACTGTCACTTCTCCTGAGAATTAAACAATCGTCGAGAGCGTTGAAACAGAGATTATGATGGAATTAAGTGGTTTTGCGGCGCGTGAAGAGAATTTAGTAGATTCAGTTAGGTTTGAGCAAGAACACTAAATGGGTTATCCTGGTGAAGATGTTGTCATTGTAGTTAGTGTATTAGATGAGCGGAGAAAAGAACTAAAATAATTTAAAGTAAATATTCGTTAAAATTAATAAAACAAAAATAATGCATATTGTGACAAAAAAAAATTATTTAAGAATAAAAATAAATATGTACATGTAAAATATCATCGAAGAGTATTTAAATATTATTAATATTTTAATTTTGAAACAAATGCTTTGCTTATTTTTTAAGTTTGTAAATTTCTTCATAGAAATAATACGAATAGCCGAGTGTTGAGCCAGAGGAGGCATGCATACTCTGAGTTTCGGAAACAATCGGACGTCAACGGTGAAATATACTCATTGCATGTTTTATTTCTAAAATCACCGGATCGTCAGTCGTGTACAAATTGTATTAAGCGTGTAAGATTTGATTAAACATTTACGAAAATCTCCAGATAAAATAATTGATCATTTTGCTGAAACTATAGACAGAAGAATGGATATAATATATAAACAACTGTAATTAACAATTAGTGTATTCTTGTTTTGGCTCATTACAATGATTTAGTTTATGGGATAAAAATTAATTTTTAGTTATTTTTAACCGAATAGAAATGAGATTTGTTTTGTTTTATTTATATTAAATTTCAAATTTATTCAAGTACCTACATCATTTTTAATTTAATTTGGTTTTTTACTTTCTTCATTTTTCTTTTTGTTGGGTTGTGCCGAACATTTATACCTGTTTATATTTATTATTAATAATATTAAAATTATAAGTGACGAAATCGGAGTTCTAAACATCGTTTCATGACCACGTTTTTCTTACCAAAATCTCTGACACTAACAAAATAATTTGCCCCCTCGCTCAAAAATACTACGAGTTGCCACTGATTTAATGTCTTAGTATGAAGCAATAAACTACCGTTAAAAGCTGATTGTATAATCGGTAGAGATTATCTTAATTTTACGCGAGAAAAAAATATTTTAATAAAAAATCTATTAATATTTGGAACACACCAGGACAATGAAAATCTGAACATTGATCATGGAAAATTTTACACCATTTCAAAGAAACCAACTGAAATAAATAAAAATTCAAAAACCAAATATATGTATGTATAAAAGGAAAATAAATTAAACTGTATAAAATCCCAGACCATTGAAATATCAAATAATCATATAAGAATTTAAGAGGCAACATTCAATATATCAACAATAATAATGAAGTTTGCTCAAAAATTATATGAATCCAAATATTGTTAATACAATATTATCATTATTACGATTACCATCAAATGAAAGACCTCACTGTATTCAGTAGAATTGAAGAAATTACTAATCAAAATAAACAGTGAGATACAGAGTCGCACAAAATGGAAATGCACATAAATCTTCGTAAGAGAAAACTCTTGACAACAAACCTTCAACAAACAATAATAATAATTAGAAGCCATTTTTAAAATTAATAGCTGAGTGAGAGTTAATAGAATTTTTTTTTCTTTGTTGTTAAAATGCGTTCTTGTCTAAAATCTACTCAAAATATTCAATTATCTTACTTGCACAAAATACCATATCTTCTTAGTTTCTGCTATAAAAAAAAACAGGAAGAAATTGCATAAAAGCAGAAACTTGCTTAGAATTTTCGTCTGATCATACCCCTTATCTCATAACTCTCACCTATCAAATAATGTCTGTAAAATATCCCAAACAGAGGTTGGTAGCAGTGTTTGTAACTGTTTTTCTCAGCTGAGATAAAATATATATATTTGTTTTTGATTAATCTTTTTCAGTAAATTCATTTTTAACATTTTTCCAGGTATTTATAATTAAATATTATCAATTTAATTTAATTTCATAAAATATATTCAAAATTTTCAATTTTTTCACACACGTGCACTGCACATAACCTCACTTATAAAAAGCATAATGTTGCTGTGTCAATATGACACAATTTTTAATTGATTCTTGTAGTTTTTAGGATGAGTGGAAGTCAAAGAGATGTTTCTCTAGATGTCCTAAGGGATTCAAGTCCCAAAAACGTCGTGACTATGGAGGAGGAGCTCCTACGTAGTCCAACTCCATCCACTTCCAAACTCGAGGAGTCTATAGAAAAGCTCCGATTGAATGAGCAGAAAAGTAAACTGAGCGGTGCCGCCAGAAAACGCTTTAAGTGGCTCATAAAAAGTGGGCTTAGTGCTGACGAAGCACGTGTCAAAGCCCTTCAACCCATAAAGAATAAGGGTCCAAAACGGACCCGGTCCGAGGAATCAACGCCCGAAATGTCTGTAAAAAGGCAGAAAACAGATGCTGAAGGCCAACCCAACAGTGATGCTTCGCCACCTCCTGATAAGGCCCCGCCGTCTGTGAGCTTTAAACAGGCAATCCTGGGCACACGCGTCGGCATCCTGCACTATAATTATCCGGAGGATATTTTAGAAACAGGACAGCTGACGAAAAGTCAGGATGCAATCCTGGATTTAATCATTAAGGAGGCTAAATGCTCTGTGAAGCCTAAGTTTCTAGGGACAACCTTCAAGTCCGGATGGCTGAGCGTCAACTGCGCCGACAAAGCCACCGCCGAGTGGCTATTAGGCAAAGTCGACAACTTAAAGCCTTGGGAAGGAGTCCATCTAAAATCTGTAGAGGAAAAGGATTTGCCGAAGTCCAGCATTGTAAATGCATATTTCCCTAACAATAAAAACAATCCAACAGATCAGATATTGAATCTGATAGAGGGTCAAAACGAGGGCCTGGATACCCAGCAGTTGAGGGTTTTAAAGAGGACAGATGAGGGCTCGGCAGTGCTTCTTACACTGTCCATATACTCGACGTCCTTAAACACCTTTAAAAAAGCTGGTTTCAAAATCAGCTACAAATTTGGCCAGACAAGATTAGGCTAAAGGGTAAAAAACCCAACAAAAAGCCTAACGACGTCACTGCCAAAAAAGCCACTACCAGCACTGCTACAGGTAAGCTTAACATAAAAAAGGAGGCAGGGAGTAATGCCACCAATATTAACACTGGAAATTTCAAATTAAAAGTAGGTAAAGATAAAGAGGCTGCCTCAAAGCCTCTACCCAATCCCACACCTACACACTCCAAAACACCATGGGCCGTCGGAATCACGCACAAAGGGAAACAAGTTCCTAGCTGCGACGTGGCTCTGAACAAAACGTGATATCTAGCAGTAATATAAAGATGCTGCAAGTGAATCTTCAACACTGCAAAACTGCCTCTGATGTGTTGAACAAAACATGAACCACCACTAATACCGATATAGTGCTAGTTCAAGAGCCTTATGTGTATGGAGGCGTAGTAAGGAAACTTACTACACCAGTAGGTAAGTTAACCTACTGTAACGAACCAGATGTCATTCCAAGAGCAGCATTGCTCATTAAGACATCGATTAAATTCGTAACATTAAATAAATTTATATCTAGGGATTTGGTAGCTGTAGAAGCTACACTGCCTATATCAGGAGGTACGCAAGAGGTAATTATTGCATCTGCGTATTTCCCGGCAGAAACGATGGAAGCCCCACCTCCGCTGGTAAGGGACCTAATCTCCTACTGCAAACATAGAAACAGAAACCTCATCCTGGGATGTGATGTAAACGCACACCATACAGTTTGGGGTAGTACGGACATAAATACAAGGGGTGAGTACCTTTTCGAATTTATTTCTAGTACTAACATAGATATAATAAATAGGGGTAAAGAACCCACTTTTATAACTAAAAACAGGCGTGAGGTATTGGACATTACGTTAGCCACTCCTCAAATTAGCTCTGAAATATATAATTGGCATGTCTCAAATGAAGCCTCAATATCGGATCATAGATATTTAAGGTTCGAGATAAAGGCTAATAAAGAACTTAAAACTCAAATTCGTATTCCGAAACTAACAGACTGGGTCTTGTACGAAGGCCACTTAAAGTGTGAAGTGGAAGAACTTACGAAAATTAATATAAACACAATTGAGGAACTGGAAACAGCCTCTATTGACTTTCATAATGCGCTACACATAGCATATGAAAACAGTTGTACAGTAAAGCTTCGACAAAGTACTAGGAAAGTACTTTGGTGGACCGAGGAGCTAAGTAAGCAAAGATTCACTGTTAGAAGGTTATACAATAAAACCAAAACCAGTGGCAGCGATGAGAGCTGGGAGTAATATAGAAGTGCCCTAACCTCATATAATAAAGAAATTCGCAGATCTAAAAGGAATGCATGCCGTAGTTTTTGTGAGGGCTTATCAGAAACGCCCACGGTAGCTCGCCTTCAGAAAGTCCTATCAAAAGATCATATGAATGAAATAGGCCTACTAAAGAAACCAGACGGGGACTTTACGACAGATTCAAAGGAAACATTGGAGCTTCTGTTAAGCACACACTTCCCAGGATCGTCGTGGCTAGTTGAGGAGGAGGACAATTCCTCCGGAGCTACAACTAAGCTAAGCTTAATTAACAGTCTTAACACTGCTAATAATATTTTTACAGAAAACAGAGTTGAATGGGCGATAAATACTTTCAAACCCTACAAGACACCTGGTGGAGATGGCATTTTTCCGGCACTTTTGCAGAAATGCATAAAGGATATTCTGCCAATACTCTGCGAACTATACAAGGGAAGCCTAAAGTTAGGATACATTCCCACATTGTGGAGGAAAACTAATGTAGTCTTTATACCTAAAGGTGAAGGGCGTCCAAGCGTCCAGCCTAAGACATACAGACCCATTAGTTTATCATCATTTATACTGAAAGGTATGGAAAAGGTCTTAAATCAATACCTTAGGAATGAAGTGATAACTGCTTCACCACTAAACGTAAATCAATTTGCTTACCAGGAAGCAAAATCGACAACTACGACTCTCCATAGCCTTGTCAATAAAATAGAGAAAACCTTTATGGCAAAAGAAATAGCTCTGGGAATATTTATAGATATTGAGGGTGCCTTTGATAACACCTCCTATAAGTCCATTGAAAGAGCTGCTAGGTCAAAAGGTTTCGACCCAGCTGTAGTGGAGTGGATAAAAGCCATGCTGCAAAGTCGAACGATTACAGACTCGATAGGAGGAGAATCAGTAATGATAAAAACCAACAAAGGATGCCCACAAGGTGGGGTTCTATCACCTCTACTCTGGTGTATTGTCATTGATGACCTCCTAAATAGGCTCAATAAAGCTGGCTATTTTGCAAACGGATATGCAGACGACGTTGCAATTATGGGCAGAGGACGTAGTGACACTACTATCTCGTACCTTATACAAAAAGCTCTAAATCTAGTGCATGAGTGGTGCCTGGAACATGAACTTCGTGTAAACCCTACCAAAATTACAATTGTCCCCTTCACAAAGAGAAGGAAGCTAAATCTTCAAGCTCCCTACTTGAAGGGTACTAGAATTGAGATTTCTACAGAGGTTAAGTATCTAGGAATCATTCTAGACCAAAAACTCACGTGGAACTCACATATCAACAAGATTACAAAGAAATCAGCAGTGGCGTTAAACACATGCCGTCGGCTTCTGGGTAAAACTGGGGACTACAGCCAAAAATGACCCATTGGGCATATACTAGTGTTGTAAGACCCATGATCACCTACGCGTCACTTGTATCGTGGTCAAAAGTAAAGCAAATCACAGCACAGGCATCACTGCGGAAACTACAACGCATGGCCTGCCTCAGTATTACAGGTGCTATGAGTACCTGTCCGACTGCAGCAATGGTAGTGATTCTGGGGCTAACACCTCTACACATTCAGGTGAAAAAAGAGGCGATGCAATAGGCACTGACTCTCTGCAGAACGAAACACTTTATGCCCGGAGATTTCGTAGGCCACTTGGAAATTCTAAGGGAAGTACAACCAGATAAACTGGCCTTGTCTGTCTGTGATAAGATGACAACAAAATACAATTTTGACCAGAAGTATAAGGTTGTTATTGGTAATCGCCTTGAATGGGCAACGGAAAGACCTGTTGAAAGGGATTCTTTGTCCTGGTTCACTGATGGTTCAAAATTGGACACAGGAGGAACTGGAGTAGGTGTGCTTGGCCCAGATTGCCGAATTAAGGAATCCATAGGCACCTGCTCTACAATTTTTCAGGCTGAGATTTATGCAATAAATCTCTGTGCTCACATAAACCTAGATAAAGGTTTAAAAGGAGCATTAATAAATATAATGTCAGACAGCCAGGCAGCTTTAAAGGCATTGAATGCCTTCACATGTAAATTAAAGCTAGTCTGGAACTACAGGGAGACCATTGCTATCCGAAGCAAATCACGTCACCCTATGGTGGGTACCAGGGCACGAGGGAATCCTAGAAAACGAGAAAGCTGATGAACTTGCAAAAAAAGGGGCTAAACTTTCATACCACGGGCCGAAACCTTCATGTGGTCTTCCACAAAGCCACTTTAAGAAGGTGGTCAAAAACTGGGAGGAATCTGCCATATCCTCATATTGGAAAAATATTTCAGGCCTCAATCAAGTTCGGAAATTCATTTCCCCAGCTTCGACAAACGCCAAAGAGTTACTAGCTCTCAGCAAAAAGGATCTTAATATAATGACAGGAATTCTCACTGGCCACTGTCCTTTAAAGTACCATTTGCTCAAAATTGGTAAAGCTGAAAGTGAAACCTGTCGACTCTGTGAGGAGGACGAAGAATCGTTGGAACACATACTGTGTGAATGCCCAGCCGTAACTGCGCAGAGACTCAATCAACTAGGTAAGAGGTATCTTACGGCAGATGAGATCAAGAACTTGACTCCTGGAGCCATAATCGGCTTCATCAAAAATCTGGATCTACTTCCGGAAAACTAAGTAAGGGCTGTGTCACAATAGATCTTCTAGGTCGCGTTGACAAAAAGCGACAAAACGCTTAAACCCTCGTATACATACAATACAATCCCAAATCATCCTTATTCCAAAAAAAAAAAGGAATCCTACTCATGAAATACCCTCTTATAGACCAGTAAACTTAGTCTCAATTACATCAAAAGTTTTTGATCAAATTATAATAGAAACAGGAAATAACTTCTTGACTGGATTTGGATATGGTCAATAGATTTTTCTGGGATGCAGTCAATAAAACGAATTTATTTACTTCAACGTTTCGATCCTACCAGGATCATTCTCAGGAACTACATTGTTTTAGAAATAATTATAATACAATTTGGATTTTTTTTTATGTATATAATAATGACACTTACGAAATAAATTAATTTTTGAATTATGTATTTACATAAATTGTCGTAATTTTGCATAATTTGATGATAAAATAATTTTTAAATATAAAAATATGATTTTGCAAAAGCACACTCACTGAAGCACATGGATATAATAGCAAGTATCAGCAAAAACCATCCAAAAAAAAAACAGGATTAAACATACTTAACCTTGTATATGTGATTTAAGTTAGTTACTCGCCTTTATTTTTAAAAAATTACCAATTAGTTTATACATTTTATTTTTATTTTCTTTTGATATTTTAATCTATCATTTTATTATATTGTTGTAGATATTACTAAGTCCTATAAGATCTGTTTTTGCATTTACATTATTTTTGTCCGTTTTAATATGTAGCATTTCTAGAGTTTGTGTAAGTTGATTTCTGTTTTTAATAGAACTGTATTATCAAAATCAAAATTGTGGTTTAAAGTTACGGCATGTTCTGTTAAAGCGCATTTCTTTTTTTGATTTTCTTTCTTTTAATTTTTTCTATGTTCAAGCAAACAAAAACAATTAATAATTCATACAGTAGCTTAAAGGACAAATAGACAAAAACCAAACCTCAAATGTAGTTTATCAGATACCGTACAAGGACTGTGGGGCAAAATACACAGGACAAACAAAAAGATACTTAAGAGTAAGGCTAGTGGAACATTTTAAACTTAAGTCACATATACAAGGTTAAGTATGTTTAATCCTGTTTTTTGGATGGTTTTTGCTGATATTTGCTATTATATCCATGTGCTTCAGTGAGCGTGCTTTTGCAAAATTATATTTTTATATTTAAAAATTATTTTATCATTGTTCTGATTGTTTTATATCAACGACTTATAATTATTCAAATTATGCAATATTTCGACAATTTATGTACATAATTCAAAAATTAATTTATTTCGTAAGTGTCATTATTATATACATAAAAAAATATTCCAAATTGTATAATCATTATTTCTAAAACAATGTAGTTCCTGAGGATGATCCTGGTAGGATCGAAACGTTGAAGTAAATAAATATTCGTTTTATTGACTGCATCCTAGAAAAATCTATTGACCATATACAAATCCAGTCAAGAACTTATTTCCTACATCAACTCTAAGGACCAATAGCATACCACTTTTTTCACATATCTACGAAAGAAGCCATGGACATAGACATTTTTGCTGAAATCACGCAAGTATATGAAGATAAAGAAAAGTAAAAATCATATTAAATTTAAATGAAAAATTAACACACGCAATAAAACAACGTATATTCCTGTTACGGTGTAAATATAATAACATAGTTCCAACTCATATTACAAACCATTTTAAATGTTTAAATAACAGTTTAATATCAAACAATCCATATAAAAATCAGATAAACAAAATAATATCTACCTTTCAAATTCAAACACTAAATTTAGAAATAAAAATATCATGTTGAAAAATTCAAAACTTAGAAAATACATATTACTATTTTTGTGATATTCTAAAAGAAAATATTAGTTATATTCACTGAAATAAATTTCAAACTTACTTAAATAACATATACAATAAAAGTAACCTTAAAATCAAAAATATACATATACAAAAAATAAATAAATTTAAAGTTGACAATCACACAACATCCAGTTTAAATATAAAAGAAGAATGGTTCCTAAACCTTACGGACTTCAAACTACCCACAGAAATATTTCAGACATTAGCCCTTGGACCAAATTTCAGCGTTCCTGTACAAAAAAAGAGATACCAATTTACAAAACAATAGCTGACGTAGAACATATTATTACACAGACTAATGACATAGATTTTAGAAATAAGTTAAGAGGTAAATTCACAAATATCATCACTAATTACAAAAATAAAATGAAACATAAAAACAATCGGTTTTGTTTAAAAATTATAATATAACAAAACAATTCTTAAAAAATACCAATAATAGATACATTGAAACCAATACTAAATTATCAAAAACTATTACTTTCGGTCTATACCACCATCACTACGAGATCCAATGTTTCTGGCAGAAAATAAATTAGAAGAACACCAGGAGGAACACACCCTGATCTCTCTAACAAACGTACATCGTTCAGTATCTCCTCCAAACTTGCAGAACCCTCTATGAGTTTCTTTTCAAATATTTTAGAATTTTCCGTTAATTCTCCTTTTAATATTCTAGAACTTTCTTCAAATTTTCTAGAACTTTTCTATAATTCATTCTTCAAAGTTCTAGAATTTTCTGATAATTCTTCTTTTAAACATCTAAAATTTTCCATTATTTTTTCATTTAATATTCTAGAACTTTCTTCAAACTTGTATTCTAATTGTTAGAATTCTGATTACAAGTGACGGTTGTCTACCAGCTACATAACAACTTTTTTACCATTCTGATTTAATATCATCTATCTATTATCTATATTTTTATTTGTTCTTGCCTTTTATTAAATGTTTATTTGTGAAATATTGGTGCTTTATTTTATTTCTCGACGCTAACAGGTTGTAGGCCCAAGCTCGTGTGAACATTAAAACAGTTACAAGTCGAATAATATCATTGTGTAAAACACGAACCCGTACGAAAGTTCTGAAATAATCGCCTTGTACTCCGCGAATGCTTCTAGAATTGATGTCCTAGGAAAGGACAACTTCGACACATGGAAGTTACAGATGCAGGCAGTGTTAATTAAAGGCAATTTATGGTAATACGTGAGCGAAACCGTGATGAATCCTGAACGAGAAGCCAACAACAAAATGGGGTAGGTGACCAATTTCTAAATTTGGTATATGTGATAGCTTGTACAAAAATAATATACCCGTATTTTTTTAAAATTGTTAATTATATGTTGTTTTGAAGTAAATAAATAATATAGTACTTGGGAGGGGATTTTGACGTCAACGAAGTTCATGAGAGCGGCGAAGGTAGACAGACGGAAATAGGTGGAGTGAGTGAGATAGTGCTAACTTAGTGAACGTCATAGTAAAGGACGCTGTTTCTATTTAACGCAAATTACTAAACAATTGCTGATAAATATTTAACTTTTTTAATGTCAACGTTAGTAAATAAATATACTTTCTATAATTCAATAGTTTTTTCATTAAAATTCTACCTTGGTCACCTACCCCATTGCAGCCGCCATTCAAACGTGGTGCAAAAATGATTTGAAGACACGGTCGAACATTATCCTATCCATCAATACCCGTGAAGTTAAACAATTGAAGGGCTGTGGAACTTGCTAAGTATGGATGAAATTGCAAGATGTTTACCAACCTTAGGTCCAGCAAGGAAGGCGACACTTCTAAAAAGATTAACGTTATAAAATATGACAGACGGAGCAGACGTACGTACGCATTTAAACGATTTCTTTGATTCTGTTGATGATGTGACTTGGGCGTCGATATCAATGCGGATTTACTGACGATTCTATTGCTTTATAGTTTGCCCGCGAGTTACGAGAACTTTCGGTACGTCATCGAATCGCGAGAAGCGTTACCTGCACCATAAACACTTTGAATAAATATTATTGAAGAAAAAGATGCTCGCAAGAGCGACACATGAAACCATCCGTCAGAGGCCATGTTTAATAAAAAGAATTTGAGTTAGCCTGAAAGAAAAGACAAATCGGAAATGAAGAAAGGAGACGAAATCAAACCAACAAGAGACACGATTCGTTGCTTTAAATGTAAAAAAATGGGACAAAAAGAGAACGAGCGTCGAGCCAAATTTAAAAAGGAATCTGCACAATACGTGGACAACAACGAATGTTTCATTCACATTCAGCGAATTTCACAATTCTAAGCACGGAACACATATACACACATACATACACCTATATACGCATACACACATATACTCACATATACAGGCATATGCACACATATATACACATATATACACTTATATACACATATATACACTTATTTACACATATATATACACATAGGTATATACACGTATATATATATATATATATATATATATATATATATATATATATATATATATATATATTTACATCCTACTATCAAGTGAGCGTCTATCCAAAAACCGATTGTCGAGCGTCCGGTGATGTAGAATGTTGTATAAAGTTTCTGCATAGTTCTTTGTACAAGTATATTCCAAAATTATCTTACACTGATTAAAAAAAATTATATTAATAATTGCTTTTAATAAAATTAATTTTAATTTAACAACTTTGAAGCGTCCTTCTATATAGGTAACATCACAGCGTCCAAAATATAAAAATATATTTCATTTTCTCGATTATTAAGCGTCCGCAAGATATATCTCAATATAATTAATAGATATTAAAGCGTCCAACATTGTTGCCACAGTTATTCCACTTACTTTATGATTTTACTTCATTATTTGGTCTCAAATATATAGGCTTTTTTGATTTATTTGTGTTCCTAAAAATCTTGTGATGAAATAATTACTCTACAAAATTATTAACATTAGTAATTGGAGAGAGAGGTTAAGTAGCCTAACCTAAAATATAAATTTACCTCAAGACAAAGTACCTTCAAACGCTTAGTTCAAAAGATTCGAATTTTTTACACAGCAATTAATGAGAATGAGAAACATTATTTTTGTTTCTTTATAGGTTTTTTAAAAATAGGAAATTTGGTTTCTGTTTTCATTTATACCTACTTCGATCAAGATTTATGATCTCTAAAGGAAAATCTTCATATTTGAGGTTCTAAATTATTATTTTCAGTTTGGCTGCTTCACCCGTGAACTTCCTGTTAATTAAATGGTGGATAATGTTATTCCCAATAAAATTGAATCATCATACGTTAGCTTCTCAATAATTCTTAAATCATATAAACGAAAAAAACTACAACAATTACTAATTATTCTATTATGCGAATTTCTCTTTACAACTATTTAGAAGCAATTACGGCATTAAAAATAGTTAAATTATTAATAGAATATTATTGAAGTTTATGCTTACATACATAGTATCATAGAGCTTTGTATGGCGATTGGTCCACAAGTATACATTAGAATAAAAAGGTTTGTAAAAATGAATTGAGTGTCACTTTTAAAATAATTTTATTCTAAAATCAGTTTAACCGGAAACAAAACTAAAGTATTTTACTTGTAAAAATAATTAATAGTTACATACATACACTGGAATACAGGGTGATTCTTGACCTATACGTATAAATGTGAGGAATGATAGTTTGTGATAAGTAATAACAGATAATGAAAAAAAAATCAGTAAAAGTTGTTTATTCACGAAGATAAAGAATAAAATTTGAAATTATTTTAGTAGCAATAAACTAATAAAAAAATAATTAAATAGGGTGCTGTGCATTGGTGTCATAGCAATTGTATTCAATCGTGTCTTTCATTATTTCGTAATCTTTCGTATATTTCAGTTTTTATGCAAATGTACATCGAAAATGAAGGGAATAACTTCGAACTATACTAATGCACAGCACCCTAGTTAATTAATTTTTTATTAGTTTATTGCTACTGAAATAATTTCAAACTTTATTCGTTATACACTAGTATATTCATGGTTACATTTTGTTGATAACAAAAATTTTATGTTTGAACTGTTGTCATTCGTGAAATAATCAAGCAAATATAATTCGAGGTAAGAATTTATTTGATCAAATTTATGAATAATTCCTGCCAAGTAACGACAATTCGGGTCAAAAATCACTCTTAATTCTCTCCAGCTTCGCTGTCGTGATCTAAATGTCATTTTTGACACTCTTTTGTCTGTTACTACGCAACAATTATTTATAAATTTCTTCAATAAATTTATAGCTCTTATTATATTACTTATGAAAAATATTGTAGCGAGCCCAGCGTCGCGGCGCGGACGGCGGCCGCTAGCGAACAGGTCAGAACACGTCCGTCCGCTCCCCATTGTTCTGATTTTCAGAGAACTGGCGAATATTCTAGAATGATGTGTTTTAATATAAATACCCCGAGCAAAAGATCGCGAGGACAGTCTTGTATCGATACGTGTAGTGAACACATGGTTATATAAATAAATAGAGAGTGATATAAATAGATGGTAATATAAATATTGTGGAGATAAATATCGCGTAGATTTAATTGTTTAAATAAATTATCTTAGTGTTTAAGTTTTATTAATAATAATTGTTAGTCTTAAATTAGTGTTTATATTTCTTAATTCTTAGTGTTAATTATTTTTCGTTATTTTTTATAATTCATATTCCTCATATCAAACCTAGTTATATAAATACTAGTGTTTTAATCAATTTTACACTTCACCTAAATAAATAAAACGTCACAATTGGTGTCAGGTGTGAGGGTTAATAAACTGTGAAGTGTAAATAAAAATAAATAAAATGGCTACTAAACAAGTAAAATTAAGTGAATTAAAAGTGGCTGATCTCAAGAGGGAGCTGGAAGAACGAGAGTTGGAGACTTCGGGAACCAAGTCTGTTCTACAACATCGTCTACGGCAAGCTCTTATAGAAGCTGGTGAAAATCCTAATGACTTTTTATTCGAAACTGATGATTTTGGTAGAAAATTGGAGGAAAGTTCTAGAAAATCCGAAGAAAATTCTAGAGCATTAAAAGAATAAATGATAGAAAATTCTAGAATTTTGACGGATAATTTGGAAGAAAAAATGATAGAAAATTCTAGAACATTGAGAGAAGAATTAATAAAAAATTCCAGAAGTTTCGAACAAAAACTGGAGGAAAAATTAACAGAAAATTCTAGAATATGGGAAGAGAAATTAATGGAAAATTATAGAACTTTGGAAGGGAAATTAAACGAATAACTTAATGAACAACTGAAAGAAAGTTCTAGAATATTGGAAGAGAGAATAGAAATTTACGAGAAGAAAGTTGAAGAATTACAGCAAAATTTCTCCAAAATTAGGCCAGCGGTGTCAAATTCTGAAGAGGCTGATGTAATTCAAGAAAATAAAACAGTAAAAGCGGAACATAATTCAAAACTGCATATTAAAACACCTGAATTCGACGGCAAATCATCATGGCCGAATTATGTAAAACAGTTTGAAGCCGCTGCCAAAGCAAATGGCTGGACTTCCAAAGAAAAAGCTACTGCGCTGACAGTTTCGCTACGTGGAGAAGCCATCGATATCCTACAAACGCTTAAAGAAGATGAACAAGAAGATTACGAACAACTTGTTAAGAGATTGGATATGCGATATGGCAATGCGCATCTGGAGCAGGTGTACCAGACCCAACTGAGGAACCGACATCAGAGTTCTAAAGAAAACCTTCAAGAATTCGAAGCTGATATAGCTCCTTTAGTTCGTCTCGCACATCCCACAGCTCCTGACAGTGTTTTGGAATGTCTAGCCACACAAGCATTTATATATGGGGTACGAGACAATGAAACTCAGCAGGCACTACGATTGGCTCGACCAAAAACTCTGGTTAATGCACTTTTATATGCCTTAGACCATGAAGCTGCAAAACAAGCTTCACGTAATCAATCGCGAGTGCGAAATATCGATGCTGAGAGGCCCGAAGACATCGAAGATCTAGAAGACAAGATAAGACGAATTACGTCTGAAATTAATGCTGCTGGAAGAAAGAAACTCTGATGTTGGAATTGCGGTGAATTAGGTCACCCGCAAAGGCTCTGCAGAAAACAACAGAAGAAAGCAGAACCAAGAAAAGGTGAAAAGGAGTCGGGAAACTAAGTCGGGTTGATGCGAAGGGGCAATCGTCGACCTGTAATCCAGTAACCCCAGAATCCATTAGTTATATCGCATTCCTACATCATCAAGCTAATAGCATCTATGTAGACGGTTCTATCGACAGAAGGCCGCTTAAAATGTTGCTGGATACGGGTACGACAAAAACAATAATCAGACCCGACTTAGCAAGAAAAATTTGCAGAAAACATCTACTTCCAACAAAGAGGCAGATACGCACAGCCACAGGAGAACAAGCTACCGCATCTGGAGAAATAGATTTGAGCATCACTGTTGGAAAAACGTGCATTAAACATCGTGTGCTGCTAGCTGACGTGGAAGATGAATTCATTCTGGGCATGGACATAATGAAAAAGCATGGATTTAAACTTGACCTGAAGAATGGAGTGATGATGGTCAATGATGAAGAACTAGTATTAAATCCACGAGACGACAATGCCATGTGAGTATTAATAACGGAAGATGTAACCCTCCCAGAACGGAGTGAATCAATCGTAGAAGCACAGCTAGAGGGTAGCTTCTGTGAGGGAAACATTGTCATGCTCCAGCCGAAAAACGATGTTGCCAAAACTGGGACTGGAGTTGTAATCGGAAAAGCCTTGCTCAAAACTGACAAAGTAATCCCAGTTCAAATAATGAACATAAATTTTTATCCCATTACTGAAGAAGGGGACCATAGTAGGAGAATGCTCAACGGTATCATCGATTATTCGAACTGTGACGGCCAAAGACAACATATCCTGTGAAGTTCCGGATATTCTATTGAAGGAGCTGTCAACATCGTTCCAGGACTTGACCGCCGACCAGAAAACCAAGGCTAAGGGTTTAATTGGCAACTTTCAAAATGCGTTCCAATTGGACAAGAAGGACAAAGGAAGAACCAATGTAGTCCATCATAATATAGACACTGGAGGCGCAAGACCCATCCGCCAAACAGCAAGAAGATTACCACTGGCGAAGCGGGAAGAAGCAGAAGAAATTATAGAGGACATGACGACGGAAGGTGTGATTGAACCTTCAAGCAGTCCATGGGCTTCACCAGTGGTGCTAGTGAAGAAGAAGGATGGCTCCACGAGATTTTGCGTCGATTATCGTCAACTTAACAACGTGACAAAGAAGGATAGCTACCCGCTACCCCGAATAGACGATACACTGGACACATTGGCAGGATCTAAGATCTTCTCTACTCTTGATCTAAAGAGCGGATACTGGCAAGTGGATTTAGACCCAAGAGACAAAGAAAAGACGGCATTTACCATCGGTACCGGTCTTTGGCAATTTACTGTTATGCCATTTGGGCTCTGCAATGCCCCTGCCACGTTTGAACGACTTATGGAAACCGTGTTAGCTGGACTGTCGTGGAAAACATGTTTGGTTTACCTCGACGATATTATTGTGGTAGGAAAAACGTTCGAGGACCACATGAAGAACTTGGAAGAGGTTTTCCAAAGATTGAGGAAGGCTAACCTGAAACTCAGTCCAAAGAAGTGTCACGTATTTCAAAAAGAAGTTCATTATCTTGGACACGTAGTTTCTGGTAAGGACATTGCAGTTGACCCGGAGAAAATAAAGGCTGTGAGTGACTGATCAGTACCGAGAGATAAACACGAATTGAGAAGTTTCCTTGGTCTCTGTACATATTACCGACGCTATGTACCTGGATTTGCCAACATAGCGAAGCCATTGACAAGGCTTACTGAAGAAGGCATAAAATTTATCTGGGAGATGGGCTGTCAAGCTGCATTCAAACAACTTAAATATTTCTTGACAAGCGCACCTGTCCTAAGTTATCCGTTACCAGACGGAGAATTCGTTCTAGATACAGATGCCAGCAACGTTGGAATTGGTGGCGTTCTTTCCCAGATACAAGACGGACAAGAGAAGGTTATTGCCTATTTTAGTAAGACCTTGTCAAAACCATAGAGGAATTATTGCGTCACCAGAAAAGAACTTTTGGCTGTCGTGAAATCCGTGGAACACTTCTACAAATATTTGAACGGTAGAAGATTTCCTATAAGAACTGACCACGCTGCTCTCAAATGGCTGCTACAATTTAAGAATCCTGAAGGCCAGGCAGCTAGATGGATTGAAAGATTGCAAGAATATAACTTTGTTATTGAGCATCGAGCAGGTACAAACCATCGTAATGCTGACGCATTATCAAGAAGACCTTGCCAGGACAAATGCAAGCATTGCAGTCGTCTAGAAGAAAAACTCTCTACCATCGCTAGAACAACAGTAGTGAATGATAGTTGGCAAACGGAAGACCTTCGCAAGGACCAAGAAAATGACTTGGACTTGAAAATCAGACGGGATTGGAAACGTCGCGATAGCAGACCAGTTTGGGAAGATGTTGCACGACACTCACAAAGTGTAAAATCTTACTGGGCGCAGTGGCACTCTATTGTGGTTGAAGAGGGCCTCCTGAAACGTGTCATAGAGAATACTGAAGGTACTGAAAGTAGAACCCAGCTGATAATCCCTAGGAATAGAGTACCGGAAGTATTGGAGGAGATCCATGACGGATCTGGACATTTTGGAGTAAATAAAACCCTCGAGAGATTGCGCCAACGATTTTATTGGGCAAATTGCAAAGAAGATGTTAAAGAGTGGTGCAAGAAATGTGTGGTCTGCGCGGGAAGTAACGGGCCACATAGGAAAAGAAGAGCTCCTATGCGCCAATATAACGTTGGAAGTCCCTTTGAACGCATTGCGATTGACGTGGCCGGATCATTCCCTGAAACTGATGATGGAAATAAATACATAGTAGTAGTAATGGACTACTTTACTAAGTGGGTCGAAGCCTATCCATTACCCAACCAGGAAGCCGTAACGGTCGCTGAAGTCTTGGTAAAAGAATGCATCTGCCGATTTGGAGTACCGCGAGAGATACATTCCGACCAAGGAAGGAATTTCGAGTCTACTCTGTAAGATATTAGGAATAAAGAAAACCAGAAATACTGCATTATAAATCGGTATTTGTCAAAGGTAGTCTCTAACCATCAACGAGACTGGTACCGACATCTTCATCTGTTCTTGTTGGTTTACCGTTCATCCGTGCATGAGACAACAGGGCAGACACCAGCTAACATCTTATTCGGGCGGGAGTTGCGCTTACCATGCGACCTGGTATTTGGCAGTAAACCCGGTGAAGATCTAACCGGGGAGGACTATGTAACGGACTTACGGAGAAGAATGAATGACATCCATGAACAAGTCCGCACAAACATTCAAGGTGCCAGCGATCGGATGAAGAACCAGTATGACGTCAAGGCTGAAAAAGGTGGTTTTCAACCTGGGAATTTGGTGTGGCTTTACAATCCACAAAGTCGTCGTGGCTTATCACCGAAGCTACAAAAGAATTGGGAAAGTCCCTACGAGATCGTAAAGAGAATAAATGATGTGGTCTACAGAATTAGAAAAACACCTAATGGAAAGCCGAGAGTAGTCCACTTCAATCGGGAAGCCCCTTTCGCTGGTGATAACTTTGACGATCATCGTGGAGCGACGGTTCGCCGGATTGTACCTGAGGAACCTACATTTGAAGACTTTATGGAAAGCCATTCCACAAAGCACGGTATGGCGTGACACGAGAAGAACAACGAGATCTGTTCACCGTGTCCCTAGAATATTCCCTCGCTCACTGTGTAGCGAAAGACATTTAAATGTCCCGCGGCATCACTTTAGTTTTTAAAAGAAAATTTGGACGAGTACAAGAACTGGCCAACCAACGTCCAACTTTCGGGAAAACGCTACAACTGAAGGATGATAACGTAGAACACAAGCGGTACATTTCCTATCTCGTTACGAAACAATACTCATATCAAAAGCCGTCATACCGCAATTTATGGGACTCGCTGTGTGACATGAAGAACCATCTGTTGGAGAACGACATCATGAAGCTGGCAGTACCGAAGATAGGCTGTGGACTAGATGGTTTGGATTGGAGGATTGTTAGAAGCATGGACGGCGGCCGCTAGCGAACAGGTCAGAACACGTCCGTCCGCTCCCCATTGTTCTGATTTTTAGAGAACTGGCGAATATTCTAGAATGATGTGTTTTAATATAAATACCCCGAGCAAAAGATCGCGAGGACAGTCTTGTATCGATACGTGTAGTGAACACATGGTTATATAAATAAATAGAGAGTGATATAAATAGATGGTAATATAAATATTGTGGAGATAAATATCGCGTAGTTTTAATTGTTTAAATAAATTATCTTAGTGTTTAAGTTTTATTAATAATAATTGTTAGTCTTAAATTAGTGTTTATATTTCTTAATTCTTAGTGTTAGTTATTTTTCGTTATTTTTTATAATTCATATTCCTCTTATCAAACCTAGTTATATAAATATTAGTGTTTTAATCAATTTTACACTTCACCTAAATAAATAAAACGTCACAATATATATGTTCGAAGCGGTATTCGGTTTAAATGAAGGTGGAAACCGCTGTTTAAGCTAGTTTGGATTTACTTTTGACCATTTTTTTTTTTATATTGAATGTCCACTTATTTGACCATAACTTATTTATTAAAATACAAAATATGAGCACAAGTTTTTTGATAGAATATGTTCGAAATATCGTAAATAGTCGTAAATTTAAATATTCATATTTAACCTGTTAACGTAAAATTAAGACAAATTGAACAAACAGTTAGACCTAAATAAATATTATATATGTATTGTAACTTAGAAACAAAATTAGTATTTAACTATTAAAGAACTTTTTTAATTGTGGAAAGTCCATATATCATCTTTAATAATAAAAAATGAAGGTAATTAATATACAACTTAAAGTGGAAAAATAATTCAGATATTTGTTTAATTTCTAAGAGCATTGTGGAAACAGATTGGAGTTGGCAATTTCATTTACGTCTAGTTCGTAAAAGGACTATTTTATATCAATAAATTTAAGATAAATGGTTGCACTTTTTAACATCTTTTGTATTAATAATTTTCTTCTAGAACTTATAGTTAAAATTTTACTACTGTATTTGTCATGAAATTATAGAATATAAATAATAAGAATTTCTATTTCTTAAAAATTTTCTGTGGTTTAATTCAATTTCAGAGAGTTTTATAGTTATTTATAGTACAAGTGTGATACATTATAAATAAGTCACGTGAGAAATGTTAGGCTCTCGAGGCCGTTATATAATAATCGTGTGACATAAAACATTTTATCCAACACCTTGTAATCATTAATATAATAAACTTGTTTATGCGCTCTCAAATGCGAGCGTAATTTGGCTATTATCGCCCGAGGGCGTATAAAGTTGCTAAGCAATAGTTACTCAAACAAATTAAATTTGTGGTTAATGAATAAATGTCAAACAGAAATAAATTTTAATTTTAATTAAGTAAGTACGTATTAAGCATTCATAAAACTTTTCAAATACCATTTTATATAAATCTTTTCAAATTCCACTAATATTTCATCAGAATAATCAGTTCGTGTCGTTCTACATATATTTGACAGTGACAGTGAAACTTCGATCATATTAAATTTGTTTAGGAACAAACAATATAACAATGCCAACTATCTATAAATAATCCACAGTATAGAATATGTACCTACAGTTTTTTTACATTTCAAGTACCAAAATGAAGGCTTTAATCTTGATTAAGCCCGTGGTATATTCAATGTTTTATTTCATTTTGGCACTTGAAATGAAAAAATCTATACGTATATATTCCACGTTCTGGTTTCTCTATAGATAGTTGGCATTGTTATATTGATTGTTCATAAACAAATTTAATATAATCGAAAAATCGAAGTTTCACTGTCAGTGTCAAATGTATGTGGAACGTCTCATACCGATTATTCTGACAAAATATTAATGAAATTTAAAAAGATTTATATGAAAAGGAATTTGTGAGTGTTAAATACTTATTTATTTAATCAAAATTAAAATTTATTTTAGTTTGACATTTATTCATTAACCACAATTTTAACTTGTTTGAGTAACTATTGTTTAGCAACTTTGTACGCCCTCGGGTTGTAATAGTCAAATTACGCCCGCATTTGAGTTTATGATTCCAAAATGAAATAAAATGTATAAAAGATTGTTTAACAGTTGACATTTAAAAATGACATTTAATAAAAAATGGAATAGATATGGTTTTATAACGTAGTTACTATGGTCGAACTAACAAACAGTGTCTTATTATGTATAACCCACATATGAGTTATGACTTACTTTATTTATCTAAAAACGCCATAGCTATAGTGTTATAATTACACGGTGTTGGATAAAATAATTTTGTTCAGTGCGTGTAAAGTGAAGTGTAAATAAAGGCTTTCTAAACAACACACCGCTCATATATGCAAATAAATAAGAATAGCTTTTTTATACCTGCTCCGGAGAAACATTATTTTGAATTTCAGTTATAGGAGATAGTGGTTTATTGCAGATCATATTTTTATCTGGAGATGGTGGTTTATTGCAGAACCAAATTTTATCTTTTGGCTTATTATTGGTATTTGTAACGCATTTGTACTGAGAAAAGATGAATATCATACAATAATATTATTAAGAATATTCGGAAACAACGTACATATTCCGATGGAAAATAGCGTCCGTTTGAGTATATAGTGCCAGCATTAATAACCTACGGTGTTCCTACATACATTCATATTACTCAAAACGTGTTGCCAAATGTACAGACGCTCGGTAATTGAAAAACTGTATGTATTAAATATTTCGAGAAATTTGCTTCCTGTAAGGAGCACAATTTCCAGAAGCACTTACTTATCCTAAACTTAATATCTCTACATGATCACTTTGTTATTTCTCTCCCAGTTGTCTGCATCGTAGCACAACACCACACATATAAATTGTTCACTTTGGAGTCCACTTCCCGTCTTGAATGATACTGAAATGCCGCGCTGTGCCACTTGACCTTGCCGTGCAATTTTTTTGTGTATATGATGACAACAGACTTCTTGCTGACCCCGGGTATCCATTGCTTTTCTGATCTGTAGCTCCTTGGTCTTCGCGCTGGTTGTGCTGGGACGTGATCAGTCTTAATCTAAGCTAACTAACGTTGGTGAAACCATCCTGGTTGTGTGCTTGGTTCTCTAGGGGGCGCACTAGGTGTTACAACCCCAGGTATACCCACATCTTTATCGCGGTTTATATTTAATACTTCAAACTCTTGTCCTTGGTTGTGTTGACGCGTTCTGCGGTGGTGATTATTCAGAACTAGGTGCGTCAACGCGTTCCAGAGACAAGCAACTATACTAATAGTGCATCCCATTGTTCTATATAAATTAAATCCATTTATTATGGCGTCCAACAAATATTTAAAAATTTTGAAAATTGTATAAACCCCAATAAAGCCTGACATAAACATACCTATACTGGAGAACCAACCCCACATTTGTTTAGCCGTAGACACTGCCAAGCTTCTGAGATCACCTTTCGAGAAAAGGTCTGGAGTTGATAGGCCCTGGTCTACCGTATCTCGTCCTACTACCTTTCTCGTTATTATATTTGCTATTGCTTGTCGTTCTAGCCCGAAAATTAACGCATCTTGAGCCGATTTTATCTCTTTTTTTGAGTAGATGCCGGCGTTCCCTATGTCGTACAGAGGTTTGAATGTGAACTTTGGTCCTTGCTGTACCTCCAACATTTCTGGCTCGATACCCTGCGTTAGATGCGGGCTGAACCCAAGCCACTTATCTTCCACGAAGTACAGGGCTGGTGCTAGATGACTGCAATCTATCTGCTCGGCTTTGTCTTGCAGGATGTGTGTTAATGGAGTCATGAACATTTCTTCCTCATCCGCAAATATGGGTAGTTCGTTGTAGCATTCTTCTACTCTCCGAATTTTTACTACCCTTGGTGTACATTGCATAATGTGGATGACTTCGCCCATGACTCGCCCTACGTACCCTAACTTATTTTTAATAAGGGTGCTTACTGCATTTGGAGCTAAGGGAGCTAGTAACAGTCGATTTCGCAACATGTCTCGCTCGAGTAGACAATGCCTGTGAATTACGTCACTATACATGTCTCTCATTTCTCTTTTGAAGGATTGTTCAACGTAAAGGAATTTAGTATTCAGATATGCTAATAAATTTATATTTTTTGGATTTGGAACTCCGTTGACTAAATATTTAATACCAAAGTCTTTTTTAAATGCAACTAATAATTTTGGGTGTTCGGTGAGCCAAACTTCGTTGTTACAAATGTTTGTTCTCTCCAATAATTTTACTGCGAAAATCTTTTCTCCTTCCTCGACTACCACATACCTTTTACTGTCCCCAAATTTTGATTTTTCTGTGGATACTAGGCCCACATCTCCTTTAAAAATTAGCGACATACTGCTGCCATCGCACTGCTTTGTCGCGACTCGTTCCCACACTGTTTCTCCTATTTCAGTATCCATGCAGTAACCACTTAAAAACTTACACACTACACCACCTTTTAAACTAATCTTATTAGATTCTAATTTGAC
The DNA here is from genome assembly GCA_035578165.1 of Stenolophus ochropezus. NCBI lineage: Eukaryota > Metazoa > Arthropoda > Insecta > Coleoptera > Carabidae > Stenolophus > Stenolophus ochropezus. The sequence goes on from JAQOWZ010000003.1 coordinate 4,498,028, forward strand.
AGTAGCCGAGTAATCCTTTAGTGTGATTTTTACAGTTGCTTGTACCGCAACACCTTCCCATGATACTCCATTTTCAATAAACGATCCTCTGGTGCATTTCCCGGAAATATCTAACCCCCCTGCCAAAGTTAGTGAGGCTGAGATTGTCCCATTACTTAAGAGTTTGTTTATAACTGAGTTTCCCAGCCCCTTATACATTTTTGTACGATGCATCAGGCGACATTCTTCCGCACCAACTTCATGGATGTATGTAAGAAGCCCTTGTTGAACGGAAGACGTGTGACTGTGCATCCCGCAGTGCTGAATTAACCGTGTAATCTCTACCAGACAGGGGTACACTTGGACGTTGCGAAATTCGTCTTCTTGTAATATCTGGACGTTGGCGCGAGATTCATTGTACCCTTTATCTAAATCTGGGCATTCGGCTACGTCTTTTAGCGAGATGGTCGTTATATTTGTATTCGGTCCCCTGCAGTCGAATCCGATTAGCGCGTATGCCGCACTAATAAGACTGCAAATTATCCACACAACCGGGATGGACTGCATCTGTAATTTAAAAACATTATCGTCCTGATGGTTGTATCCAGGGATAGTCTGGTGCTGGACCCTTGCTACGTGTATGGTATGGGGTGCTGGGAGTTTGTGGTAGAGCTGGCTGTTGTTCTTCAATTCGGCTTAATTCCTGTAATAAAAGTTCATAATGGTGAAGGTTATTATTTGGATTCGCTACTCTTGCTTTCTCCGGTTCCTTTGGTAGAGTTGGAGTTGTCTCTTTGTTATCCTCGTCCTTTGGAACTTCTGCTTTATAATGTTTAAGGCGATTAACATGAACTTTGAGAATTTTGCCTGATTTATTATCTTTAATTTTATAATTTACGGGACCCAGTACTTCAATTATAAAGTACGGCCCTGTCCATGGTTTGACTAGTTTGTGACAAAATATCTTTAAATACGCGGTGACTTCGTTCTAGCACTCCATTTGTTTGAGGTCTATAGGCAGTTGTTTGAATTTTTTCGGTTCCGAAAATAGTGCATACTTCTTTAAATACTTGTGACGTAAAATTTGCTCCTATATCTGTTAATAATTGTCTTGGGGCTCCGTGTCTTGCTATAATTTCTTGTGCTAAAATTTTTGCGATTGTACTAGCTTTCTGATCTTTTATCGCGAATGCTTCCGGGTATTTTGTGAAATGATCCTGGAATGTTAAGATATATTTATTACCTTTCAAAGTAGTCGTTAATGGACCTACAACATCCATTGATACTCTTTGCATTGGGACCGAAATTTCTTGAAACTTTTGTAGTGGTGCTGGTTTGTGATGCGGAGATGTTTTTCTTTCATTGCATGAGTGACATTTGCTGCAGAAATTTTCAATGTCCTTGCTCATGTTGTTCCAGTAAAATTTTTCTTTGATTCTTTTGTTCGTCTTTTCGTAGCCCTAATGTCCGGCATATGGTAGGTTATGATAATCGTGCATCACTTGGAATTTCATTGACGTTGGTACCACGAGTTTATGATGTCTCTCGTCTCCGGTTTTTTCTTTAAACAACAAGCTCTCGGTGTCCGTAAAAAATCCATCTTTGGTCTCCATTTGCTTTATATCTTTATCTGTCTGTTGTTTTGTAAGTATAGTATGTCTGTCCCATACGGGTTCGTAGCTTTGAATTTCGGTATTAATCATATTTACTGGTATTCGTGATAATACGTCAGCATTAATATGTTTTTTCCCCGGTCTATGTATAACTTCGAAATCGTGTTCACTTAAGGTTAGTGCCCACCTGGCTAGCCGTGAATTGTCACCCTTAAATGTCATCAACCATTTCAGTGGCTTGTGGTCCGTTATGACAGTAAATTTGCGGCCATATAGATAACATCGGTAGTGCTTTACACCCCAACATACTGCTAGACATTCCCATTCTGATGTTGTATAGTTTCTTTCGGCAGGCTGTAATTTTCGACTAGCGAATGCTATCGGTCTCTCGTACCCTCCAATCTTTTGACTTAGAATAGCACTAATTGCTGTGCCACTGGCATCCGTTGACAAGAAAAATTCTTTTGAAAAATCTGGATGAGCTAACACTGAATCTGAGCATAGGGCATTTTTTAATTTTTCATACGCTTGCTGATACTTTTCGTTCCAATTAAATTCTTTATCTTTCTTTGTTAATTCGGTTAAAGGTTTCGCGGTTTCCGCGAAATTATGAATAAAACGTCTGTAAAATCCCACAAGCCCCGTGAAAGCCCTTACTTCTTTTACATTTCTAGGTTTTGGATAATTTTGAATAATTGAAATTTTGTCGTTATCTGGTTTTATCCCTTCTCCCGTTATAATGTGACCTAAATATTTTGTTTCTGACTTCAAAAATTTACATTTGCTTGGTTGTAATTTCAAATTTGCTTGACGTAATTTATCAAAAATTTCTCTTAATCGATGTAAATGCTCTTGTATTCCTCCCCCATCAAATACAATGATATCATCCAGATAAACCAAACATTTCTCACCTTGCAACCCTGCTAAGATACTATTCATCAGTCTCTGGAATCTGCTGGGTGCATTCGCTAGACCAAACGCCATTTTTGTAAACTGATGATGTCCTCCGTCAGTTGTAAACGCTGTTTTTTCTTTGTCCTGCTCATCTAATTGTACTTGCCAGTATCCAGAAGCCAAATCTAATGTGGTAAACATTAGCATTCCCTAATTGATCCAGAGTCTCCTGCATATTGGCAACAGGGAAATAGTCCCTTTTTGTAACCTTATTTAACCCTCTGAAATCTATACACACTCTAATTTTCTTTTCGCCATTCTCTGATTTCTTAGGTACCATGACAACTGGCGTTGACCATGGCGAATCCGATGGCTCTATTACCCCTGCATCCAGCATTTTTCTTATTTCCTTCTTAAGTGGTTCTTTTTGGCTAAAAGGAACCCGGTATGGTGCTTTTGCAATCGGTTGCAAGTCCCCTGTAATTATTTTGTGTTTCACCTTGTGTGTGCACCCCAATTTCGTATCTTCCCAGTGAAATATATCTTCGTACTCTTCTAATACCATCAACAATTCCTGTTGCACCTCGTGAGGCAGGTAATCTAACTCTAGTTGATCTTCGATCCTTTTCCTATCACTATTTCTTTGAACTGCGTTTATCTGAACCTTGTATGACTCATTGTCTAATCCTTGTTCCGGTTCATTGAGCCATACTTCCGCTTTACCTATGATCGTATTTTTACGAATTATAATCTCTTTGCTTGTTACGTTAATTAATTTTACGGGTATCTCTTTTTCTGCCTTTGTAAGGATTCTTGCCGCCATTAACCCGTGAATTTTGATTTCTTCTGGTTCCATTATAATCTCGCCCCCAGGGTAAATTAAGTTCTGTATGGCAGTACACATAAATTCGCAATTATTATTTTTTTCGATTTGAGTGATTACTATGGGTTTATTTTGATTTGAGTTATCTAGTACCTCCCGCGGTGGGGCGTGTGCGAGAGGGGCTACTCGTTTAAATGATGACTGTTATTTGTTTGGTAGCGTGAATTTTGTTCATACCTTTGTTGATTTTCCTTAAATCTGTTGTTGCCGTAGAATCTCGTATCTTGGTTTGGCGGTTGATTCCTGTATCTGTTTAGGTAACCGCCATTACTTCTATGAAACTGGTATTGACGGCTGCTATTGTATATTTTCTCTCTGCACCCTATAGCAATATGGCCTGGTTTTCCACACTTCCAAGATCAAGAATTTTTCTTTCAATTTTTAAATGAGTGTCAAAATCAGGCGTTGCAATGATGATGTCATCAAGGTACACAAAGGCGTATGGTTCCAGTTCAGGTCCTAAAACATTGTCGATAAGACGCTGCCACGTAGCAGGAGCATTTGACAGGCCAAACGGTAAACGGGTAAATTGGAAAAGGCCACGACCTGGAACTGTAAAGGCAGTTTTCTCACAGCTGCTTTTCTCAAGAGGTATTTGCCAGTACGCGCTCTTTAAATCAAGCGATGAAAGATATTTTGCATCGCGTAATCTGTCAAGAATCATATTAACGTAAGGGAAGGGATACGCGTCACGTTTAGTAACTTTATTTATTTGACGGAAGTCGACACAAAAACACTGTTCTCCGTTTGATTTCTTCACCATGACCACCGGCGAAGACCAAGGGCTTTCTGACGGTTGCACGACACCCAGTTCCAACATTTTGTCTAGTTCTAAGTTTATTTTCTCCAGCACAAAAGGCGAAACCTGATAATATCGCTGTTTAATGGGTGTGGCATTTCCGGTATCGATAATATGTTCCACTCCGCGAGCACATCCTAAACCAATACCCATTTTTGAAAAATAATTAGAAGTCAGATTATATAAATCTTCGCGCTCTTGAGAAGTTAATATGTCAGTCACACCGGTATCAAGTTTCGCCGCTGGACATTCTGAGGAAAAATTCCACGAATTAATTTTGAAATTGGCAATTATATTCATATTTTTCCAGAAGTCTATGCCTAAGATTAAGTCACTATTTAAATGTGAGATTACTAGAATTGAAATAACTTTAATACGGTTCTCCAAAACAAAAGGTAAATCTACGGATCCCATTACACTACATCTACCCCCATTTGCAACAGTTACAGATTTCACGCTTGATTGCCGTAATTTAACATTTAAAGATTTTAGATTTTCCCATAGTTTAACACTAATTAGCGTTCTCGTAGATCCAGAGTCCAATAAACCGGTAATAGATATCCTATAAACTAAAACTGATAAAAAGAGACGTTCGTCCTTTCCACATTTTGATAAAAGATAATTTACATTCATTTGCGAGTAAAAATTTTTAACAACCATTAGCCAGTCTTTCCGTACAAATATGAAAATTTAAAAAGGGACAATATATTTAATATATATATATATATATATATATATATATATATATATATATATATATATATATATATATGTATATATACAGGTTGTAAATCATTCGAATGAGTAATAGCCATAACATGCGAATAGAATACTATACTTTATCCACAACTGTACAGTAATGCAGGATTCTGTAACTTGTCCGATAGTAGGTAGTTGATATCGATATCACTATGGTCACAGAAAATCGCATTTTATTTTGACATTTTGACCGTTTGTTACCTTAGTCAGAAGAAAGATTTGATCTGGTGCGTCTTTTATGAATTTATTTACTTCTTCTGGTGAAAAAGTTTTGGCTTTCTTCGGGCTACAGCCCTCAGACTGGCGTTTTAAAAACGCCTGTAACTTCATGTAGTTTTCAATATGAATATTGTGATAAACATTCAATGTGCTTTTAAGCATTGAATAATATGCCCATAATGAAGATGATTTATACTTCTTCGCTAATTCCGCAAAATATACAAGTACGACATTTTCGGAAAATGAAATTGTTTTGTAGGTTAATTGCCAATCCAAAAAGTTCTTATATACGATATCGTATTTATATTTTGATTTTCCGGGTAACAAATTTTCTGTTACACTTGCCGCTAGCTTTTTAATATCATGATGTGTACAACACATTTCTTCTTCAGACATATTTGTTATGAAATATTAAGTATAATTTCTGCTCGCTTTGCACTGACAAATAGAAAGTTTCTTTAGCAACTTACACAAAGCAAAAATGTAGGTATTGTTGTTACAGCAACCGTCGCTAGATGGCTGGCTAGGTATTTTTGTATGTATTGTGAGTAAGTTAATATTTACCAGAAAATCATAAAACTAACTAAAAAAAAAGAAAAGTATAAAAAATGACAAAACTATTGTAACTTTCACTTTTTGTGTAGAAAAATTTACAGTAATTTTGTTTTTACTCTTTTGACAGGTAAGATTTGACAGAACGATTGAATAATATTATTCCATCGCTATTATTCAACTGGCTATAGTAACGCAGATCGTTACTTGATAGAAAACGATTGAGTTCTAAGTATATTACTTGACAGTTGTGGATAAAATACATATAAATCTAACATGCATTTTTCTCAGTTATTTTGCTATATTAGTATATGATATGTTTATATCGTTGAATTCAGAAAAAAATACTCTATCGAATAAACTAAAAATAAACATATGTTCCCATTTAAAATAAGAAAGTTGTGTCCCGTATTTTGAGAACCACTAGTCGAAAAAAAAATTTTTTTTTGCTCATTGTATTAGTGTTATAAAATGGTGATTCTTTGCTAATTTAACCAACCTCGTAGCTCTTATAGTTCTCGAGATAGCAATGGTGGCACGCTTAAATGGAACACCTTGTATATATAAAGTGAATTACTACATCCAATGAACAGATTAGTAATTATGTTTTTTTTATTGAATAAAATAAGCTGTCTATGAGTTGAGTTTTATGGAAACGAGCCCTAGTGTAGTTTAACTTACATATACTCACATCAAAATCGAAATACATTTTCTCGTAAGGAATGTCTTCCACACCAACTGCCAGGTCGCTGTGTAGAAGGTCAGCCAATGTTCTGATAGTTCTTGGCGGTTCACTCAGCAGCGATGAAACTATTCCACCAGAGTAGAACTGATACAGCATGTACGTGAAGAACACTGATATAAACACAATCATTCTGCCTGAATACATATTTGGTACCCGAGGTACATCTGCAAACAAATAATAATTGAACAACTTTGTACTCATGTAGTTATGCTCTAAATGTTTATTGAGTTATTTTATTATGGAGTGGCTCAGACTCAGATTTACAAAATTTTCACAATTCAATTAACAATATATCTCAAATAAAATTCACGTTAGAAAAAGAACAAAATAACTCAATGAACTTTCTAGATCTCACACTTACCAAAAAGAATAATTCAATAGAATACAAAATATACCGAAAACCAACCACCATAAATTCCATAATACCTTACGACTCATTTCATAACCCAATAGTAAAACAAGCAGCCTTCCGATATTATTTTAACAGACTTATTACAACACTACTATCTACAGAAAATTACGAAGAAGAATATCAAAACATTATTAATATAGGACTCAGCAACAATTTTCCAATAGAATATATACACAAAATATACCATAACATAATTAACAATAAAATTTTAAAAGACATATACCCACACACCAAACCAATAACACAATACATTTCAGTTCCTTACAACACCCACTTTAATAAATTAAAAAAAACTTTTATACAAATACAACCTTTCCATCACCTCCAAATCAAATAATACAATAGCCACACACATAATAAATAATAAACCAAAAACCGATACATTTGAAAAATCAGGCATTTATAAAATTTCATGTAACAACTTCAATAAAATCTACATAGGCTTAACCACACGAAATATAAAAACCAGATTTAATGAACACTTAAACAAAAGACCTTCTACAGCAGTCGGAACCCACATAAACGAAACACATCATCAAATAACAATTAATTCAAATCTAACTCTATTACATCAAGAAAACTCCCACAAAAAATTAGAACTACTGGAAAAATACGAAATTTTAAAACATACAATGTCAAAAGATAACATTTTACTAAACGAAAATACAACCTTCCCGGAACCACATATTTTTAAATCTTTACCGCCATTTCACACTCCATCATCATAATTTCTCAAACATACAATAAAACAAAAACCAACTCCCCTAAACATATTCACACTATTCATTCCAGTTTCCTTCCTAGACGCCGTAACACACGTTACAAAAGCATTATTTTACAAATTATAACTTCTAAAATGTTTAATAAGATTTAATAAATTCCAAAATGCTATTCAAGCACTATATATATATATATATATATATATATATATATATATATATATATATATATATATATATATATATATTACTAATTCTGACGGTAAGTTTGTTTTTACTATTGATGTGTATACTTAACCCTAAAAATTAACCACATGTTTTCTATCTAATTACAAATTTGTAAAAATAATGTATATTTCAGCGTCGGCCTGAAGAAGGGTTCTACCCGAAATCGATAGCCACTTAAATACAAAAAATTTTAAAAAACATTCTGTAAATTCATCATTTCCAAACCTAATTAAATATGAATATGTTTTCTTAGAAGTTTAGTTTTCATCCAATTAAAGAAAATTGCTGGTAATGTGACTATCACTTGTTTACCATGTATATTGAAATTATATAAAATAAATATACCAATTATAAATATATGCAATAAATAATGCTTGACTTTTATATAATATCGATAATAGTGGTGAAATTTGCATTCCAAAGTACATAACAATTGAAACGATTTCATTCGTTTCGCGGTTTTTTTATTTAAATCTTTTATATTTAATTAAACATACGACATCTCTAGTGCTGCTGACTGCTTGAGAGGCGAGCGCGGTCTGTACAGGGAGTTGAGTTTCTGCAAGCTGAGACAACGGACGTATTTTGTTAGCAATTTGTTTGTTCTAAAATTTTTTATCTAAAGTTATTTTAAAAATCTTCAAGATTTTATTTAAAATATTCTTACTCCGGATTTTTTATTTCACTGATTTTGGTGAGTAAAGTGATATTTTTTTATTTTATTCGAAACTTTCTTTTAAAGAAATATTTAGATAACCACGTGTTGTCAAAGCTTGCGAGGAAACCTCCTCACTTTTTTTTCTTTTTTATTGTCTTATATTCAAAATTTCTCGTGTATCTTTCACAGGAAAGATTCATTTTTATTAGTTTGCTTAATATTTTTTTGAATACGATTTAGGTTATTTTTTATACTGTGGGATTTAGACAGAGCTCACGCTGATTTACTGTCGTAAGTAGAATTTGTATCGTTCCATTTTATTTTTCTCTTTGTTTTTGGATGCCATTAGTTACCTTTTATCGTTAATTTTTTTTTTTTTGGCAGCCAAAAAGTAAGTAATAATTTTACAAGTCCCGCAGTAAAAACGTTAGTTTTTGAAAATCTTTCAAGTCTTGTAATATTCTTTCTTTCTCTATTTTCTAGTCTTTTACAGCCTGGCCAGCTGATAGTTTTTTTGTAAAATTATTTGGAGTATTTTTTGTGTACCATTTTTTTGGGGAATAATAATTTTTGCATTTATTTGTTGTTAAATAAATTATTTGTTCATTTTTTTTATAAATATTTTTTGTATTTTTTGCCACGGCAAGTTATTTTTTTAGGGTCAATTATCTGCTAAAAATTTTTATGTTTTATATTCCCTCCTGGTCCTGGATGGTCGAGGTTTGTTGGTAGTGGAGTGTGGAGTTCCAATCCAAGCTGAATAGTACTGCGACACGTGCACACGTACACAGTACCAACTTACACACAGTACTCAGGCATCACGCACAAAAACAGCATTTACACACGAACAACTCACGCAACCGCCAGACACGCTTAGTCCGGTGACACCACGCATTATCCTGCTATCCTGCTTTACGCTACTACACTGCTTGTGTCCAACATCCTGCGGTGCTGCTTAATACTAACACGAACAGTACACATTCCGTCGACAAGCCGAACCTCGGTACCAAGACGTCCAGGGACTCACTCCAACGACCTAGCCATTCCAGACCCATCGATATTTTGTTACCCCGTAAAAGGTATTTTCTTATTTTTTTGTAATAGGCAATAATTGTCCCCATTAACTTCCCTATTGTATTTTTACTAGCCGTAAATAAAATTAGTTTTATTTTCAATTTGTTATTTTCGGTGTTGTTGTGTCCACCATTTTTCCTTTCGGCACAACTGGCGCCCATCCCTATTATTGTTATTAAAATTATCTTAGTGACCCACGACCTAGCGATACCACGACCAATTCTGAGCTGTCGAGGTAAGTGTGTGACGAGTGATTTCTCTTCGAGAAATCACGGTAATTTTTTAAACATTATTTTTAAATTTCTGGCATACGTCACACAAATAATTTTGGCGCCCAACGTGGGGCCCGTGGTTAATATTTTGTTGGTCATATTTTTAAATTTAAAGTTATTTTTCGTGGTTTTGCTTGGTCTTTTCAACATCTCTCTTTACTCTTTTATTTCTATCTTTCTCTTTGCTTTTCTCTTTACATTATTTTTACATTTATTATTTGGCACTAATATTATTTTTTTCAAAAATGTCACTTACCGTGGAACACATCCAATATCTACGAGGAGAGGAAATCAGTTACGAGCTCAAAATTCGAAATTGTTTCTATCCCGGATCAAATGAGGAAAATTTAAACATATTATGTGGATTAATCGAGATGGAAATTATTGGGCAAACTACAGTTAATGCTGATTATTTTCCTGATCCCATCAATGACTCTCGGACATGTCTGGAAACACTTAAAGAGATGTCAGGTATGATTCAAAATTTTAATAGTAGAAATCGTTCTCATATAGAGCAATTTCAAGTTGAAATAAATTCTCGTTTAGTTGCCTTGTATCTTCGTATTTCTCGTTTGCCTCAACATTTAAGTGGCGAGCTTTTGAGATTGCTCTCTATGATCAAATCTGCCCTTTCGTCCATGTCCCGTGTAGTTGATACTAACCAGGTAGTAAATTTAATTGATTTTGATGAAATACCTTCCACTAATTCTTTTCCAACTACTCTATCTATTCCTATTGCCATGCTAAGTTCGTTCGATGATAGTTGCCAGAGCTTTTTGCAAAAATTGAATGCTATTAGATTTAGTAACGTAAATATTACCCCTACGGTATCTAATGTACATTCTGAAATTCCACCGACACCGCTACCACCTCATCTACCAAGCAGTATTGTTTTACCTCGTTCCGCGGCTTGCGATCATAAAAATTTAGTTGCCAAATGGAATATTACATTTGATGGAAATACCGGCCTTAATAGTTTTCTCGAAAATATCGACAGCACGGCTTATTCTCGTGGCGTCACTCACGAACAATTATTTCGCCAAGCTGGTGATCTCTTTACCGGCCATGCTCTCGTTTGGTATCGCATGATACGCAACTCTATATCTTCTTGGTCGGAACTTGTTTCTAAACTTCGTTCTACCTTTTTACCTGCTAATTATGATCTAGCTCTTATGGATGAGATTCGGAATCGAACTCAAGCTTCTTGTGAGAAGGTAGAGATTTTTATTGCCATCATGGAAAACTTATTCTGTCGTTTAACTAAAACTCCTAACGAACAAACCAGGGTTAGTTACATTATTCGTAATTTACAACCGCATTTTCAGAGATTTTGTTCACTTCAAAATATTAACTCTCTCTCAGAATTGATTACTATTTGCAAGAGACTTGAAGACACTGAACTTAATGTCTCGCAGTTTAAAAATCCACCAACTCGTTCCTTACATACTTTAGAACCCGATCTTTCATTTCAAAATAGTTCTAAATCATCCTGTAAATTGGATAGAAATTTTTCTCGTTCAGCCGTTGCAGCTGTAGGTCAAGGGCGTGTTCTTAGTTGCTGGAACTGTAATAGTACGGAACATCTTTATCCAAAATGTCCAAAGCCTCGTAATCTCTTTTGCTTTTCTTGTGGTAAAAGAAACGTTACCAAACTTAAATGCCCTAACTGTTCAAAAAACGTGTGCGGCGCCTCGGTCTTGCCAGCTGTCGGGGAAAACGCCACCCCAACGCTGGTAAAGTCGTTAGAAAAACCGACAGAGACGAGTGGTCTCAATGGTTAAACCAAGTCTCTAACTTTTTCACGAATAATGTCATTTCACCTATTTTTAATAAATCAAGTGATGATAACCGACCTTTCGTTACTATCTTCATTCACGGAGTACCTATGACAGCCTTAGTTGATTCGGGTGCTAATATTTCTATTGTAGGTGGTCGAGGCTATTTAATTGTTGTTCCTACCGTTTCAACTGCTGATGGTAAATCTCATCCAACCCTAGGCAACGTTTTTGTACCTTTCTCGTTGGGTAAAACGAGTAGTCATTTTTCTTTTACTGTCGTTCCTTCTGTAAAACATCCTGTAATATTAGGTGTGGACTTTTGTCGTTGTTTCGGTCTTAAGTTAGACTTTTCTAAGAATTCGTGGCAAGCCCAAAATGAAATTGCTTCTCTTAGTGGTGTTTCTAGCCGTGAAAACTTATCTTCCCGTCCGCAAGAAATTCTTAATTCCGTTGTCGCTGATTTTGAAAAGCTCGGATCCCTAGGACTCGGTTGTACTAATAAAAATTCAACATGTTATTGATACTGGTGACGCGCTTCCCTTAAAACAGCGCCAATATCCTCTTTCTCCAGTTATGATGGAGTTCGTTAATAAAGAACTGGACAAAATGTTGGAATTGGGAGTGGTTCGTCCATCTGTGAGTCCGTGGTCTAGTCCAATATTACTTGTCAAAAAGAAATCGGGAGAATACCGGCTATGTTTTGATGGTCGGAAACTTAATTCGGTTACGCGTAAGGATAGCTATCCCTTGCCTCGCGTAGATTACATCTTAAGTAAGCTGGGTAATGCAAAGTTTCTGTCTTCTGTTGATCTTAAGAGTGCATTTTGGCAAATTCCTTTATCGGCTTCGTCTAAAGAAAAAACCGCTTTCTCTGTACCAGGTCGCGGTCTGTTTGAGTTCGTTCGAATGCCATTCGGTCTTTGTAATGCCCCTCAAACTCTTCAAAGACTAATGGATGAAGTTTTCGGTCCAGAATTAGACCCAAACGTTTTTGTTTACCTGGACGATTTAATTATCGCTACTTCTTCTTTTGAAGAACATATCGTTATTCTCTATAAAGTCTTAGATCGCCTCAAAGCGGCCGGTTTCACCGTTAATGTCAAGAAATGCGAATTTTGTTTACCTTCTCTCAAATACCTTGGTTTTGTTGTCGATCAACACGGTCTTCGCACTGATCCCGATAAGGTATCTGCTATTGCAAATCTTCCTAGACCTAATACCGTAACCGAAGTGCGTAGGGCTTTAGGTTTATTCTCGTGGTACAGGAGATTTGTACCAAACTTTGCCTCTATGTCAGCTGTTATTTCGGACCTTACTAAAGGTAAATGTAAAAAGTCCACCATTTCTTGGACGTCAGCTGCTGACGAAGCTTTTAATCAATTAAAAAATGCACTGATATCTGCTCCAACTCTTGCTAGCCCTGATTATAATAAACCTATTAAACCTTTTAAGATTTATACTGACGCTTCCAATTATGGACTTGGAGCTGTGCTTACACAGATTGGCGATGATAATGAGGAACAACCTATTTCTTATGCAAGTCGTACCTTGAATAAAGCTGAGAAAAATTATTCAGTTATGGAAAAAGAATGCCTTGCCGTAATTTTCGGTATCTTAAAATTTCGTTCTTTTATCGAAGGGCTTCATTTCGAAGTTATTACTGACCACTACTCTCTTTTGTGGCTGCTTCGCATGCAGGATCCGCATGGAAGATTAGCTCGCTGGTCGGTACAATTACAACAATTTGACTTTAACATCACTCACCGCCCTGGTAAACTCCATGAATTACCTGATGCTCTATCTAGGTGTCCTCTTGAGGTGTGTGTCATCGACAATAAGACTTTTTTAAATACCCGGGACAATTGGTATTGTCGAATGCGTGAAAAGGTAGTTTTAAATCCAAACGACTATCCGGACTGGCGCGTGGAAAATAATTTTTTGTACAAAAACATCTTATCTCCCTATTCCCTTCCGTCTAATTTGTCTACATGGAAATTAGTTGTACCCCGGGAGTTTCGTAAAGAAATTGTCTCACGATGTCACGATGATGCAACGGCCGCTCATTTTGGAATCTTTAAAACTTTTCACCGTGTTGCATCAGAATATTACTGGCCTAAGATGCATAATTTTATTGCCGGTTATGTAAAACGTTGCAAGACTTGTTTGTCTCAAAAAGTTCCTCAAATCCCTCCACCTGGTTTAATGGGCAGGGAAAAGATTATAAAGTTTCCTTGGCAAGCTATCTCGGTTGATCTTATGGGACCATTACCTCCTTCGTCAGCTGGAAATCGCTATATTCTAGTAGTGACCGATTGGTTTTCCAAATTTGTCATTGTTCATCCTATGCGTGAAGCTAACGCTCCAAAAATTTGTAAAATTTTAAAGGAAAATGTTTTTCTTTTATTTGGTGTACCACAAATTGTCATGTGCGATAATGGAACTCAGTTCGTCTCTAAATTATTTACAGATCGTATCGCTAAATATGAAATACCTAAATTATGGTATAACGCCAAGTTTCACCCCCAGGTGAATTTTGTTGAGCGTACTAATCGGGTAATTAAAACAGCTATTAGGTCTTATCTCGACAATAATCATCGTGCTTGGGATAAAAATCTTCAAGCCATCGCTCAGGCCATTCGTACGAGTGTGCACGAAGTTACTCGATTTACTCCAGCTTTCCTTACTTTTGGTAGGCATGTTCCAGTTTCAGGAAACTTTTACCGTTCTTTACCTGACAATATCTGTTCCGATTCCCCAGCTGATTATGGCAACTCATTATCAGAGATGTCTGAATTTTTCTTAGTCGTTCAAGACCGTATTCATCAAGCTTATGAGCGAAACGCGAAATATTATAATAAACATCGTCGTCAGCTCGAATTTGATGAAGGTGATCTAGTTTATCGTAGAAATCGAGATTTATCTGTTGGTTCTAGATGTTTCTCTTCGGCTCTAGCACCTCGTTATGTCGAAAGCAAGGTTAACTATCTCTTCTCGCGTATCACCTTCACGATACTGACGGAACTGATGCTGGCATCTACCACATAAAGGACCTTAAACCTACTGTCCCCGATGATCCTCACACAACTTTTGATGATTCCGTTACGTCATCATCCTTTTTGGAGGGGGGGGGGGGCAGTGAAACGATTTCATTCGTTTCGCGGTTTTTTTATTTAAATCTTTTATATTTAATTAAACATACGACATCTCTAGTGCTGCTGACTGCTTGAGAGGCGAGCGCGGTCTGTACAGGGAGTTGAGTTTCTGCAAGCTGAGACAACGGACGTATTTTGTTAGCAATTTGTTTGTTCTAAAATTTTTTATCTAAAGTTATTTTAAAAATCTTCAAGATTTTATTTAAAATATTCTTACTCCGGATTTTTTATTTCACTGATTTTGGTGAGTAAAGTGATATTTTTTTATTTTATTCGAAACTTTCTTTTAAAGAAATATTTAGATAACCACGTGTTGTCAAAGCTTGCGAGGAAACCTCCTCACTTTTTTTTCTTTTTTATTGTCTTATATTCAAAATTTCTCGTGTATCTTTCACAGGAAAGATTCATTTTTATTAGTTTGCTTAATATTTTTTTGAATACGATTTAGGTTATTTTTTATACTGTGGGATTTAGACAGAGCTCACGCTGATTTACTGTCGTAAGTAGAATTTGTATCGTTCCATTTCATTTTTCTCTTTGTTTTTGGATGCCATTAGTTACCTTTTATCGTTAATTTTTTTTTTTTGGCAGCCAAAAAATAATTTTACAAGTCCCGCAGTAAAAACGTTAGTTTTTGAAAATCTTTCAAGTCTTGTAATATTCTTTCTTTCTCTATTTTCTAGTCTTTTACAGCCTGGCCAGCTGATAGTTTTTTTGTAAAATTATTTGGAGTATTTTTTGTGTACCATTTTTTTGGGGAATAATAATTTTTGCATTTATTTGTTGTTAAATAAATTATTTGTTCATTTTTTTTATAAATATTTTTTGTATTTTTTGCCACGGCAAGTTATTTTTTTAGGGTCAATTATCTGCTAAAAATTTTTATGTTTTATATTCCCTCCTGGTCCTGGATGGTCGAGGTTTGTTGGTAGTGGAGTGTGGAGTTCCAATCCAAGCTGAATAGTACTGCGACACGTGCACACGTACACAGTACCAACTTACACACAGTACTCAGGCATCACGCACAAAAACAGCATTTACACACGAACAACTCACGCAACCGCCAGACACGCTTAGTCCGGTGACACCACGCATTATCCTGCTATCCTGCTTTACGCTACTACACTGCTTGTGTCCAACATCCTGCGGTGCTGCTTAATACTAACACGAACAGTACACATTCCGTCGACAAGCCGAACCTCGGTACCAAGACGTCCAGGGACTCACTCCAACGACCTAGCCATTCCAGACCCATCGATATTTTGTTACCCCGTAAAAGGTATTTTCTTATTTTTTTGTAATAGGCAATAATTGTCCCCATTAACTTCCCTATTGTATTTTTACTAGCCGTAAATAAAATTAGTTTTATTTTCAATTTGTTATTTTCGGTGTTGTTGTGTCCACCATTTTTCCTTTCGGCACAACTGGCGCCCATCCCTATTATTGTTATTACAAATATCTTAGTAACCCACGACCTAGCGATACCACGACCAATTCTGAGCTGTCGAGGTAAGTGTGTGACGAGTGATTTCTCTTCGAGAAATCACGGTAATTTTTTAAACATTATTTTTAAATTTCTGGCATACGTCACACAATATATTAAAACAATAATTACGCATCACAAAAAATAAACACTATTAATGCAAACGTTTTTCGAAATATTCGAAAACCTGTATTACTCCAACTGACAATAAAAGTCTGGTTTTTCTATAAATAAAAATATTTAGTGATAACTTGTGCTACTGACCTTGCTGGCAGATACCACCGAAGACGAGAAGCGCAATGTAACTCCAGTCGTGCTCAGTGTAGTTGACGACGTCGCCCTGCTCACGCTCCAACCGCCATTCCTGGCCAAATGTGGCGCGCACCACCAGAGCCGTAAGTAACATAATACCCCAAGTCACTAGCCACACCATCCCGTCTAGAGGGTCAAAGAATGCACCGCCGATGCTTAACCCCGGCTTAGGGTGTCGGAATATGAACCTACAACTACAAAGAATTATATAAGCACGAAAATTCTGTTGAACGGCATAGATGCGTAAGGAGGAATTAAATAATAAAATAAAACATAATGAGTTCGCCACTGCAGTCCACTCTCTATACAAGCAATATACCGGGTGTCCCAGCTCGACCGACACATAGGAGTTTTACATGGGAAATCAGTTAATTATGAATAGGGTCTCCCCAGTGCAAGATATTAACTTGAAATTTTGTATACTTATCGGAGAATATTAATTCTATGGATCACACTTGTTTGAAATATGCAATTTCGTCTGCAGGGCGAAATTTATTAAATGTAAAATCTAATATTTTCGTTCAAAATCAGACAGCCATGGAAATAAAAGAAAATATTTATCTGACAGTTTAGTGAAGTATCACTAATTTTAATTCTTATTCCCTGTATTTTAATATTATTTAAGTTGAATTTAGTTTATTTTTGTTAAATAATATACCAATAATTCAAAAATATAAATATCTACAATGGCATGTCATTAACTGTCAGAACTGTCATATAGATATTTTCTTTTATTTCCATGGCTGACTGATTTTGAACGAAAATGTTAGATTTTATAATTTAATAAATCTCGTCTTGCAGACGAATAGAAAATATCTATGTGACAGTTCTGACAGTAAATGACATGCCAATGTAGATATTTATATTTTTGTAATATTGGTATATTATTTAACAAAAAGAAACAAAATTCATCTTAAATAATATTAAAATACAGGGAATAAGAATTAAAATCAGTGATATTTCACTAAACTGTCAGATAAATATTTTCTTTTATTTCCATGGCTGTCTGATTTTGAACGAAAATATTAGATTTTTAAATTTAATAAATCTCGCCCTGCAGACGAAATTGCATATTTCAAATAAGTGTGATCCATAGAATTAATATTCTCCGATAAGTATACAAAATTTCAAGTTAATATCTTGCACTGGGGAGAAACTATTCATAATTAACTGATTTCCCATGTAAAACTCCCATGTGTCGGTCGAGCTGGGACACCCGGTATATATATATATATATATATATATATATATATATATATATATATATATATATATATATATATAAATTATAAAACGTAACTACTATAAGAATGCTGACTTAGAGATAAGTTATAAACTTTCCACAAGATGAGTATAAAATATAATGTAACCTTTGTAGACAGGCTAGTTCTCATATTGTAATCAAGCTAGATAGTTGTATCTCAGAAATAAACACTTTTTAAAAACAACTTTTAAAAGTTGAATAATATAATTGGCGCAGTCGGTAGGATTAGCCAACAATCAGTTTGTAACAGATAAACAAATCGAAGTTACTCATCTAATTGGCGTATTTCTATACGCAAATTGGCTAATCAACAACTCCACATCTGAGAAAAGATTACTTAATCTCACGGCTTTACAGTGCCCATCAGAGGACTATTCATACGTCCTATCAGAGGACTATTCATACGTCCCATCAGAGGACTATTCATACGTCCCATCGGAGACCTTCTTTGCTGTCCGATTGACGATTGACCACGAGAATCCATACTACAAGCTTCAAGAACTTCACATCTCGTCTATCCCTGAGTCTACGAGAAGCAGTTCGAGTACCCCATCAAAGAACTCCTTGCAATGAAAACGATAGTCATAAGTTTACTATTGTAAGTAAAAAAAATTTTCTTATATATCTCACAGGGCACTCTTTTAACAATTATTAGTAATAAAGAATATAAGTCCTAACACGAGACAATAATTCATGTCAGATTCCGATAACGAAGAATTTGTAAATACTATTCAAAATAGTATTAATAGAATTATACTAAATCCAGTAAGACTTAATCTTACCGAAACCAAAATGACTTCTTTACAAGACATTAAATGTTATGTCGAAATGATCCCAACATATGAAGGGGACATAACAACCCTTAATAATTTTATTCAAACCGTGGATGAAACATATATCATCCTAAATACACGTTATCAATAACAGCAGTACAAAAGAATTAAAAATTTACTTGACTACTAATTTCTCAGACAGAACAACTGCAGAGACATTACTAGGAGAATTATTTGAAACTGAATATAAGCAAAGTACAGAAGCCACACTGAAAGCAATGTTAGACAAATTTGAAATATATAAATCAAAAATACTTGCAAAAGATTATAGTTTAGAACAAAAGAACGCGATTGTTCAAGAAAACCAAAAAGCGATCGTAAACAAATTCATATCATTATTACCGCCTATTATAAAAGGATCTTTTATAGTGAAACAACCTTCAACCTTAGAGCAATGCGATTTATTATTAAAAAATGAATTTAGCTACGCAAATTCTTTACATAATAGCCCAATGACAAGAACCGACAACAAACCAAATACAAACACTTCAAAAAATTTAAATTTTACTTTCAATCCTCCACCCAGACAATTTTCTGGACAATATTTCCCTTCAAAACCTGTCAATGTCTACAAACAACCAACTCCAGCTCCTAATCGGTTCTCAAGACAAAATTTAGTAAATAGTAACGAAACACGCAAATTCCAACCTCAACCAATGTCATTACAAACACGGAATACACAGCCCATGACAACTTCAACAATTAAACAAAATTTTAATACTGAAATCGAAAACGAAAATGTCATCCTTGAACAACAAAATTTTGAAGAATACGAAGAAGAAATTATCGATGAAGACTCTTTTTTAGGGGAAAGCCCAGAAACACTAGAACAAAATACGTAATGACTTCCAAATTAAAATCTATTCCTTTAATAAGATTTAACGATTACCTGATATTAATTGATTCTGGTTCTGATATAAATTTAATTTCTCCAGACATTGTTAAACAAAGAAATTTAAAAATTATTCAGAAACAAATTACTTTCAAAACAGCCCAAGGAAAAGTAAAATGTAAAAATTGTGTTGAAATAAAAATTCAAGGCAAAATTTTTGAATTCTTTATACATGAATTTCATAAGGAAAGTAATATGTTATTTGGCGTAAAAATATTAGAACATTGTATTGCTTTAATGGACTTTAAAAATAAAATTATAACACTCGGAATTAAGAAATTTAAATTATTATCTTAACAAACATTAAATAACTCTTTTATACAATTCAGACACGAGCATCTCACTTACGAACAAAAAAAAAATTCAGATTTATTTCCAAACCCCGACGAAGAACTATCCATCACAAACACTACTACACATAAAATCAGAACAACAGAAGACTCACCGGTTTTCCAAAAAAATTATAGACTCCCACAAATATACGAAAAAGATATTGAGGAACATATTCAAAATTTATTAAAAACTAAAGTAATTCAAAAATCAAAAAGACCATATAATTCACCGATATGGATAGTGCCAGAAAAGAGTGATGCGTCAGGCAAACGCAAAACAAGATTAGTAATAGACTTTCGCAAACTAAACCAAAAAACAATTGAAGATAAATTTCCTTTACCCAATATCGACTCATTATTAGATCACATTGGCAAACCAAAATTCTTTACCACGTTAGATTTGCACTCGGGTTTTCACCAAATACCAATAGATGAAAATAATAGGGAAAAAACAGCTTTCTCGACATCCTCAGGCCACTACGAATTTGTCCGTATGCGTTTCGGGTTAATCAACGCACCGGCAACATTTCAGAGGATGATGAACGCAATACTCGCAGAATATATTAATAAAATTTGCTTAGTCTACATGGACGACATAATCATATTTGGAAATACATTACAAGAACACTTAGAAAACATTGAAAAAATATTTAAAAAGTTACAAGATGCAAATCTAAAAATACAGATCGATAAATCCGAATTTTTGAAGACCGAAACCGAATACTTAGGATTTATAATATCTTAGGAAGGACTTAAACCAAATAAAAAGAATTGAAAAAATAATGATCCCTAAAACAGTTAAAGAAATCAAATCTTTCCTCGGAAAACTTTCTTGGTTTAGACGCTTCATTCCAAATTTTGCAAAACTCACTAAACCTTTTACAGAATGCCTAAAAAAGAATAAACAAATAGATATTACAAATAAAGAGTATCAAAATTCATTTACAACTGCCAAAGAATTGATAAGTAACCCCCCAATATTAGAATTCCCGGATTTTCAAAAAAAAAAAATTTCTCACCACGCACGCTTCTGATTACGCAATGGGATCAGTAATTTCACAAGTTATAAACGGACAAGTGAAACCTATCACCTACGCATCAAAAACATTCAATTCAGCAGAACAAAATTATAGCACTGTCGAAAAAGAATTAAAATCAATTATCTGGTCTGTAAATAATTTTAAACCATATCTGTTTGGCAGAAAATTCACTATTCGCACGGATCACAAACCCCTTACTTGGTTGTTCTCAATGAAAAACGCAAATCAAAAACTTATGCGATGGAAAGTAGAATTAGGTGAATACAATTTTGACATCGAGTATTTACCAGGAAAAACAAACAAAATTGCAGATTTCTTATCAAGACAAAGAGAACCATTTAAAATAATAAAAAAAATTTGGAGACGTAACTAACTCTGACATATTCGCACACTGCATATCAAAAGATTTCAAATTTTCTAAAGGTCTTGCCAGACAAATAGATTTAAAATATGACAGTAAAAATTATTGTGAAAGAAATAACAACAATAAAAATATTATAATTCAAAATATAGAAAATAAAATAATTTTCCATCTAATTACAAAAGATATTTATTTAGAAAACGTAAACCGAAAATACTTTAAGAAAACACTTACTGAATTACGAGACTATTTAATAAAAAACGATATATATGAAATTAATATTCCATATTTATCATGTGGATATGACAGATTAGAAAAAACAGAATTAATAAAAATCTTAGAACAAATATTTAATAACACTCAAATACAAATAAATTTGTACGAACAATTACAAAATTATAGTTTGGAAACAGACGAATTAGATCAAATAATAAATGAATCAGTAGCCTCAATTTATGGTAATAACAGAGATGAAAAACAAAGCATAGACGTGAATCAATCAGAATCCGGAAACACAATTCATTGTTCGAATGAGAACCCAGTTAACGGAATAAAATTTGTAGACAATAGAATAAATATAGCAAAAAACCAAATTATATTTCACTTTTCTAATAAACCATTTGAAATAGAAATAAAAAAAATATTTATCCATCAAAAACAAAGATTTATAATAAATATTAACATAGATAAAATGGAAGAACAATTATTGGAAACATTAAAAAATTATATAGTGCCAAAAATCAAATACTTGATATTAATTCCCAAACAATACGAACAAACCCTAAATGAAATAATTCAAAACAAATTTGAATCAAATACGATAAATTTAATAAAATGCAATAAATTTGTGGAAGACGTTGAGAACGAGGAAAAACAAACTCAAATAATTTTTGACAATCATAACGGATATTTAAATCATCGAGGAATAATGGCAACTTATAATGAACTCAAAGAAAAATATTTCTGGCCCAACATGCTTAAAGATATTACAGATATTATTAATCAATGCAGAATATGTAAAGAAAACAAATATGATCGACACCCTATACAACTAAATGACAATCTAACCCCGACACCAAAAACTCTTTTTGAAATTATAAATATAGACCTTCTCACATTAAATAAAGAATATTTCATCACTATATTTGACCAATTTTCGAAATTTGGATTCATCCATCCTACCTTTAATAAAACTGGAAAAGAAACAATGTTAATAATCGAAGAATTTATAAAAACTTACAAAAAACCAAATATAATCATCGCAGATCATGTACTAGAATTTAACAATGCTTTAGTAAAAAATTATTGTAATAATCACGATATAAAATTACACTTAATCAGCATATCAAACCCAAAGTCAAATGCCGTAGAAAGGTTTCACTCTATATTAATAGAACATCTTCGGATATTAAACTCAACAAACAAAAATAAAGATTTACAAACAAACATAAATAATGCAATAATAGCATACAATAACACCAAACACTCAATAACAAAAATGACCCCTTGTGAAATAATTTTCGGACAGGATGAACAAAATAAATATTTTCAAAAACAAAAATCCGAAGAAGAAGTAATAAACGATTATTTTATTAATAAATCAGAAACAAATAAATTAATAAATAAATAAATTAATAAAGATAAAGCAAAAAGAACAAAAAAAAAACGAACTACCATTAAAAATTCCGGAGAAAGTCTACGTTAAACAAAATAATAGATTAATGCACAAATATAAAAAACCCATATTCAAAAGAGTTACTGTAGAAAATTATTACCCAATATTAGGAACAGTAGAAATAAAAAATAAAAGGCATATTTGGAAATTCAAGTTAGATAAAATAAAATTCTGATTCCAGGGTCTTTACCACCGGTTAACTAATAAACATCTCTAACAACAATGGATTCCTTTTATTTGGAATCGGTAATTGTAAAATAAAAGAAGAAGAAATCATACACTATTTTAATTATAATATCACTCCACTATATAAAGAATATTCAAAATTAAATAATATCACAATAAATGTTATAAAACAAATAGAAAACAAACACCAGCTAGAAGAACAAAGTAAAGTTTTATCTTACTTTCTTAATGATCTAACACAACAAATTCAAAAACTGTTTAATAAAAGAAATAAACGAGGTCTAATAAATGGGTTAGGGAATATCATCAGGTCAATTACAGGTAACCTAGATCAAAGTGATGCAGAAAAATATGACACTCTGATAGAGCAATTAAAAAATAATCAAAAGATTTGTTACATAAGATTCATTAAATGAATTGTTAGTAATTAAGTTATATTATATATGTTGTTAATAAGGGTTACGTGAACCGTAGTTCACTTGGGAGGTAATATAATTCTTATAGGCATTACTGTATGAGTTGTAGTGGAATAAGGTGGTGTGAACAAGTTTTGTGTATTATTGCTATACCTCGTGTAATATATCAGAAGTGGGATCGACTGCGCTCTATATAAATAAAATATGAGTGATAGTGATAGTGATCGTGCTAGTGATACAATCCGGCGCCCTCGCAAAAGACTTTGTACTACCGGATTCAGACATGCATCTCCAAGTACTGAAGATGAAAGTCCAAATGCTGTGCTGAACCGCTTAATGGAAGATAAGCTAGAGAGGACAATTAAGAAAACAACGGATGCTGTATACATTACCAACCTTGGTCAAAAGTCGTTCACGGTTCAGACGGGCAAATTGCTTGCCAGAGGAGACAGGTGCGTGCCTAACAATTCTGGAGAAGTTGTAAGTATGAAAGTTGAAACCAGTAGTAATAAATTTTTTATAAAAACCAAAGATTTCCAAATCGGTGATATAAATAAAAATGATAAAGCTAAATTAATTTCCTTATTAAATAGTATGAGTTCTTGTTTTTCTTCGGGACCGTTTGATTTAGGTACAGCAAAAGTTAACGGTATGACTATAGCCACAAAAACGGAAACTCCCATTTATTATAAACCATATCGCATCTCGTTTAAAGAACGGGAAATAGTTAGAAATAAAATGAATGATATGCTTAAGGCGGGTATTATTAGGCACTCTAACTCTGAATATGCTAGTCCCATAGCGTTAGTACGTAAGAAAAATGGCGATCAACGAATATGTGTTGATTACAGGGGCTTAAATTCAGTAACTGAGAAAGATAGATATCCGTTGCCTCATATAGTTGACCAGTTGAGTCGATTGTCAAATCAAGTCTATTTTACTAGTATAGATTGTGCTCAAGGGTTTCATCAAATTCCAGTAGCTGAAAAGTCGGTCCATAAAACTGCATTTATTACCCCTGATGGACATTACGAGTATTTGAAAATGCCAATGGGCTTATCGAATTCACCGTCTGTTTTTCAAAGAGTCATTAATTAGGTATTGGGCGAATTGTCACATACTCAAGTAATAATTTACATGGACGATATATTAATCCCATCTAAATCTGATACCGAGGGACTTGAGATACTTAAGGTTGTACTGCAAATCTTAAGAGACGTCGGGCTAAAATTAAATCTAAGTAAATGTACGTTTTTTCAAACTAAAATTGATTATTTGGGGCATGAAATAAGTGCGGACGGAATAAAACTAAACTCGAATAAAATCCTAGCTGTAAAACGATTTAAAACTCCATGTAACGTACATGAAGTCAGACAATTTTTAGGACTAGCTAGTTATTTTAGAAAATTTATAAACAATTTCGCAGTACTAGCTAAGCCGTTGACGGAATTGACTAAAAAAAGTATTCCTTTCATATGGGATTTTAGTCAAAAACAGGCATTCGAAACCTTAAAGGAAAAGCTAATCAGCCAACCCGTTCTCGCGTTATACAACCCAAACTCCGAAACAGAAATACACACAGACGAAAGTAAACTAGGTATCGGTGGTATACTATTACAAAAACAAAGCGATCGTACCTTGAAACCTATCGCATATTTCAGTAGAGTCACAAGTAAAGAGGAACAGGCTTATCATAGTTACGAACTTGAAACGTTAGCCGTCGTAGAGTCTATTAAACGGTTTAGAATATATGTTGCGGGAATAAAATTCAAAGTAGTCACTGATTGTTCGGCGGTTCGCGCGACCTTAACAAAGCGAGATTTGGTGCCTCGTATAGGTAGATGGTGATTATGCATTCAGGAGTATGAGATAGAAATTGAATACCGGCCAGGTAAACGCATGGCGCATGTAGATGCGTTAAGTAGAAACGCAATCGAAACAGCTGTTTTAACTTTATCGCAGGAAGATTGGTTTCTAACTCTACAACTACAAGATATTAATATCAAATCGATCGTATCGCAAGTCACTAGTGCTAATCCGAATAAAGATATCGCGCAGAACTACGTTTACGAAAATAATCGGTTATACCGAAAAACGTTAAACGGTAACCGGCTTGTCGTTCCTAAATTTGCAAAATTTAATTTATTACGAAAATTTCATGATGAAATTGGTCATCCTGGTATTGACAAATGCGAGAGTATCATAAAGCAAAATTATTGGTTCCCTCGGATGACTAGGTTTATTAAGAAGTATATCACATCGTGCATTGACTGCTGTTATAATAAAGATACCTACGGGAAAGCTGAGGGTAAATTGCATCCTATAGAAAAGGCAAATGAACCTATGCACACAGTTCATATTGATCATTTAGGTCCATTTGAGAAGAGTTCGTCAAGAAATTCTTATTTATTGGTGCTAGTAGATTCCTTTTCTAAACTTGTGATTGTTAGGCCAGTAAAAACCTTAAGTTCAGTTGAGACAATTAAAAATTTACGGGATATATTTTGCATGTTTTTAGGTATACCCAAAAGGGTAATAACAGACAGAGGTCTAGCATTTACGAGTAGGCGGTTCAAAGAATTTGCCACGAAGTATCAGTTCAAACACATTCTAAATGCCGTAGCATGTCCCCGCGCAAATGGTCAGGTTGAACGGTATAATCGTACTATTTTAAACGCAATACGAACCACCACAACAGTAGAAATTGATTGGGATGCTAAATTGCCAGAAATTATATGGGGAATCAATAATACGGTGAATAGTAGCACAAAATATTCTCCACATCAATTAATGTACAACCATAAAAATAATATGCTAAACAATCTAGAGTGCAGAGATAATAGTTTAGGTTCACTTGATGAAAGGCGGGCTAAGGCAAAGGAAAATCTTAAGAAAACAGCTATTCGTATGAAAGCAAATTTTGATAAAAAAAGGAAGCCTGCGACGACATATTCAAAAGATGAGCTAGTTTTGTGAAAGAATAGTAGTAATGTGTCATGCACAGGAATAAAAAATAAGATTAAGAATAAATTTAGTGGCCCCTACAAAATTACCAAAGTCTTCGGAAATGATAGGTATAAAATTAGGAGTATTAGAGGCTTGCGTGGGTACAAAAACTTCACTGCAGTGGTCGCAGCGGATTCACTCAGAAAATATAAAAGTGGTACCGAAAATAGTGACTCGAGTGAAAACGATAAAGAGATGGATCGGGAAGATTTGATTGATTTATTAGAAAGTTGAAATGCATCTTATTCATTTATTTATTTTAGCTGTATATGTACAGCCGGTGGTATGATTAGC
Source organism: Stenolophus ochropezus (assembly GCA_035578165.1). NCBI lineage: Eukaryota > Metazoa > Arthropoda > Insecta > Coleoptera > Carabidae > Stenolophus > Stenolophus ochropezus. The sequence goes on from JAQOWZ010000003.1 coordinate 4,524,858, forward strand.
TGTTGTACAGCTATGTATTTAAGAATCATAGCTGTGGTAATACAGTGGTGTTATATAAAATAGCTGTGGTAATACAGTGGTGTTATATAAAATAGCTGTGGTAATACAGTGGTGTTCATATAAAATAGCTGTAAGTAGACAGCGGTAATTATGTCATAGCTGTAGTAACAGCGGCAATAAAATAGCCGTCGGAATTCAGTTATTATACAAACTGCCAGCCGGCGTTCACACTTGGTGAAATATAAATTTTTGAGCTAAGTACAAGTTCTGTATCTTTGTTTCAGATTTTACATTAATCATTGTCTCAGAAATCGATCCAGTTAGGCAAGGACACCGCAGTTAGTGGGGACACTAATTTTGTCAGGATGGCCGAATGTTACATAAGATTCATTAAATGAATTATTAGTAATTAAGTTATATTATATATGTTGTTAATAAGGGTTACGTGAACCGTAGTTCACTTGGGAGGTAATATAATTCTTATAGGTATTACTGTATGAGTTGTAGTGGAATAAGGTGGTGTGAACAAGTTTTGTGTATTATTGCTATACCACGTGTAATAGGTTCTTCAAAATCAAAATGATCAAATAATAAAAAACGAAAAACATCTAACCGACAAATTTAATTCAAAATTAGAACAAATACGGGTGAACGAAAATAAAATATCAGAAAAGCTTAACGCCATAGTATTCACACTAAACAAAGAACAAAATTGGAAAAGTCTAATCGACACGGAAGTAAAAATCAATGAATTATTAATTATTATTCAAAATTTAATAGACTTTTGTAAACATATAGAACTAATGTTAGTGATTTGTTCCTTAAATAAATTAGATACCACTATTATAAACCACGATGACTTAATCCAAATTACAGGCAAAAAAGACATTTGGTCACAAGTAAATGAAATCGTTACATATTGTAGATTCGAAGACTAAAGGCTGGTTTATGCAACTTTTCATAAGGAATAAGGAATAAAACATAAAATATAAATGTACACATATACGTTTAACCGTTTATGCAGTTTTGGAATAAAACATAAACATAACAGACATAAACATAAGTCATAAGAAATGAGCAAATTTTATTTGTTATGTTTATGTATTATGTCTTATCTCAAAAATTGGCAAGAGCGCATGCGCTGACTGTAGTGACACTGTCTACTTAAAATAACAAAAGTTACTAAACTTTGTCTAGGTTTGTTTTCGTAAAGTTTTGGTTAGGTTTGGTTTTGTTGATTTTGATTGGTCTGTGTTTTGAAGTTTTAAAAATGGATCAGAAAGACTTTATTTTAATTGATTTAGTACAAAAAAATAGCGTATTGTACGACAAAAGTCGCCAAGATTTTAAAGATAAAATTAAAAAAGAAAATGTATGGTTAAATGTGGCTGCGGAAATGCAAATGACAGGTGAGTTTTTACATTTTTATTTTTTATAACTCTACGATCACATAATATTCTTCTAGTTTCTGAGTGTATGGCACGTTGGCAAAGTTTAAAAGACAAATATACAAGAGAGAGGAAGGAAATAGAGAATGTAAGATCAGGAGCAGCTGCACCGAGGAAAGAAGTATCTGATTTATATAAATGCATGGCATTTATGAAAGATCATATTGTTTACAGAAAAAGGTAGAGGAGTATAACTTTTTTAATATTTCTCTGTTACTTTATTTCTAAATTTTGTTTAAGGGCAACAAAAACTAATACATTAAAAACAAGCCAGAAAACAACAGAAGAAAGTGAACCAACCGAGCCAACGAACTCACAGATCGACACGGAAGTCGAAATAAATACTTTTTCAGAAAATATAATCTGTGAATTGGACGTGCCCGTTTTAAATCTGGAAGACGAAATAGAAGAGAATATAGAAAATACATCCCCAGTAACGCCGAATTTTAGAGCAAAAAGAAGAAAATTGGAAGAAAATTTAAATATGCATTTGGAGACGATGAGCTCATTTCTTAAAAAAAAAAACCTTAACTGAGGATTCTAAATTAACGCCATTCTTCGCAGCATTACAAGAAGAATTCGTGAAATTAAAACCACAAAAACAAAAAAAACTAAAGTTGCAACTCATGCAAAGTGTGATAGAGTGCCAAAGTGACAGTGATAATTAAGAATTTTTTTAAACATATAAGAATGTTTATATTCATATGTTTTTATTAGAATTTGTTTTTTTTTTGTTTAGTTTTTAATAATGGAATATTATTTTTGTTGTGATATTTTTCGTGTGTATAAGACTGTTTTATTCATATTTTTTCATTAGAATAAGTTTTTTTTGTTTAGTTTTTAATGATAGAATTTTATTTTTGATGTGATATATCTCATGTGTATAAGACTGAGTTTATTCGTATATTTTATTAGAGAATTTTGTTATAGTTTTCAAGAATGAATTTTATTTTTAACCAAAGAGGTTTTCATGTGATAATTATTTTACAATAAGTATAATTTTTTCTAAGAATAGAGTTTATTTTTATACACTTTATATACCTATGAATTATAAAAACATTTACATGAAAGTTTTGAACATATAAAAAATTAATCATTTCCCCTTTGCACATAAGAATCCTGCCATGGTACTGCCCCAGTCGTACATATATATTGTGTATAAGCGTCTCTTTGTTTATACACTTCTGTGGTTGTTCGATTAGAGCCTTGTCTTCCAACACTACGCAGCAAGTTTTCATTTCTGAATCCTCCATCTTGTATGACTCCATCATCTCCTACAGAATCCGCAAATGTCGGTGGGCAATATCTTCTATTGGCTAAAGGTAAGGTTTTTTCTTCTTTTTTTAAAAAATTATGTAGGCACACGGTAGCCATAACAATTTCTTCAACAACTTCTGGGCTGGCGTTTATTGTATTGGCTAATATTCGCCAACGTGATGTTAGAATGCCAAAAGCATTTTCAATAGTCCGTCTTGCTCTTGACATTCTATAATTGAAAATTAATTTCTCTTTTATTAAGTGTCTTCCCGGATAAGGTCTCATCAGCCAGGATTTTAAAGGGAAAGCTTCATCACCAACTAAAAAATATGGCATAACTACATCGGAATTGGGTAATGCGCCTTCTTCAGGCAGTTCTGTTTGATTATTTAAAAATTTCTTCCCAAATTCGCTTCTTTGGAAGATACCTCCATCACTTTCTGATCCCGGTGCACCGATATCAATAAACGTAAAGCAATAATTAGCATCGCATATCGCCTATAAAACAATACTGAATTGCTTTTTATAATTAAAATAAACCGAACCGGTTTTCGGTGGACATTTCATATTGATATGTTTTCCGTCAATAGACCCTATGCAGTGAGGCAAATTCCATTTTTCATTGTATTCCTCAGCTATTCGCAAATATTCAGGTTTGTCGGGCTCCCTGAGATACAAAGGTTTTAAATTTTTCTCCAGAACCTGACAGACCTCTCGTACAACGCAGTGGACTGTGGATTTTCCTATATAATATGCCCATGCTACGCATTGCATAGAGCAACCTTGGGATAGATAACTGAAAATAAATATATATTAAAAATTATAAAATTAACTTTGAATTTCATCTTACTGTAGAGTCATAACTAGTTTTTGTTCCGGTGATAAGGAATTATGACTAGATTTTTTTAAATCTTGTCTAACGAAATTTAACAACTTCTCAAACATGATTTTATTCATTCTGGTATATTTAAATAGTTGTTCTTCATCACACGCTTGCATATCTTTGAAAAGAATGTATGCACCTTTATCTTTCCTTTTCCTGTTTATAGGGCGAACACACCACCTTCTCACTCTCTTATTAAATAAAACAGATATAGCACTTACAGTGCATATCATCGACGCTAATATAATTTTGTCTTGATCATCCATAGCAAAATGATTCTTGGACAAAACAAACCTAAGTGCTTTTAAAATTATTCTGAAACAGAACACAAAATTACAACATAATTTTATAAAACATTGTATTTCCATTGACTTACCTGCGTAAAAGATATAAATATATTATATATTAATAAATATAATGAGAATATTCCTCTGCCAAACTTCAATTTAAATTTTCGAACTGTTAAATCACTGTTAATGTCAAACAAAAAAATTTAAAGTGCATTTTATTTTTAAGTGTTGGTATTCCTGATTACACGAATTTAATTTTAATCGCCATCTCTTCTATCATTGGTTGAAACTTATGTATTACGAGAAGTGCATGAACGTACTTTATTTTTATGCCTTATGTATTATCACTATGTTTTATTCTTATTCCTTATGAAAAGTTGCATAAACCAGCCTTAAGAAATCCAGATATTACTAATAGAACCGGAACTTTCTCAGAATCTCTATCCTTTATATTAATTGTACCCAATTCCCTTTATCCACAACAAAAAATTATACGGATTAACAGAACCACCTACTCATTACATTTATAAAAATAATAAAAACATATTAGTAGAAAGATTCAGTAGACAATCTAATAACATAAATTATTGTCAAACGAAAGGCATAGTAGTAAGTAATTGTATTAATAATATAGTAAAACACGAGAATAATGATGACTGTGACATAAAGGAGAAATACAATAAAAATAATGTCATACAAATCCCAAATACCAATAATATAATAATTATTTCCCCAATTAGAATTAGTAATAAATTGCAAACATAAAAATATAAAGAAAAATTTTCAAGGAATCTTCAGACTTGCTAATGACGGAAATTGTAAAATAAACCAATGGACATTCAATAGAATATCAAAAGATTATAAAGAATTAGAATTAAGCAATGTCCAACTTCAAAAATTTGATACAAAAATAGATAAAGTCAAACTGAAACCATTACAAGGATTAAATATTTCATTCCCTCAACTTCAGAAAATAAAAGATATAAATAACTACGAAAATCACACGAATCATTATTATGTGATATATATCATGCTTATTGTAATAATATTTGTATTAATTACAAGATTCGTAATTAAATATTATAAGAATTATAAAACTAAACAATTAAGGAATAATATAGAATTATGTGATTTAGAAAGAATAACAGAAAATTTGTAAATCTTGTGTAAAGTTTAAACTTGCTGGGGAGAAATTATAAAACGTAACTACTATAAGAATGCTGACTTAGAGATAAGTTATAAACTTTCCACAAGATGAGTATAAAATGTAATGTAACCCCTGTAGATAGGCTAGTTCTTATATTGTAATCAAGCTAGATAGTTGTATCTCAGAAATAAACACTTTTTAAAAACAACTTTTAAAAGTTGAATAATATAATTTATATATATATATATATATATATATATATATATATATATATAATATAAATTACATTTCTATTATTTTTCTTGAATAAATTTCAGTAATTATTTAATAATAATATGTATTATTACTTGTTACATCCTGTTTATTACACGCGCTATATCTTCTTGGTCCCGTCTGCCCTATTCTTCTTCTAGAACGGCAAGAAGAATTGTTTCATTCAGGGCTGCTAGCTGATCAATCCAAAGTTTTGATATTGACTTTTGTCAATATATCTGTTCATAATATTTGCAATAAGTGGCTTTGCATTATCATGCATTACAATAAATTCATCTCTCATAAAAGATACATGTGGAACAACGTGATATGATTTAGGTCTTTAAATTTGTCATAGTTTAGTACATATATGTTACGGTTTGAATCAATTATTGTTTTTATTGTTTCTAGAGATAGTATGTATTTTTCTGGCTGGGTCATATTTGTGCTTCTGTTCTCCTTTGATTTTAGTGTTTTTTCCGTCTTGTTTTTGCGTCTTTTGGAATGATTTGATGTTCAAACTCGGTGTTTGTTGATGCATGTCTTTTCTGTACTGGTGGTGTGGCTAGAATAGTAAATGTCTCTGGGTATATACAGGGTGAGTCTGGGAAGACGCCCCCCCTCTTAACTTTTTTATTATAAGTAATAGAAAAAAATGGGTCATATAAAAGTTTTATAATTTTACATATACTATTTGATGGCAGATGTAGATATTTTTTATAAAGTCAGGTTTACAAGATACGACTATCAACTTTTATTTTTCAAATGGCAACCTATAACTATTTTAATAAAATAGAAATCACCATTTTTTTCTCTTTTCAACGATGTATTAATTTTTATTAATGTATTTGAAAAATTTCGAGAAAATTGAGATAGTTTAGAAATATTAGAAATAATTTTTAAACAAATATTGTAGGTGGCTATGTTTCTCGAAATCGGGTAAAAATCCTTCGCAGTGTTCATAAACTCAGTTGCCAACGTCTAGGAAACCGATTCCGGTAAATTATTTTTGTTCTTCTTATGATGCGAGTCGATTCACCAATTATTAGAATCATATCTATTAATTCGTTCTTTGTGAACTTTTCAAAATGTTTTTTTTTGTTTACAAAATAAGTTAAATTAAGTAACAAACATATGTATACATTTTTGACATTAATTTAATTGTTTTACATTGTTAGGTTTTGTTTGTTTTCACATAGCCACCTATAATATTTGTTTAAAACTTATTTGTAATATTTCTAAATTATCTCAATTTTCTCGAAATTTTTCAAATACATTAATAAAAATTAATACATCGTCGAAAAGAGAAAAAAATGGCGGTTTTTATTTTATTAAAATATTTATAGGTTGCTATTTGAAAAATAAAAGTTGATAGTCGTGTATTGTAAACCTGACTTTATAAAAAATATCTACATCTGCCATCAAATAGATTATGTAAAATAATAAAAAAATTATATGAGCCATTTTTTTCTATTACTTATAATAAAAAAGTTAAGGGGGGGGGGGGGGGGCGTCTTCCCAGACTCACCCTGTATAGGTAGTCGGAATCGGGATTAGTGGTATATGGAATTTTGGTGTTTCTAAATTAAGAAAATGTTTCCTGTTTTTCTGGGAAGTTTTTACATGTTTTCCGTGTAGTCTCTTGTGTTGCATTTTTTACAAACTCTGATTTCTGTTGAAAACTTTATTCTAAGTTTCGGTGTTTTCGAGTGTAATTATAATTGTTTCTGGGATTATTATTTAGATTATTTTCTTGCGAAATGTGGAAGATGCATTTTTGAGTGAATATCCTTCTCTTTTAATCAAAGATGACATAAAAATAAACTGATGTTAAAATGTTGAGAAAGAAAAATCTTCTAAACTTGCATTCATCTTTTAAAAGATGTCTTCCTTCTCTCTGATGCAGTACATATCATCATACAGTAAAAGCTCCTCCTCCTCTTCATCTTGTAATTCAGTCAACAACATTGATTTTTCCATGTTTATTAAGATAAACCGCGTGATTGACACTCCACCTTTAGGTATGTTATAGGGGATATGGTTTTTATGTATAATTTGTATAGTTCGTACATTATGTTCTCGTTTGGGATTGATGGGAGTAGTATGTATAGGGACCTTTGGCGTTGTGGAATGCAGACGGGCATACTGATGAAACATTAATGACTCGTGGAAGGGGTAATAAAATAATTTTAATTGAAGTATTTGAGTGTTATGTGAATTTTAAGTACTTATTTAGATGGGCAACGACAAATATATAATTTTAAAATGTGATAGGTGGATAATAATGAGGTATTTATTTGAAAAATTAGAAAAAAATTAATTTAGTTTGATAAAATTATTTAGATACGTGCATGGGAATGGGTGAATTTGGATAGATAATAAATATATCAAATATAACTGATACTTAAACGACACAAAAAAGGGAACACCTGCATTGTAATCTTAACAACAGACCCTTTGAAAACCCTTTTGTAAACGAGTAATTTATATGCAATTTGTTAAATTTATTTGGGATACTGTTGAAACAGGAATGTGCTATAACAATAAATTTGACAAATATATATATATATATATATATATATATATATATATATATATATATATATATATAAGATCACGTTATTTTCCAGATTCTTATCGCGGGCGGTGGTCTAACGGTACATCGAAATATTTCCCAGACCCAAATCCCATCCTCTAGCCTGCAATATATTAATGAATAAACAGTGTGGCGTGCGTCCTTGTCTTATTTTATCTTATATAAGAAGTCAGGAAATACTTTTATTCAGTATATCTCTAGTTTCTATGTGGTTCATTTTAAAATGACGTCTAAAAATTTCGATAACATTGTTATACCTGCATCGGGAGTTATTTCAAAAAAGAAATTTAGAATATTGGAAAATATTCAAATAAAAAAAAACTATACGCTACAATTAACGTTATATATTCTTTAGATAAGATTTATATTTATATTAAAAATGACAGAACACATGTGAAAATTATATATATATTTTTACTCATCAAAAAACAATTGATTATTTATTACATGACAAAATATCTAGTTAGTATTTATAATTTTCTTTTAATGCTATCCGCAATACCTTCCTTCATTGAAAGAAAACTAATTTAAACCAAAGGCCTTAGACACTTTTCTAATTCTTGTACCGAGTAATGGCTTTGTAAGCCCATCTGCTAATTGTTCTTCAGAGGACACTCTTCTTATAAATATTTCACCATCCTGTACTTTTTCTCTTATAAAAAAATGTCTAATGGCGATATGTTTGGTTCTTTTGTGCCATATAGGATTTTCTGCTATCTTAATAGCGGCATTGTTATCAACAAACAGAGTCATATTTTGAAAGTCGGTGATTTCACTCAAGAGCTTCTTTAACCATATTCCTTCCCGGGCACCTTCACTAGCTGCGACTACTTCAGCCTCAGTCGTGGATATTGCAACCGACGTCTGTCTTTTACTTATCCAGGAAATTGCACCTCCAGAATATATGTTTATCACTCCTGTAGTTGATCTTCCAGTTTGAGTATCGCCACCCAAATCTGCATCTGAATATCCTTCAAGAATTCCTTTCTTAAAATTTCTTTTATATGTAATTCCCAAATCTGTGGTTCCACGTAAATATCTGAAAATTCTTTTCACTTTTTGTATGTCATTTTCAGAGTAATTGTCTAAATTTCGAGAAACTACGCCTAGAGCATATGCAATATCTGGTCTAGTACCAGTCATTAAGTACATCAACGAACCAACAGCTTCGCGATATGGAAATTTAGTCTTATGTTTTGTACTTTCAACTTCAGTTGCCTTCCTTGGTTCAAAAATCTCTTCTTTAATAATTGGTGTCATCACTGATTTACATTCATTCATATTAAATGTTTCTAAAATTTTTCTAGTGTATGCTGATTGAGTTATTTTAATTCCTTCTTCATTTTGATTAATTTCCAGGCCTAAATAATATCTTGCTGGTTTGGATGTAATTTTAAATTCTTCTTGAAGTTTTTCTATTAAGGGTATAGCTTCTCGTTTGCAAGACGCAGCTATGATTCCATCATCCACATATAAGCCTAATAGAAGTTTTATATTATTTCTTTTTAAAACATACAAACAGGGATCAGCTTCGCTAACTTTGAAACCATATTTTATGAGAAAGTTATTAATTCTTGAATTCCAACATCTAGGTAACTGTTTAAGTCCATATAGACTTTTCTTTAGGAGATAAACTTTTCCACTATTATCATTATAACCTTCGGGTTGTGAGACATAAATTTTCTCATTTAGAAAACCATTTAAAAATGCTGTCGAAACATCAAATTGGTGTAAATACAAGTTTTTATTAGCTGCTACGCTAATAATTGTCCTAATAGTAGTACTTCTTGCCACTGGGCTAAACGTTTCGATATAATCAAAACCTTTGCGTTGTACAAACCCTTTAGCGACCAATCTGGCTTTGTACCGTTCCAATGTACGATCTGCACTAAATTTCTTTACAAAAACCCATTTTAAAGGTATTGGCCTTTTTCCTTGTGGTAAATCTACTAATGTCCATGTACCATTTTCTATTAAAGAGGACATTTAATCATCCATGGCTTGCTGCCACATCTTGGCTTCTTTACTGTTAATCGCTTCATTATAGTTTTTAGGTATACCTTCATTTTCGACAGTACATATATAGTCTTCCAAATATGAAGGTTTATTAATTTTACTTCGATCTCTTAGTCTCTGATTTTGAGTTATTTCTTCATCTCCGTGAACACTATCATTTTCAATTTCTTCTTCAATATTTTCTGGATTACGAAAATTCTCCACATTTTCTTCTACAGTTTCATCTTCTATATTAAACTTAATGTCATCTTGTGTGGGTTTCATTTCTTGACATTCAGTTTCTGAATGCTTATGAACAACTTCTTTGAATATAACGTCTCTCGAACGTATCAGTTTATTTCCGCAGATGACTCTATACCCATTATCTTCGTAACCAATGAGTATACCTTCCTGAGCCTTTTTATCAAATTTTCTTCGATTTTTCTTTGGAATATGCACCCAACATTTAGATCCAATTATTCTAAAATATTTAATATTGGTTTTCTTTCCGAACCACAATTCCCATGGCGATTTTCCTTTTTCAGAAGAGACTCCAGTTTTGTTCAATATATGAGCTGATGTATTTATTAATTCTGCCCATAATTGTTTATTAAGTGATTCCTTCTGACTGTACCTTAAAGTCCTAGCCATCTCTACGATCGTTCTATTTTCCCTTTCGGCACAGCAATTTTGCTCAGGGGTGTATGGCATCGTATATCTTAGTTGAATTCCTTGGGATCGAAGAACTTCATGAACTTCACGGTTATCAAACTCACCTCCATTATCACTTAATAGAGTTTTAATAGTGTGACCTATATTTTTAGCTTCTGTTAAAAATTCCTTCAGTTTCAATATTACTTCTGATTTATACTTCATTAAATAAATTTTTCGAAATCTTGAGTAGTCGTCTTTGAAAACAACAAAATATTGAAATACATTTTTTGAAGCTATAAACGCCCCACAAACATCGGTATGAATTAAATTACCTGCTTTTTCTTCTCTTTTTCGATGACTAAATTTTAATCTATGAATTTTCCCATATACACATGTTTCACTATTTAAAGGTACATCTATATTTAGCTCTCTTTTAATCACTTCTTTAACGTGGCGTTTGTTTTGATGTCCTAATCTTTCATGATAAATTTGTAAAACTTCGTCTTTATTTTTAAAAGTTAAGTTTACGTGTGCTGTATTTGGTTGAACAGTTTTAAGTGATAGCTTGTAAAGACCACCACATCTATCCCGAATTCCAGAAACGAGAGTTTCTTGACCAAGTACTAATTTACATTTATCATATGTAGATTCAAACTTACTTTCTGGTTTGTGATCTTGAGCAGCAAGAACCGAGAATAGATTCTTTGAAATACCTGGTACATACCAAACGTTAGTTAATTCACGGTTTTTCCATTTTCCGTCTACCATAGCTTGTACTGAAATAGTACCTTTCCCAATGGCCTTCACGTGTATATCATTTGCTGTCACTATACCATGATGGCTTTTGAATTCCTCAAATTTGGTAAAAATTTCTCTATTTTTCGATATGTGGCTTGTGGCTCCATTATCTACATACCAATTTTCATCATCTTGTTCAGCATTAAATGCTTCTTCAGATACTGCAACTAATGTGATTCCTTCGGTAGAATTACTTGTTTTTGTAGTATTTTGTACAAACTTTGCTTTAGCTGGTTTTGGAGGTCGACCATCCGCAATCCAAAACCGACATTGATGAATCATATGCCCTTGTTTTTCACAATAAACACACTTCTTTTTGAAGTTTGATTTTTTATTGATATTATTAATCTTTTGATTAAATTTACTTATTTGAGTATTAAGAGCTTCTTCTCTTTTATTTTCTAATAAATTATGTTCAAATGTGCATAATTTCTGAGTTAAAGTTTCTAAGTTTCTGTTTTCTTTGCTAATTAGTCTCCAGCCTGCTGTAAACGACTGAAATCTTTTAGGTAGTGATTTTAAAATTTTACATATTAAAACAACATCCTTATTGTCAGACGGTTGTTTTTCAACTTCTGCCTTTAAGCGTTGCCAATTATTTGCTGATCTTGTAATAAAGCCAATAACATCGTCACCAGGCTGCCATTTATCGTCAAAGAAATTGTTGTATAAATCAAATATTCTGTCTTCAGAAACTGTATCGAACAGTTGACATAGAGCAAGCCACATTTCTCTAGAAGTTTCATACCTTCTTACTTTCATAAACATGTCTTCTTTCATATTACTAGACATTATAAGTAATGCAAAATTATTTGCTTTTTCGAAAAGTTCTAATTCTTTTTCATACTTCGCCACTTTATCTGTATCTTCTTAATCTACAGGTGGTTCTGGTTTTGTCTTAGACCCGTCAACTATACTGAGAGCAGGTGGAAACATTTTAAAAACCATTCTTATTTTAGCCTTCCAATTCTCCCAATTACTTTTATCTTCTAAAATGATTTATTTGGGGAATTGTTCCTTGTTTAATTCCTTCTGCCATGTTTACAACTAATATTTTGCAACTGAGCACTATTAGGGTAGGAGTTTTTGAATGATTTATTTAAAATTTAATCTTTGCGCAATCTGGGCCCATAACCAATTAACGTTATATATTCCTTTAGATAAGATTTATATTTATATTAAAAATGACAGAACACATGTCAAAATTATATATATATATATATATATATATATATATATATATATATATATATATATATTTACTAATCAAAAAACAATTGATTATTTATTACATGACAAAATATCTAGTTAGTATTTATAATTTTCTTCTAATGCTATCCGCAATAGCTACAACATCAACTGCGTACTACAATGGGTTAATAAATGATATTAACTCACTGACCGTTGAAATAGTGCATCGCGAAGCTGAGCCAATACAAAACATTTATTCTTCAACTGTAACTGAAGTTGACTTCGAGAAAGACCTTCAGGAAGTGTGCGAAGTGAACTCTGGTGATGAGGATATTGTTCCACGCAAGAAAAAGTGTGTGGAACAAATTTCAATGGTATCGACAGAGTCGGAGCCAATACTAATTTTGTTTTCGTCGTCGTCGGATTCGGAGAATGGTGAGCCGTAGGTATGCCCAGCAGCTTGTATGCAGCGATGACGATGATGAGACCCAGGACATCATAGATATTCCCGATTGTCCGATGATGTCCGACTGGGTGAAAAATGAAATGGACCTCATCATCGGAGATGCTGAAACTACAAGTTTCGCCCTGCCGAAGAATCAACATCTATACGACAACAACGACCGACTATTTGGAGGAACTCCGATACCTTTTGATAGTCATCGAAGGGTGTTTATCACTGTCGGTTTAGAGCCAAATCCAGTTCCGCGAGTGGTTGTGCGACTTGTAGGTGATGTGATTAAAAAAACATTTATAGACATTTTAGATTATAGTAGGTTAGTTTGTTATTTAAAAAGACGAGTTAAAAATTAAGTGCACTGATGCGGACATGAACAAAATATACAGTTTTGTTTGGGCTGGAACAATTAAAGTGTAGGTTTAAGAACCAATTTATAGTTTTAAATAAAGATCATATTAGAAATTTAATTAGGTTAGAAAATGTAGTAGATAATTTAATAAATAGTTATAATTTAAAATATAATAATTTTAGTAATATATATATATATATATATATATATATATATATATATATATATATATATAAAATGTTTACAGAATGTAATTTTATTAAGCATAAGTAACCAATTAGACCTAAAGAGTAGTTTATATGAATATTTATTTGTAAAGAATTTAGATTTTAAGTATATTTTCATAGAATATTATACTTATTATTACAATAAGCTTTTTAAAGATGTAGAATGTGTAAGTAGTTTTATTTTAAGAGGAAAAAAATATATTATATTAATTGACAATAATTTCGTATTTTCAACTACCCACCATTTATACCTGTCCCGAGTATGAGAGACCAGTGAACAATATTTATAGGTTCGACAGTTCATTATTGAAAAGGTAAGATATGAAATTAAATAAGTAAAATTAGAATTATTATTATTTTTGATTTGACTCACAGCAGGAATTGTATACATATATTTATTTATTTATAGAAATTAAACAGACAATAGATCACATAGTAACTGAATTACATTAAATATAGTTGTACACTTTTACTAATTTTTTATTCTATCTACATTATTGAATGTATCACTTGAAGGGTAAGAAATGGGCTGTATTTAAAAATTCATATTTTATTTACTTTATGTAAAATTTCAAACACAGAAACAACTTTTCGTTTAATGACTTGTTCATAATTGAAAAATATTTTTCTTTTAACAAAAAAATATCCATAACTGTTTATATTTCAAATTTCCATTTGAATTTATTGTAATAATATTGTAATCTCTATTCGAGCTACACATTGAAGATAGAGTTGTACATTTATAACGCAATATTTTTGACTAATTCATCGAAATTTAACAATATATTATTAAGAAACATCTTGACCTCAAATTTGATACACTCCATAGTATCATACGACAAAAGAATACTATAGCTCGTCCAAAATAGAAAAGGACCTGTCAATCATTCTCGCGCATATAATGCAATAAACAAGTTGAAGGAGACGGCAACATAAATATACTTTTTTTCTAATGGTGTTCAATGTGCCGCACAGTACATACTAAACGTATCGTAGACCCATGCCTGGCCTACCAGTTGCCCTGTGCAGTTCTGGGTTATGTAGCTATATCTACCCCATGTCAACCAAGTTCAAAACTGCACTGATCCAATAAACTAGGGGCGTAAACCATAAATGGGAAAGTAATCTACCATTGGCGTGGGATTATTTCAATAACAAATTGAATTTTTGTAAATATTTATATTTTAAAATGCATAATGTTTATGAATAAATTTTTATATGTACTATGCGCTAAATTTAATGTGGATATTTTTAACTATGAAGCTAGACTTCAATATTTCAAAATAAATAGTCTTGAAACTAGAAGAGTTTTATCAGACATGATAATACTATATAAAATATTTAACAATAATCTAGACTGCAATTCATTTTTACAATATTTTAATTTTCATGTCCCTCAAAAAACGGCTCGTTCTATCTCACTTTTTCACATACACAAAGCTGCTACTAATAATCATAAAAATTCTCCCATTAATAGACTAATGTCATCATACAATAATAATTTTACCCACGTAGATATTTTTCATACAAGTTTCATGACATTTAAAAGAAAAATATTGAAGTCTTGTGTTAATAATTAGTTAATCATGTAAGTCAGTGTTTTAAACATTTATCTGTTGTATTTTTGTGTATTCATGGAATTTTCAATTTTTTTTCGTTGTTTATCTTTGTGCTACTTATTGCATTGTTAATATAAATGTATTATTCAGTGGGAACCTATAATTGGTTTGAGAAAACTGTTGGTTCTCCAAATGTTCATAAATAAATAAAAAAATAAAAGCAAAGCAACACTTCACATTTCTAAAGAAGAACAATCACAAGTAATATTAGCAACAGCAGTTATTAATATCAAAGATAAGCAATCCCAATGGCAGCAATGCAGAGTACATTTAGACAGTGCAGCACAACCTAATCTTGTTACAGCTTTACTCATTAAAAGACTAAATTGCAATGTAAAATCAATAAATCTACCATTCAAAGGAATCAGTCAAATTCAAACTAATATTAATAGAAGTGTAGAACTAGATATTTCATCAACTGTGACACAATATAATCAGAAATTAGAATTTCTTGTTTTAGACAAAATCACTGTCAATTTACCAACTTCATATATTGAAAAAAGACGTCTGAAACTTCCACCAGTTCCATTAGCAGACCCACATTTCGAAGAACCAAGGCAAATTGACGTGCTCATCGGAGCTGAAATATATTTCGAATTGTTAATGCAAGAACAAATAAAACTTGGCAAAGGACTAAAAAAAAACTAAATTAGGGTGGATTATGTCAGGCAAAGTAAAAAACACAAAGAAAAATAATAGTAAATTATGTTACTTTACAGTAAATGCAGACATAAATAAACAAGTAGCAAGATTTTGGGAAATCGAAGAATGTCAATCAACCAAACATCTGTCAAAAGGAGAGCAGAGATTTGAAGATCATTTTACAAGAAACATTCAACGAGATTCTTCAGGCAGATTTGTTGTTAGACTTCCTTTTAAACAAGAAAATGACTTATAAGGAAATTTGTACAATATGACTGAGAACAGATATTTTCAACTAGAAAGAAAACTAAAAGCAAATTCTTCAGTAAAACAAGAATATATCAAATTCATGAATGAATACTTGGAACTTCATGATATGAAACTAGATGATAATGAAAATAAAGAAAATGGTTTTTATTTACCGCATCATGCAGTATTGAGACCATCCAGTTTGTCAACAAAACTTCGTGTAGTATTTGATGCATCAGCTAAATCAAGTAATGGTAAATCACTCAATGATATTTTGATGGTCGGACCAAAAATTCAAGAAGATATATTTGCAATCTTGACAAGATTTCGACTTCATAATATCGTTATTTCAGCAGATATAGAAAAAATGTATCGACAATTCCTCGTTAGTGATGAAGATACTCATTTTCAGAAAATTTTGTGGCGAAATAATGAAAATGAACCATTAAAAACGTATCAACTTAAAACAGTAACATATGGCACTGCTTCAGCCCCATATCTCGCAATACGAAGTCTCTATCAAATTGGAGAAGATGCTAAAACAACGTTTCCTCGAACAGCAGAAAGTATAAGAAAAGATTTTTATGTAGATGACCTTTCTTACAGGCGGAGCTACTTATGAAGAAGCTTTGGCTATAAAGAACGAGTTAAATTGCTTACTAGAAAAAAGAGGATTTGTGTTAAGAAAATGGTTATCGAATAATTCTAAATTACTAAGTGCTATTGCAGTTTCAACACAAAATATGGATGAAATTATGCTGTTAGATACACATCAAACAATAAAAACTTTAGTTTTGCTGTGGAATGCAAACAAAGATTGCATTCTATACAAAGTAGAAATGAATGAACCAGCAACAACAAAACGACAAATTCTTTCACAAATCGCCCAAATATTTGATCCATTAGGATTAGTTGGACCAATAATTATGAAAGCAAAATTAATCATGCAACAACTATGGCTTCTAAAAACAGACTGGGATGATAAAGCATCATCGAGTATTATTAATAAATGGAATGAATACTATGAAGAATTATTATCATTGAATAATTTATTTATTCCACGTCTATTATTAATAAATAATGCTTCAAAAATTGAACTGCACGGCTTTTGCGATGCATCTGAAAAGGGATATGGTGCCTGTATTTATATTAGATCAACAAATGCTGACAATAATCACAAAGTACAACTTATTTGTTCAAATACAAGAGTTGCTCCTCTAAAAACTATTTCTCTGCCTAGACTTGAAATATGTGCATCTCTTTTATTATCAGAACTTTATGAAATTACATGCCAAGCATTAAATTTAAAAGTCAAAAGAATAATTTGTTGGACAGGTTCGACTATAACACTTTACTGGATTAAAACTGAACCTAACAATCTTAAAACATTTGTAGCCAACAGAGTTACAAAAATCCAAACACTTACAAAAAATTATGAATGGAGATACATCAATTCACAAGACACTCCTACGGATCTAATTACTCGAGAATGTTTGGCGACTCAGCTTATGAAATCTACTCTCTGGTGGAATGGACCACATTGGTTAAAAAATGATGAAACTGAATGGCCTGTGAATGATCTTATACAAATAAACGCGACAAAAATAAGTAAAGAAATATTAGAACATAGAACAAATGAGATTACTGTGCATATCGCTGTAAATAACATGGATCTATTTAATAAATTTTCATCGTTTCAAAAACTTCAAAGAACAGTTGACTATATTTGTAGATTTATAAAAAATTCCAGAAATAAGAATGACAAACAAACAGGAAGTCTCACAATCAACGAAATCAACCAAGCTGTTAAATTTTTAGTGAAACTAGTACAACAACAATCATTCGCAAAAGAAATTGGAAATTTAAGAAACGGAAAGACAGTTCAAAATGATAGTAAATTAAAATCATTGTATCCATTTTTGGACGAAGACAACATACTGAGGGTTGGAGGAAGACTTGAGAATTCTAAACTATCATACAATCAAAAACACGAGATATTACTACCACAAAAACATCAATTCACAAATTTACTCATACAAAATGAACATGTTCGCTTATTACATGCACAAACACAAAACCTATTAAACAGCATCAGACAAAAATACTGGCCAATTAACGCAAGAAACACAATAAAGCACATAATAAACAATTGCTTAATATGTTTTAGACTAAAAGCTTCTACCCAACAGCAACTAATGGGTAATTTACCAAAAACCCGAATTCAAACATCCAGACTATTTCTAAATACTGGTGTAGATTATGGAGGCCCTGTCAACATTCGCAAGACACGACATTCTACACAAAAGATATACATTGCCTTATTTATCTGCAAGTCCACAAAGGCAATACATCTGGAACTAGTAACCAGTCTTTCTACGCCAGCTTTCATAACAGCACTAAGAAGATTCGTTGCGAGAAGAAGCAAATGTCTGAATATATACAGCGACAATGGCACGAATTTTCGAGGGGCAGAAAACGAATTACAGCAACTAGTCTCCAAACAAGTTCATCAAAAGAAGATGTCCGAATTTGTAAAATTAGACGGTATTCAATGGCATTTCATTCCTCCATTATCTCCTCATATGGGAGGATTATGGGAAGCAGGTATGAAAAACATCAAATCACACATTAAAAGAGTAATTGGTGAAACAATCTTAAGTTTCGAAGAGTACTACACATCATTGACCCAAATAGAAGCTTTTGTCAACTTAAGACCTTTAACACCAATCTATGATGATTATCAAAATTTTGATGTTTTAACTACTGCTCATTTCCTAATCACAGAACCACTAACTTTAATACCAGATCCAGACCTAATAGAAATGCCAATGAACCAATTGACAAGATAGCAAGTAATACAACAAAAAATTCAACATTTTTAGAAAAGGTGGTCTGTGGAATATTTACACTACTTACAGCAGAGGTCAAAGTGGAAAAAAGAAGAGAAAAATATACAAATTGGAACAATGATACTTGAAAAAGATGATCGATTATCACCTTCACACTGGAAAGTAGGCCGTGTATTAAATGTTCATAAAGGCTCGGACGGAAAAGTTCGAGTAGTAACAATTAAAACCACAAATGGAATTTTCAAACACCCTATAACAAAACTATATATTTTACCATTTGAAAAGTAATCTATTTCGAAATTGTTATTTCAAGGTGGGCTGAATGTTTAGAATGTTATTTACATGTAACTTCTATAATTTTTGTAACTTTTATAATTTGTATCTAGTATTCATTGTTAATAAAAAAAAACAATATATGTAACCATGTAAAAAACAGTAAAAAAAAAATATATGTGTTCATGATTAATTTATGTCAATGTTGTATGTTACTTTAGTTTAAAAAGATATTTGGATACTAAACAGTCCCGCACCAAAAGATAAGATCCAATACATTCGGTACACTGGCCGTAGATTTAAAGGTTTGTTAAATTTTTTTTAATCCATCCTTAGCACTTAGTAGAGGGAAGTGTATATAAACAGTGTGGTGTGGTTAATTAACAATAAAAAAATAAACGAGAAAATATATAAACTTTAATACAATAACGGAGGGAATATAACATACATGACATAAAATAGAATTGAGAATAATAATTATTTTGTTTATGTATATGTCGTTTTTATATATAACTATATCAACCCTACATTTCCATTTCTGGAAACGTAGTGGGTGTGAGATAATATGGTAGTGTGATTTTGTAAATGTATGTCACGGGTGTTGTGATGTATAAAAATGGGTGTGAAGTGACAGGTGTCAGTTAGGATAGTGTCAATGTATGTGAAGTGACAGGTGTGTCAGTGTCAGTGATATGATAATGCTTCGCCACAGTACCCCCCTGCCAGTGATGTAGCATCACGAAACTTGTAGTCGATCCGGGAAGTGAACACGGCGGCCTGATCTGGTAGTTCGTGGAGCTGGTGTCTCGGCTTGATGTGCCTTTGGATTCGACATGTCAGGCGTGATCGCATGATGAGTAGAGTCATCTTCGCTCAGGATGAATGCAGATTTCAACCTATCAAATGAAATTTTAGTAACTCGTCCTTTCATTTCTAGAACAAACCATTTGTCTGTTCGGTCTAAGACTTTAAATGGACCCTCGTATGGTTGTTGCAATAGTGATTTTGGACCGTCACGTCGTACAAAAACATGACTGCAAGAGTTCATATTTTTGAACATAAAAGTCTTCTTCACACCATGTCGAGATCCATCAGAAGGACGCAAATTGGACATTTGCTGCTGTAATTGAGCAACAAAGTCGGCTGGGTTTGAATGAATTTTGGAACCCCTGGATGTCAAGAATTCTCCAGGTAGTCGCAGTGGTTCACCGTAAATCATTTCAGCTGCTGTAGATTGGAGATCGTCTCTCCACGCTGCGTCCCAACAGGACTATTGGGAGAACTTCCGTCCACTGATCATTCTGGTGACATCTGATGGCAGCCTTAAGCTGACGATGCAGTCTCTCAACCATACCGTTGGCTGCCGGGTGATATGCTGTTGTCTTGTAGTGACTCGTACCTGTTAAGCGATTCAATTGCCTAAACAGATGAGATTCAAATTCCCTACCTTGGTCGGTAGTAATTCGATGAGGTGTTCCAAATCTTGCAATCCAGTGAGCGTAGAATGCACGAGCGACAGTGATGGCTTCTTGGTTAACAATAGGGATTGCTTCAGGCCAACGGGAAAATCTGTCAATACATGTCAGACAATATCGGTAGCCTTCTGAAATCGGCATGACTACAATGTCAAGATGTATGTGCTCAAATCTTGATGAAGGTTGTGTAAATGAGCCAGGTGTAGCATTGACATGATGTGTTACTTTTGAACGTTGACATTCCATGCAACTTTGTGCCCATCTGCGACAATCTGATTTAATGGACGGCCAAATATAACGTTGAGTCATTAATTTGACCGTTGCATTTGTACCAGGATGTGACAGGCGATGTACAGAATGAAATGCAGACTTACGGAAGCTTTTTGTGATAAAAGGACGCGCATTTGATGTTGATACATCACAAAAGATGCTGATGTTGGAGTCAGGTAGCACAATTTCTTTTAACATCAGCGTTAAATCATTTTTTAGAAGCAGTTGTAATTCGGCGTCTGATTGTTGGGCTTGAGAAAGAGCCTCAAAATCAACTGTTGACGATTCCAGTTCATCAACGCGTGACAGGGCATCGGCAACAACATTGTCTTCTCTTGACACATGGCGGATATCGGTCGTGTACTGACCTATCAAATCCAAGTATCTGAATTGACGCGGAGTGACCTGATGATCCTTCTTGTTGAAGGCGTAGATCAGTGGCTTGTGGTCAGTGTAGATAGTAAAATGTCTTCCTTCCACCATATGCCTGAAGTGTTTTACAGCGGAGTAAATGGCCAGAAGTTCTCTGTCATATACCGAATACTTTCTCTGCGCCGAATTTAACTTTTGTGAGAAAAAAGCTAGTGGTTGTCAATCTTCATCTATCTTCTGCTGCAGCGCTGCCCCTATTGCGTGGTCTGATGCATCTGTGAATAGAGCAAGTGGAGCGTCGAGCTTAGGATGGGATAGAAGAGTGGCTTCTGCTAGACTGTTTTTCGCCTTGTCGAAAGCTTCTGCAGCTTCAGGAGTCCAGGTGATAGTAGTTTTTCCTTTCAAATCTTCTTTTAGAAGCTCATTTAGCGGAGCTTGGATTTGAGCAGCTTTGGGTATGAATCAACAATAACATACCTAAAAACTGTCTCAAACTCTTTGCAGATGATGGTTTCTCGTAGCTGGTGATGGCTTCGACTTTATCTGGTAGAGGGCGTGTGCCATCAGCTGACACAAGATAGCCGAGAAACTTAACTTCCGTCTGGCCGAAAACACATTTCGCGGGATTTGTAACTACACCGTAGTGTTTAAGTCTTTGAAAAACAATGTCTAAATGTTTTAAATGTTCTTCCTCGGTTGCAGAAGCGATTAAAATATCGTCTATGTAGACATACGCGAAATGTACACCACGGAGCACGTCATCCATAAAGCGTTGGAATGTTTGAGCGGCGTTTCTTAGTCCAAAAGTCATAAAAGGGAACTCAAACAAACCAAACGGTGTTGTTATCGCGGTTTTAACAATGTCTTCTTCTGCGACCGGGATTTGATTAAAAGCACGCACTAAATCTATTGTTGAAAACAAACACTTACCACTAAGAGCTTGCGAAAAGTCTTGTATGTGACGCATGGGATATAAGTCCGGAATAGTTCTATTGTTCAGTGCACGATAATCACCGCACGGTCTCCACTGGTCGTTCTTCTTTGGCACCATGTGTAGTGGTGTTGCCCAAGGACTTTTTGAGGGCCGAGCTACACCCAAGCGCAGCATGGCCTCAAATTCTTTCTTTGCCGTTTTGAGACGGTCTGGAGCTAGACGTTGGGGTCTTTGCGCCACTGGAGGACCTGGCGTCGTCTGGATATGGTGCCGCGTAGTGGGTTTCACTTCAGGCGAGACTCCATCGGGTCGAGTGATCTCCGGATACCGAGATAGCAGCTCGTGGTAAGGAGAGCTACCTGAAACAGTGCGTACACTTTGCACCTCACCTGTTACCGCCTTACCGTACGCAGTCAGGTGTGTTGTGGAGTCAAGCAATCGCTTATTACGAACATCCACTATAAGTCCATAAAAAGATAATGCTTGGACACATCAGCAACGACAAATTTCCACGTGAAATCACGTCTTAGTCCGAGGCTAAGTGTCATCGTGATGGTTTTATATGTTGCTATAGTGGTGCCATTCGCTGCAGCAAGTTCGTATGCTGATCTTTCTCGTGGGCCGTGTAGAAGGCGTCGAGGGTAGACGTAAAGGTCAGCGCCTGTGTCAATCAAAAATTGAATTTTTGATGACTTGTCAGAAACAAATATGCGGCGTGTCGTCGGGCAGGAGTCGCTCGCCGCATTTAGTGACTGCCCGTCGGGTTTTCCTTTCGGAACTTGCAGGGTGGAGTACATTTGTGGGCATCAGCTCCAAATCGCCAGTGATACCAGCAAAAACCTGATCTAGAACGTGACCTGAATCGGCTACGACTTTTTTCTGAAAAATTTGTTCTAGACGACGCTTTTAATTATCATACCTCTTGCCTCAAGGAAAATATCTCTCCCCTTAGCGTAGCTGTCAGCTGCTGAAATTGAGCAGTCAATAATTCCATTGGCTCCATTTTTAGTCGGATAGAAATCACTTGAAACCACACACACTCGCGAATTTAAAAGATCGTGCAAACAGGTAATGTAAAACTGCGTTTTAGATCACGTCGGGGTCACCAATTGTGGTATGGTTAATTAACAATAAAAAAATAAACGAGAAAATATATAAACTTTAATACAATAACGGAGGGAATATAACATACATGACATAAAATAAAATTGAGAATAATAATTATTTTGTTTATGTATATGTTGTTTTTATATATAACTATCTCAACCCTACATTTCCATTTCTGGAAACGTAGTGGGTGTGAGATAATATGGTAGTGTGATTTTGTAAATGTATGTCACGGATGTTGTGAAGTATAAAAATGGGTGTGAAGTGACAGGTGTCAGTTATGATAGTGTCAATGTATGTGAAGTGACAGGTGTGTCAGTGTCAGTGATATGATAATGCTTCTCCACAACAGAAAAGTCAAATTAAGGAAATTAATCGTAGTTAAAACACAGTTCGATATGGAAAGTGGTAATCAAGTAAATTTTGATAACTTTTTTCGTATTTGTGAGGAAATTATTATTTCTTCGTTAAGTGAAGTAGATGAAGTAGAAATACAGCAAGAAGATTATAACGCTTTTTACGAAATATGCGAAAATTTGATCAGTGAAAGTGTTCAAGTTGGTAGAGGTGGTGTGGGTGCTGTACACAGGGAACGTTTCAACATTACTTCCGACAGTGAAAAACATTGTAAACAATTTAAATTAACTGGAAGGAAAATAACATTTTCCTTGAATGATCCACCTACAGAAGAAGATCCTGTAATATGGTTTTATGACAGCTTAAAAAGAGTTATAGAATTTGTGTTGAAAATAGTTAATCTACAAGATTATGTTGGTTTTAGGCGTGCTGATCAAATTCACGTTGATGTTTTATGGGAAGCATTAAGTAAAATAATGCAAAGTAATAAAGAAGTCTTTTCTGATGGGCAGTTCTCAGTCGAGATGACCAAGGTAACTGTACCTTCTAGTACAGGAAAATTAAATGGACATGGATTAACGTATTCGGAATTTTGTCGTTGGAAACATGGTGTATTGGAAATAGATAATACAGACAATTTATGTTTACCTCGTGCACTTGTAGTTGCAGAATCTTTGGTGAAAAATGATCCATGTTTTAAATATATTGTTAAAAACACCCATGGAATACAATCAACAAGAACATATGAACTATTAAAAAATGCAGGAGTTAAAATAGGTGCTAATGGTGCAAGTATTCCTGAATTAATTGAATTCCAACGTTATTATTCTAATTACAACATATGTGTATATGAGTATAATAGCCGCGGAAAAGTAATATTCGAAGGTGCAAAGGAGACAAATTTTAAACGATTGAATCTTTTGTACTATCGAAACCATTACTCTGTTATAAGAAGTATACATGCGACATTTTCCTGCGATTATTTTTGCAAGCAATGTCACGTTCCTTACAATGTAAGGGGCGCCCATTCTTGTAAAAATATTTGCTCTTATTGCAAATATTCTCCTGCATGTAGCATAACATAAGACAGGTTACAATTACTATCGCTTCAACCTGCAGTCGTGTGTTCCGACGTTTGTTTTTGAAACCTAATACAATTGGTATTATACCACAAAAAGGCTATCGTATGAAAGACAATCAGTCCAAAATTGCGTTGAAATGGTTAATACATGAAGAAAACGTACGCGGAATTCACATTCAACATGCGGGTCGTAGTAATGAAGCATTCATTGAAAATCGTTTTAAAGTTGATGGTTACTACCCTGTAGATAAATTAGTTTTTGAATTCCTGGGGTGTTTTTGGCATGGGTGTATATTATGTTACAGAACTAAAAGAAATGAAAAAATATTTAGTAATTCGAAAGAAACTTTAGAGGAAAGATACGAACAAACAATGGCAAAATTAAACAAAATTCAAAATTTAGGTTATAATGTAATTAGTATTTGGGAATGCGAGTTTAAAAAACTCTTACGAGAGGATAAAAATTTAAATCGTCAACTTGAAAATCATGAAATGTTAATCAGTTTATCATTACAACCACGGGATTGTTTTTTTGGGGGGAGATCTGGAGCCACGAGCTTATTCAAAAAAGTTGAGAATACTGAAAAAATAAAATATGTAGACGTCTGTTCTCTTTATCCATATGTATGTAAGTATGGAAAATATCCAGTAGGCCATCCAAAAATTTTTATCGGTGCAGAATGTGAATCATTATGTCCCAATAACGATATTAGCCAGGTGGATGATTTAATTAAATGTACTGTTTTACAGCCCCGTGAACTATTCCACCCCGTATTACCACGAAAAGCCCATGGGAAACTTATGTTTGTGTTATGTCGTACATGCTGTGATAATTTAGAGCAAAATGACTGTAATCATAGTGATGATGAGAGACAATTTATTGGCACTTATATTTCTGATGAGGTCCAGTACGCGGTTTCTCTTGGCTATAAAATTCTAAAAGTGCACGAGGTATGGCAATACGATGTTACTGTTTACAATAAAGACACCCAAACGGGAGGTTTATTCGTCGAATACATTAACACATTCCTAAAAATGAAGCAGGAGGTTTCTGGTTATCCTGACGACTGCACCGATAATGAAAGCAGGAAGGAGTACAACAAAATTATTACATCAATGAAGGAGTTCATTTATATCCGAATCAGATCGAGAAGAACGCTGGAAAAAGATTAATTGCCAAACTTATGCTAAATTCCTTCTGGGGTAATATCAATAATTTATGTCAAATTCAAATAAAATTAATTTTAATTTAATTTTTTATTAGGTAAATTTGCACAAGCAGAAAACAGGCCCTGTACATCAACTGTGTCATCTGCTAAAGAGCTGTATGAATTATTATCGAATCCTTCAATTGAAGTTCAGAGGATTATCCCAGCAGGCGATCAGATGCTGTACGTGGACTGGGTGCATGCAAATGAAGCCATCGAACAACTCCGAACTGTGAACGTAGTCATCGCTGCTTACACAACGGCACAAGCTCGGTTTCGACTTCATAAATTTTTACAAGATCTAGGTAGTAGAGTGTTGTACTACGACACAGATTCAATAATATACTGTCATTCACCAGGACAATGGGAACCAACGACAGGTAACTTTTTGGGTGACCTTACTGACGAGTTATCTTGTTATGGGCAGGGCAGTTATATAATTGAATTTGTTTGTGGTGGACCGAAAAACTATTCGTACAAAATTTATTCCCCAATTAGTAAAAATGTTACAGAAGTATGTAAAGTTAAAGGTTTCACATTAAATTATAAAAATTCCCAAAAAATTAATTTTGATTGTTTGAAAAATTTGATTTTAAATAGTAATATTGAAGGCCCCGTATTTTTTTATGACAATATTCGATGTACGTAAACACATAATGTTGTAACGAAACATGAAACAAAAAAATTTAGTATAAAATTTATGAAGCGTAAATTAATAGATAATGTAAATAGTATTCCGTATGGTATGAAAAGATTAAAATTAGATTAGTTTTATAAAAGTTGTAATAAATATTAGATAAACTTACTATATTAATTTGTAATAATAATAATAAAATAATGTATATAAAACAAAATAAATAATATGTTGTATAAACGGTCAACAAAAATGTTTTAATTGTAAATATAACTTTGTTGAAAACAAATACTTTGTAATATTTATTTATATATATTACAATAAAAATGTAATTCAAAATGACTATTTTTTACATGTATTTTTAATCCAATAAAATAATTTAATAAAACATTACTATAAAATTTTATGTCTATGTATATGTACCTACCTAGTAGCTATGTACCTATCTGTAAAATTAAAAATAAAAACGAATGAAATAAAACAAATAATTAAAATTATAAAGTTTTATTGAAGTAATAATTAAACATATACCTTATAAATTCATCATTTTCAGATTTATTATATTTATTAAATAATTTTACAAAATCATTATGTGTATAACAATTAATTATAAATAATAAATAAACTAAACAGTAATAACCACAAACTGAAGTTGAATATTCTTGCAATGTGACTGTATTATAAGTCCAGTTAAGTACATTTCTTTCCAAAAATCCAATGTGTTCCTTCACCAATGGTGGTCGTCCAAAGCTGTCGAAATACGTTCCATTTCCGGCACGATCAATGAATATAGCGATCCAATGTGTTCCGGGCTTCGTATCAGGGTCAGTATTAACAATTAGAGAACATGGAAAGTTTATATGTTGTGGTAATTTGTTTGCAGAATATACTCCATAATGACTTATCTTTTTCTTAAAATATTTTTGAAATACTGTTCTTATAAATGCAGTATTCACGTCTATGTGAATGTTACAGCCAAACTAATTTCTCTGCTTATATGTTCTGGGATATATGTAAGTATCAAAATACATAATTTCCCTTTACACTTTGTTGTTTTATAATTTATAAATTTTATAAACTAGCTACCATAATCAACAATTACATTTTTATTTTTGTCAATTTCAATAATATTGTCAAATTCTGCGTAAATAACACAATTAACAGTTTCCGTAAGTGCGGCTTCAAATCCAACTTCAATTCTTAAAGAACCATGTCGTATTAAATTGCAGTGTAATATGGAGTTTGCGGCTATGTCAGGCGTGAGATCAAATGCAGATAAACAATAACCATTCGGATAACTGTCCCTGTCAATTTCGTTGCCACTATTACTAAAGTGGATACCTGTGCCAGAAAACAATGTATTGTACATTTGTATGTATAATTTCTTGCCAGTAAATGACGGCTGTAATGGTTTCTATGGTAATTGTTGTCCATTTACAGATAATGATAAATAATTTATTTCGAAATTTTCAAAATTAAAAGGGTTATACTTGTAATCGCCGTTGAATGCTTTGTTTGAAACAAATCCGATGATGCATCTCTTCGGAAGCTGTCCTAAAAAGATGTTATCTAAAGATTTTCCTTGAATACCCGACGGTATGGTAACTGCTTTGACTTCAGCCCTAGTAATGGCGTATTTAGCATTAGACATTTCCAATGCTTTATTATGTGCAAGTAATATACTTGGATTTAATTTGACACGACGAACAAATAGTATAGCTTCATTTATTTGTACTTTATAATTAGAATTAGCTGCCATTATATGAAAGCTGTCTCTTGATCGCACTAGCATCAATTTCATTTGAACACCATGCAGTAAAAAAGTTCTTAAAAATGTCAACATGAAGATGACTAATCATATCAACATTTTACTTTTTTCTGTAAACTTTTTACGTTTATTGTAACCTGCATTACTATTAGCCTCTATACTGTTCATTTTTTCGGCATCATCAGAGTACCATAACGTTGAAGAGAGGTGAGATTTTTTTGCATTTTTACCATAGTTTAATACAGTTTCTATATACGATCTGTACGCGTACGTGTTATTTGGTGGAGAAACAAGTTTTTGATTCAAATATACGTCAACTTGACTAAAAATTAAATGTAGCCAATTATTAACGGGTGCAACATTATATGGTTCCAACAAAGCTGTGTTATCAGCTTTAATAATTTTTGCGTTTAAATAAAATGTAGTTTAATAATTTTTGCGTTTAATAAATCATAGTTTGTGATAAATAAAGATAATCTTCTCCATGACCAGGAATTACTAATTCTAAGGGTCCGTCTTCTGTAATTGACGACAAAGGTTTGTAATTTACCCATTGACCACTTTCAATACTAGTTTGTATAGGAAGTACGGAAAATAAATCTAATTCAGTTTTCACACATTCACAGGATTGAGCGTGCAAAAATGCCATTTTAATCAAATATATCTGTCTGTCTCGAACGTTTTTTGTTCTTTACTGTACTGCGTGAAGGTGTAGAATGAATACGTTTCATAGATGATCGCTTCTTTTTATAACCTGACCCATTCATTATTTTTTCAATTTTGTCATCAACTTTACGTTTTAAATTAACTCCCGCCTCTCCAATACGCTTCTTGAATGATTCTTTCGGTGATTGATTCTCACTCAAATCACCCAAAAAATTAATTCCTGTGTTTAATGCTTCTTTACCAATTGCTCCTACACCTTTCCGTATTAATGGTAAAATATTTCTAAACAATCCACTAAAGAAACTTCCTATTCCATGACCACGTTGAAATTGATTTCCTCTATATACTGTCCCTATGCCACTACCTGCCATCATCATCATAAATGGCACAACATTCCTCTGTGGAACAAGGCCTCAAGTACCTGAAGTACTTGTTTCGTGACATGTTTTACTTGCATTTTCGAGATGCAGGTTGTCAGCCTACAGTCTCTGCAAGGCCAGCACACACCGAGCCGTTGTGCGGCAATCCATCCAATTGGACAGGGCGGGCTATGTTGCTTATCTACACGATCAGACAAGACACGCCACGACCACACAACCGTACTGGCTGACTGTCCCTATGCCACTACCTGCCTGTAAACTATAATATTGTTGATACGGACAAGTTTTCATTATGTTCGTAGAAAATGGAGTTTCACGCTCAAAATCCCAAATTGAAATGCTGCGAATCCATCATTAGTCCTTATATCTATTTCCATATTTGAAAATTATCTTCTTAAAATAGGAATAAAATATGGTTGAGCATGTGTCATAAAACCCTTGTTAAAAAGCAACCCACCTGACTCTTTTAGAAGCAACCTACCTTACATAAATGTATATAAGATTTGTAGTTATATAATCGAGAGTGTAAAAAATAACAATGAGTATGCAAGAGAATTAATTATTATGACAAGTTCGTAATGTAAATACCTAAAAGTGTTATTAAATATCATTTCTATTCTATAATCCATAGTTTTTGTAATAGCTAAGTGATTTCTGGTAATAAACATAACATTTGTGGCGACCGTAACAGGACGTGTTTAAGAATAAAAATTCAGTTATGGAAAAGGCCAAGATATCAAGAGGATCTGCCCGTAGGTCTTTCACAAAAACAGTCCAAGAGATTCAGGGATTATTAGAGCAAGACGAAAAAGATGTTCGTGTAATTAAAGCCTTGTTTACGTTAATGGAAAGAAGATATGGTGAAATTTTGTGACTTGATTCCCAAATATGGCATTTGTTGCTTGAAGATCCAATAATCACAGAAGTGGAATTACAAGAAGAGCAAGATACAGTAGATAAGTATACACTTAAGTTTAATAGAATTAAATTTACTATATTTGAATTAGAAGAAGATTGCGTATCACTGCGTTCAATAGGTGACAGAAGTGTCTCACAAATTAGTTCCCCACAAGTTAGCTCCTAAAAACGAACGTTCAAGTTGCCAAAATTAGAATTAAAGAAGTGTGATGGAGACCTGAAAAACTGGTTACCCTTTTGGACTCAGTTTAGTAAAATAGATGAAGACGAATCTATTGAAGAAGGTGATAAATTTCAATATTTAATACAGGCTACTGTTTTGAAGTCGAAAGCTCGAGAGTTGGTAGAAAGTTTTCCAACAACCGCAGGAAAATATCCAAAAGCTATAGCTGCACTCAAGTCTAGGTACGGCAAAGAAAATTTATTGATAGAAGTCTACGTAAGAGAGCTTCTCAGTTTAGTTTTACAAAATTCTGTGTCAAAAAATTCTATACCACTTGTATCTTTGTATGACAAGCTCGAATGTCACTTACGAGCCCTCAAAACGTTAGACGTCACTACTGAAAAGTGTGCATCGATGCTTTTACTTTTGGTTGAATCCTGTTTACCGGAAGAGGTTTTGCGATTATGGCAAAGGAACAGTTCTTTAATGACAATGATGCAGCCACAGTTAGTATGCGAAGAAAGTTAAGTTAATGCATTTACGTCAAAACATCGTTTAGAAAAGCTAATGAAGTTTATTGGAGCTGAGGTTGTAAATGAACAGAAGGTAATTTTAGCGAAAACTGGTTTTGGATTGACTTCTAGTAAATATTTTAAGAAAAAGGATCGAGAGCCTAGAAAAATGAGTGCAAATACGAGTACAGAAGAATTACCAACAGCAGCTGCGTTATTAATAACCAATGACCAATTTAAGGGTTGTGTATTTTTTAATGGCAATCATAAGTCTTCAGATTGTATAAAGGCACAAAAAATGTCCATAATAAAAAAACGAAAAATATTGGGATAAAGAAAGTTTTGTTTCCTTTGTTTTAAACTTGGGCATGCAGCAAGACTATGCAAAAACAGAATAAGGTGCATTATATGCAAAAAAATCATGTGCTGATGTGCGAAAATCTGCCACAAGCAGAAAGTAATAAAAAAGAAAAATTGCAATTAGCTACTAGAAAGAGTAAAGAAAAAGTAATCCAGAAAGAAGATAATACTCTCGCAAATTTTTCTAACTCACCTGACGTCCTTCTACAAACATTACTTGTAAAATTGAAAGAAAATGGAATTACACGTACTGCACGTGCTATAATTGATTCAGGGTCACAACGTTCTTATATTTTAAAAGAAACTGTTCAGAAAATGAAGTTAGAACCAAAGAGAACTAAGAATATTCAGCATTCATTATTTGGAGGCACAAAAACAAAAGTTTGTAATCACAACGTTTTTACTATTCACCTCTCTGACGTCGATGAAAAATATAAATGTAACTTTCAAGTCTTTGATCAAGAAATTATTTCTGGTTTTATTCGCCCGATAAAAGAAGGTCCGTGGATAAAAGAGTTAGAAAACAGCAATATTAAAGTAAACGATATTGAAAATCGACCAATAGAGACATTATTCGGAGCAGATGTTTCGGGAAAGTTACTCACTGGGGGATTCAAACTTCTGGAATCAAATTTAGAAGCTGTTGAAACCAAACTTGGTTGGACGCTAATGGGAAAAATACCAGGAGAGCGCAATAAAGAAAATACAGCTTTAGTAGTTACCTCAATGTTAGTCAAAGATGCTAATATATCTGACTTGTGGACTTTAGACACATTGGGAATTCGAGACCCTATTGAATAAAAAACAAAAGATGAACTAACACTCTGCAGCAGTAGATCATTTTTTAAATACAGTAACTGTCAATTCAGAAAATCGGTATGAAGTACATCTTCCTTGGATTGAGAATCATTTACCACTTCCAAGTAATTATAATTTAGCTCTTAAAAAATTGAAAAACACAGTAACAAGGTAAGAGCTGAAGGTTTGTATGAGGAATATGGTAGAGTGTTCGATACCTGGATGAAGGAGGGTATAATTGAAGAGGTCATTGAACAAGAACTTCGATATGTACCTGGGACTATGAACCCTGCTGATCTACCATCTCGTGGATGCAACGCAAGAAAATTACTTACTTCAAGATGGTGGGAGGGTCCAAATTGGTTGAAATCCCCTCAACACACTTGGCCAACTGCAGATATAATTTATGATGAAGATGAAATCAATAAAGAAAGGAAGAAAGCTGTTGTTTCTTCTATGATATCTACAGAAGGTGAGTCTAATTGGTATTAGAAATACTTTTCCAAATTTGAGAAAATTGTTAAATTGATTGGTTAGCTGTTAAAATTGAAAAACAATTTAAAAACCCAGAACAAACGTTTAATCGGCGAACTCTCTACCGAAGAAATAGTTACAGCAGAAAATCGATTAATTTATTTAGTACAAAAAGAATCCTTCGTCGGAACAAACGATCCAAAATTTGTGAGTCTATTTCCATTCATTGACAAAGATGGTTTAATACACTTGAAAACAAAGATTTCTAATCGTAATGATATTTACGAATTTTGTCATCCAGCTGTTTTACCAAAACAAACTCATCCAATTGTGTTCAGGTTGATTATGAGGAAACATATTGAGTCGTCTCATGCAGAAGTAGAAATAACGATGTCCATAGTTAGAAAACAGTATTGGATTCTAGGAGGCCGACATACAATTAGATCCGTTATACATAAATGTCAAGTTTGTAAGAGACAGAAGGCAAAAAGATTAGAAGTTGAGCCAACTCCTTTACCCGAAGACAGAGTAAGAGATGCCAGAGTTTTTGAAGTCGTCGCTGTCGATTTAGCAGGACCTATATTTTTAAAATCTGATGATGAAAAATCTCGCAAGAAGGCATGGATTTGTTTATATACTTGTGCGGTTTATAGAGCCGTACATTTAGAATTGATTACATCATTGTCAACGGATCGATTTCTACAAAGTTTTCGTAAATTTATTAGTAGAAGAGGTCGACCTTCTATGGTTTATTGTGATAACGGCACCAATTTTGTTGGCGCAGCGAATGCTCTAAAAGCTCTCGATTGGAACGAGATTAATAAATACAGCCCTGTTAGAAAAATAAAATGGAAATTTAGTCCTACTACAGTTGCTTGGTGGGATGGCTGGTGGGGAAAGACTTGTTGGTATAATGAAACAATTATTACGTCGGGTATTAGGCAGGTCATCACTGGATTTTGAAGAAATGCAAACTGTACTCTATGACTGTGAATCTGTTATTAACCAACGACCAATAACTTACAATATTAATAATCCTAATGATTTAGTTCCTTTGACTCCTGATATGTTTTTAAGAGATATAGAAGATTCAAGTGTATTTGATTTAGACGTGATAGAGAGAAACAATCCGAATAATAAAATAAAGTATCGACAGAAGTTAAGAGAGGTCTTACAACAACGTTTCCGTGACGAATATTTAGCAAAACTGATGTTGTATCAAAGTAAGTATAAATGTAATAAGAAAATTAATGTTAGAGACATCGTATTAGTCAGACAGGATGGTGTAAAACGTATAGACTGGCCGCTAGCGAAAGTACAAGAAATGATTCCTGGTCGTGATGGAAATGTACGATTAGATAGACTTACAACATCCTCGGGTGAATTACTTCGTCCTCTACAAAGACTGTATCCTCTAGAATTGGACTGTTTTAGTAATAAAACTAAACGTTCCGAGAGAGAAATATTTGTGCGGGAGTGCAAAGCAGAGCAAAGTGATAGTGTTAAGTTCACAAAAAGTGGAAGACGAATAATATCACCAAAGAGACTGAATTATTTGTAAACTAGAATTATAATCATGTATTTTAAATTTTGTTAAGTTGTTTCTTTATGAGTTCACATAAAATCATATTAATTATTTTGTTGTTCACTCAGGTAAAAGGATGTCATAACACCCCTGTTAAAAAGCAACCCACCTGACTCTTTTAGAAGCAACCTACCTTACATAAATGTATATAAGATTTGTAGTTATATAATCGAGAGTGTAAAAAATAACAATGAGTGTGTAAGAGAATTAATTATTATGACAAGTTCGTAATGTACTCGTAAATACCTAAAAGTGTTATTAAATATAATTTCTATTCTATAATCCATAATTTTTATGATAGCTAAGTGATTTCTGGTAATAAACATAACAATATGTAATCATTTCATTAGATCCATAAAAAAGATCAGTGATATCGCAGTAAATATATAATTGTGGTGGTATACCTAATTTTAAATTAACTAAGTTAATTAACTAAAGTTTTTTGTTGATATATATATATATATATATATATATATATATATATATATATATATATATATATATATATATATATATATATATATATAGTTGAAGGTAATTGTGACTGCAATTAGTTAAGGAAACTGTATTTCGTGGGAATGGCAGTCAGGAATCGGGCTAATAATTTTTACGTCTTTTTAAATTGAACACTGCGCCATGTGGTGCATACATTAATTTCTGTGACCTGTAAGATTTTACTAAATTATTAATTTAAAATCATAACAAAATCATTTTTTAAAATTCAACAATGGCAATTACAACAATTTAAAAAATATAAAAAAATAGCCAAAAGAAAATATGCTTCATGGAGCCGACAATTTTCAAAATTATAACTCTAACAAAATTTGACCTGATGAAGGAATAAAGAGATTCCGAAAGCTTGTCACAATTTAAAAAGACGTAAAAATTATTAGCCCGATTCCTGACTGCCATTCCCACGAAATACAGTTTCCCTATATATATATATATATACATATATATATATATATATATATATATATATATATATATATATATATATATATATATTGTAACAGTACGTACCCACCTCCTCCGTACATACAATTATATTTTAGCCAAAGATCGTCTCGTGGAAGGTTTAACTTACCCTACGTTGTGTTTATTTAAATAAGTAACCCTTCATTGTCGTAATACAGAGTAGCTGTTAAGAGTGGAGGAATCGGGACAGGTATTTGATAAAATAAAATAATGATATTCACTCCAAAAGAAAGACAAAATATCTGACTTGTGCATTTATTTTAATTAAATAAAATCGGAAAGTGCTGTGGAATATTACGCTCTCTGGTATTCACATTATGAACCTGAGGGAAACCACAGCCAAAACCTCAGGTAGAGAGACAATTTTGAACATTTAACAATCATATATACATATTGCATTCGATTCATAAAGAGTTGTCCCAATAATTTATTACAATCATTTATGGTAAAATTGAATCATTGTGACCAAACTGATATTGGAAGTCATTGACAATTGTAAGTGTGTGCGTGTCGGTTTGCGTAGGTTTTTATTATTTGGTTCAGAGTCGGCATGCCGTTGCTCTGATATCTTTTGTTTCTGGGGGCGCTCGGCATTGCCTGAGGGCCGTTGTTTTGGGGTAGACACCCAGCTGAGCTGGCGAGTCTAAAGCGATTACCACTGAGTGGTCGCACGCTCCTCGTGGTGTCGGTGCCGCACCACGGTTGTGTATTGTTTATTTATACCCAAGTGAACGTTCGTTCGTGCTGATACGGCACGTTCTTGAGCCTGAGAGTTTGTGCAGAGCACAAAGTCTCGCAAATTACAATTGTTAGACAACCAATATTAGATCGGTTATATTTAATAAGATAATATGATATCATTGTGACAACTATAATTAATATATCAAAATAAGGTCAAAGTGGAAGGTGCTGACTCATTCCTGGCAGAGCCATTGAACAAAGTCAGTAAGGAAGGTGCTGACTTATTCCTGGCAGGGCTATTGAACAAAGTCAGTGGGAAAGGTGCTGACTTATTCCTGGCAGGGCCATTGAACAAAGTCAGTGGGAAAGGTGCTGACTTATTCCTGGCAGAGCCATTGAACAAAGTCAGTGGAAAAGGTGCTGACTTATTCCTGGCAGAGCCATTGAACAAAGTCAGTGGGAAAGGTGCTGACTTATCCCTGGCAGAACCGTTGAACAAAGTCAGTGGGAAAGGTGCTGACTTATTCCTGGCAGAGCCATTGAACAAAGTCAGTGGGAAAGGTGCTGACTTATTCCTGGCAGAGCCATTGAACAAAGTCAGTGGGAAAGTTGCTGACTTATTCCTGGCAGAGCCATTGAACAAAGTCAGTGGGAAAGGTGCTGACTCATTCCTGGCAGAGCCATGGAACAAAGTCAGTAAGGAAGGTGCTGACTTATTCCTGGCAGGGCCATTGAACAAAGTCAGTGGGAAAGGTGCTGACTTACTCCTGGCAGGGCCATTGAACAAAGTCAGTGGGAAAGGTGCTGACTTATTCCTGGCAGGGCCATTGAACAAAGTCAGTGGGAAAGGTGCTGACTTATTCCTGGCAGAGCCATTGAACAAAGTCAGTGGGAAAGGTGCTGACTTATTCCTGGCAGAGCCGTTGAACAAAGTCAGTGGGAAAGGTGCTGACTTATTCCTGGCAGAGCCATTGAACAAAGTCAGTGGGAAAGGTGCTGACTTATTCCTGGCAGAGCCATTGAACAAAGTCAGTGGGAAAGGTGCTGACTTATTCCTGGCAGAGCCATTGAACAAAGTCAGTGGGAAAGGTGCTGACTTATTCCTGGCAGAGCCATTGAACAAAGTCAGTGGGAAAGGTGCTGACTTATTCCTGGCAAAGCCATTGAACAAAGTCAGTGGGAAAGGTGCTGACTTATTCCTGGCAGAGCCATTGAACAAAGTCAGTGGGAAAGGTGCCGACTTATTCCTGGCAGAGCCATTGAACAAAGTCAGTGGGAAAGGTGCTGACTTATTCCTGGCAGAGCCATTGAACAAAGTCAGTGGGAAAGGTGCTGATTTATTCCTGGCAGAGCCATTGAACAAAGTCAATGGAAAAGGTGCTGACTTATACCTGGCAGAGCCATTGAACAAAGTCAGTAGGAAAGTTTGGAGTTCGAGAGACCAGGAGTACTTACCTCGGACACGCCAAGTATAAGGGAGTCCTGGATCAGACTCCTCGAGTACAGCGTTTCGGGGGTAGCATCTTCCCTCACTACCACGATCCAGACGCGTGATCGTGGAATCTTCTAGAATCTAAATATCAACCCTGCAGGTCCTCAGCGTCTTGCAGTCTATCCCTTTCAAGTGGTTTGGCCATCTGGCTTTAGCGCCAGGACGTGGAGTCCATGGGCATGCGGATGATCTTTTGAGACAAAACATAATATTCTTTGCCATATTACATATTTATTTAAATTAACAGTACCATCTGCAAATATTATATTGGGTCAACTGTCCTAGTGTGACATAAGTAAATTTATATTAGTTGAAATCTAATATCTTATTTATCTGGGGTTGAATTTTATTACATAATATGTGTTGTAATAACACATCATTTTAGAGACTTTAAGAATGATTCAAATACATAATAATTTATAACTTTATGTTGTTAAAGTTATTTGTAATTAACTGATAACTGAAAGGACATGGTTTTTACCGATATGATACTGAAATAGATATTTCTGTTATTTAAAATACATGATTTGTACATCCGAACATATTTAACAACGATATAATTTTATATAATAATCTACGGAAGCTTGAATACTGTATGGAAATTCGTGAAATCTACGCCTATGTTCCAAATACAGATAGTGGAATGCATACAATATTTCTGTATATGTCAAGTGTTTTCTGACCTGGCCTGCTAAATTGACCCACCCCCCACCACTACTTCTTACGTGCTCATAAGCTGCGCCCACCCATTTGTGTCTAGCAATTTGATTGGCCGTGACGTCATGATGACGTAAGTTGCCGGGATATTTAAATTGACAAGGTTTTTTGAAATTTTGGTTTTCAGAACAGATGTTGTCAGGTGTCCAGTTGACCTTGACCTTTTTATATTTGTTAACATATGTATTGTGTGATTTTAAAAAAATACACGGAGTCCAATATCTCCGAAACCGTGAGCAATTTCGAAAAAATAAATCAAAATTCACCCCCGCAACCCCTGTCGTTTTTAGAGCTTAAATATAACATATTAAAATTTGAAAATGCTAAGGCGCATAGAAAACGAAATAAATTTTTGAAAAAAATACATAGCGCCCAATATCTCCGAAACCGTGAAGAATTTCGAAAAAATAAATCAAAATTCACACCCGCACTCTCCCTGTCGTTCTTCGAGCATAAATATAACATATTAAAATTTGAAAACGCTAAGGCCCATATAAAACGAAATAATTTTTTGAAAATAATACATAGCGCCCAATATCTCCGAAACCGTGAGGAATTTCGAAGAAATAAATCAAAATTCATCCCCGCACTCTTCCTGTCGTTTTTCGAGCTTAAATATAACATATTCAAATTTGAAAACGCTAAGTGCCCTTTAAACATGAAATAAAATTTAATTACATTTATGTTCTTTCTGTGTCAGACACTTGTCGCAATACTGTTTGAAAACGCAAAGATTGGGCTCGTGCTCGACTGTACGGTCATCAATTATTTTCTCCTGCCGCGTTTCCAAATCGTAAAATACAAACAAATAGTCCTTAGTTTTAGGAGAACCCGTATCAGGCCGCATGTAGCACAGATGATCTTGCGGTTTATGAGCCATTCAAATTTTACAATATATTTCTCCACAGATATGAACTCTATTTGTTCTAATTGTTTTTAAACACGTCGAACAACACATAATTTGGCTACACACAGATTTTTGTCTCATAGAATTGGATTTAATGTGGTTATCAAGACATTTTTTGCTTTCGAACCAGCGGTTACAATATATGCATTTTATTCTGATTTCTTGAGAGCATATGGGAGACTGTTGGCAGGCATAACACGTACCATCACATCTATGTTTGTTTTTATCATTGTATGGTACATGACACATTTCGCAGTAATAACCACAGCAGAAGAAGATTCAAAGTAATCTTCGCATCGCCTCCTTCAAACATAACATCTTTGCTTTTGCTGCCGTATTCATACACACATATTTTGTAAGTGTTACCAAGATGCCTCTGGAACTGATGTAATTCTGGTATTCCGGCTCCATCATCATCAGGAATACTTACTCCGGCTTCTTCCATAAGTATAATTGCTCCTTTCAACTGTCGCTTGCATATATCTTTCCGCACTTTCATAAAATCGACGTCGTTCTCTGCCTTTGCAATAGCCACGTCTAATGCGCGGGGTAAAAATAAATTATCTTTGTTCTGAATACTAATGATACCCCGACGCATAGCACACTCTTCGTAGAATGTGGTGTATTTGTTTTGCCGTTGACCTGTTCCTCTAGGCATTCGTACAGTTGTAACGCCTAAAAATAATGCAACGCGTTAATAAATATATTTAATAAATTATAATATAATTACCTAGGCAAAACGTGTCGGAATTTAAACCCGTTGAGTTTGATTGATATATACTCGAAAGTACATTCTAAACATCACCCACAGTAACGTCAAATGCGTCACAAAAATTCTTCCACCCTTGCCCCCTTTTAAAATCTTTGCTACAAAATGTGAAACCAACTTTATCCGTTGGCTCAACATTTGACGTCGCATACACTATGATGCTATTTATAGCATTTTTAATCCATGTAACTGGGTTTTCACCTGATGGCACTGGTTTAATATTAAATTCTACTGTTCTTCCTTGTAAATTAAACCGTTTCACTTTCTTCATATATTCTTTAGTCACAATAAATTTTTCCATTTCTATGTTAATTTATAAGTGTAAAATAGCTGTTAAGCAGATACGTGTTTATTCGTCAACGATTAAATAAACAATGACCAGTCTCCGTCTGTTATAGCTATTTAAACCGCAGATAAGACAAATCGGACGGAAAAGAAATAACACTGCTACGTATGAACCGCTGTACAGACAAATTCGTGCGTGTTTTCCATAAGAATCAATGTTAATTTGCTTTAAATTGCAATCTGTTACATTTTCGTATTTAATTACATGTAAATCAAAGCACATTGTCTTCCCCACTACTTTTTCCCCACCAGGGATGATAACAAATACAACGCTCTTAAAGTCTTTGTACGAATCATTAAGTGATTAGACGTGGGAGTGTGTACTTGCAGGTTCCTGGAGTATAAGGGCGCAAATGAGACATTGTCGCCGTAAGTATAAAATTACAGTTAACGAGTTAAAATTTGTGTTCAATGATACAGTTTTCAAATTTTTGACTTTTAAAAAATACAGGATTGAACTTTGACGGCTCGACACTGAGGCCCTGTACACAGGGTGGCAATTTTTCTTAGACACTTCGCTAAGACAGGCTTCCAAAACCTGCTGTGGTGTTGCTTGAAAGAAATTTACGCTCAAGTCGCTGTTAGTTCTCCCAAAAGTTGCATATTTACCTAAAAACGGAAAAAATATTTTCAAAAGTCGTTGCATACCTGTACCTAACAC
Organism: Stenolophus ochropezus; assembly: GCA_035578165.1. Taxonomy (NCBI): domain Eukaryota; kingdom Metazoa; phylum Arthropoda; class Insecta; order Coleoptera; family Carabidae; genus Stenolophus; species Stenolophus ochropezus. The sequence continues at coordinate 4,565,649 of JAQOWZ010000003.1, forward strand.
AACACATAATCCACAACTTTACAAAATTATGAAAAACAAAATACATTTTTTTCCCGCGCTCAAGACATTGCACAGCTTATTAAGCAATAATAGGTTATTTACAATTACATTTTAAAATTTTATTTCATGTTTAAAGGGCACTTAGCGTTTTCAAATTTTAATATGTTATATTTAAGCTCGAAAAACGACAGGAAGAGTGCGGGGGTGAATTTTGATTTATTTCTTCGAAATTCCTCACGGTTTCGGAGATATTGGGCGCTATGTATTATTTTCAAAAAATTATTTCGTTTTCTATGGGCCTTAGCATTTTCAAATTTTAATATGTTATATTTATGCTCGAAGAACGACAGGGAGAGTGCGGGTGTGAATTTTGATTTATTTTTTCGAAATTCTTCACGGTTTCGGAGATATTGGGCGCTATGTATTTTTTTCAAAAATTTATTTCGTTTTCTATGCGCCTTAGCATTTTCAAATTTTAATATGTTATATTTAAGCTCTAAAAACGACAGGGGTTGCGGGGGTGAATTTTGATTTATTTTTTCGAAATTGCTCACGGTTTCGGAGATATTGGACTCCGTGTATTTTTTTAAAATCACACAATACATATGTTAACAAATATAAAAAGGTCAAGGTCAACTGGACACCTGACGACACCTGTTCTGAAAACCAAAATTTCAAAAAACCTTACCAATTTAAATTTCCCGCCAACTTACGTCATCATGATGTCACGGCCAATCAAATTGCTAGACACAAATGGGTGGGCGTAGCTTATGAGCACGTAAGGAGTAGTGGTGGGGGTGGCTCAATCGTCCCCATACCTACTTACTTAACAAACAATTTCTTTCTGTTGCTTGTGCCTTTTCTCTCCAATTTTTTATCTATTTTATAGGATGTATCAGATTCAATATACTGGGTGGCGCAAAAGTTGTCACCCGATGTTCTTTGGCTGCAATTTTTTTTTAGAATGAAAAACTTTGGTTCTGCTTTTTGATTATGTTTAGTTGATGTCTTAATTTTTTTCCTATTAAGTCGAGAAAATGATATTGGCCAATTGGCCGCCGCCAGAATGGATGATCATACGGGCCCGATTTATAGCATTTTCCATTACTCTTGCCAGTACTTCCGGCGATAGGTTCTCGCATTCTTGACGGATATTCTCTTTGAGGGCTTGAAAAGTCTGAGGCTTGTTGACATAGACTCGTGACTTAAAGAAACCCCACAAAAAGAAGTATGGAACGGTTAAATCGGACGACCTTGCCGGCCAGTGCAAATCACCAAAACGAGAGAATAGGCGACCCGGAAATGTAGCCCTCAGAATTTCCGTTGTAGCTCGTGCAGTATGCCCGTTGCTCCATCCTGTTGGAACCACATGTTCTCCAGTTCAAATTCATGCAATTGAGGAAGAAGAAAGTCGTTGAGCATGGCACTGTAGCGCTCGCCGTCCACAGTAGTCGTCTTCAGCCACAGCCGCGATATTCTGAGCAGAACGGCTCCTCCGGGGCCGGCCAGACCTGGCAGCATCTCGTGTTGTACCATATTCTTCTAGGCGACCGGCTGAACGCCGCAGTGCTTGCCCAGTTGGTGTTAGGCAACCGGGAAATCTGCGCGTAAATTCACGCTGTGCCAACACCAACGACAAATTATTCCGCGAAAAGATCGAAGTAATTAAACCGCGTTTTTAAGGAATATAGCGATTCATGTTTTATGGACATGTATTTTGCATTTGTTTACTTCACAAATGTCAAAGCAGATTTGACATTTGCCGCTATTTGCAAAAATTATAGCATGTTTCAATAGGGTGATTACTTTTGCGCCAGCTTGTACACTCGTTGCAATTCACTTTCCTAGAAAGTGCCCTCTATAATTTCATTATTTAAATCTTTTAATTTATATACAAACGGGATCCTGTTACTAATAGCATATATTTTAAACAATTCTTCGCTCCAGTTTGATTCATACCCCTTTTCAAACAAATTTTTGTATTTAGATATTCTAACAATATCACCAATTTTAAATTTTCCTCGATTTTTTGTTATGTTTTGTTTAACTTTATTTTGATTTCTCCATACATCCAGTATATTATTTTCAATTACTTCACAAGGGGCTATTTTTATTGAACGATTTTTTGTCTTATTGTAAGCAGTAACCAGATTTTGTAATACATCTACATATCTGTATGTATTCTTGTATGTACAATACATTTTTGTTTTCAATGTTCTGTTAAATCTTTCTACAAAACATGCTTCCACATCAGAATTATGTGTCACATAAAATTTAACATCGTTTTCATTTAAAAATGATTTTACTGATTTGGCAATAAATTCTGACCCTTTGTCAGTTTTTAAGAAAATTGGTTTTCTTTCATTAAACATTGTTTTAAGTGCTTGGATGACTGACCCAGGTTTCTTATCTTTTAAAGGAAATGCCCACGCATATCTGTTGAATATATCAATGACTGTTAAAATATATTTGTAAGTATCGTTAAAACGACTTAGCTTGCGCATATCACAAAGATCCTGAAATATGTCGTTTATATTTGACACCTTATATTTATTTCTTGTAAAATGTTTTCTTACCGGTCTGTGTAACGTATATGCGTCCTGTGAGCTAATCCATTTCTGTATTTCTTTTGTTTTATATTTATTTTTCACAGAATTTATAAGATTATAAACTCTTGAAAAACCGGTTGGGTTTGATCTATCAAAGTAAAAATTAGACAATATATTATTCATTTTAAAATGTATATCGTTTCACTCTTTTCTTGACTTGATTTTCAATGATTCGTTGTCGGTTTTGTCGTCCAAAAATGATTGTCTTTTTTTACTTTTAGTTCTAGGAGTGTCCGAAACAGATTTTTTCTTCAAACGTCATAAAAATGACATCTTCTGTGACGTGATTGACAAGGTTGAAGTTTAATTTCTATGCCTCCGTAATATAATTTTTTATTCTACCCGCCGTTTAATTTTGTCGCCGCCGTATGGAGAATCAGCCAATAAGAAGTAACTTGTACAATAGAAATCTGTAATATCGTCCTAAATGTCATTATAAATACTAGATAACCTAAGAATAAAGTTACTAAAAATTATAAATAACTGACAGGTAACCTACATATTAAACGTCAAATAGTAGTTTATTTTTTAAAATTTGAATCCTTATAGGATTTATAACAAAGTTTTACATATTTTTGACTCGTGAGTTTATTAAAAATCACGATTTGTTTTTTAACTGTTTTGTTAAAATTTTCGACAAATGTATTTACATCACATTAACAATGTATAAAATGACTTTCACTCCCTGAGGAAGACCCATGTGGGGTCGAAACTGGTAGGAGAAAAAATAACATTTTATCCTATTGACTGAATTCCAGTAGTTTTCTTCCCCTTCGTAGATCGTAGTCACCCCATCATCAATAATTTAATTTAAGTGCATTTAACCTAATGAATTGTGACAAAAAAAATAAATGAGATAATCAAGGATAAATATAACTGAATTTATTGTAATCAAATAAATGATTTCACTACTATTCGAAATTTTTCCATAATAAAAATAAATTAAAAATATGATTAATGCAGACCGCTGATCTCGCCAGGAGTAACAACGCCACGTCAAAATAATCATATGCACATGTAGCACGAATCTCTAATCAGAGAATATGCATCTACCTAAAAACCAAAAAAACTAATAGACAAATTAGTAACATACCATAACAAAATAACAGTACAAAACTAAATAACTGAAATAAGGTGGTACATAACCTTAGCAAAACGCGTTATAATATCAAACGTATGCCCATCAGTAGTAAGTATAGGGACTTTTGGCGTTGTGAAATGCAGACAGGAATTTGCGTCATATTAATGACGTCAATGAAAGGAGTAACTCTTCAAATAAAAAAGTTAGCAATAGTGAGCAAGCTTCACTAAAAATTTTAGTGTCTTTCGTGGCGAATTTAAAATTTCTAATTTTTGACGTTTACATGTCAGTACAGACAGTGTTGCCAAATGTGTCATGAAGTAACTTCATAAAAACCAAATATTTCTATAGGAACTAAACTGAAGATAAAATCTGTTATTTTAGAATTGCCGATGGTAATTTATAAATTTAAAAATTAACTACAAACAGTGTTGCCAAATTATGAAGTAACTAAATAAAAATCAAATATTCCTAAATAAAATAAATTGAACACTTCGCTGTATTTGATATCAAAAGAAAGAAAACAATGAGGGCCGGTTTTGAAATGACAAAAAAAAATGTGTCATGCCGATCTGCATTTGTTTTTCGCAAAAAATTGTTAGAAGTGGGTCGTCTTTGGGTTTTAATAAACCGACACAAGGTGGACTGTTGTGCACGAATGATATATGTCGTTTTTGGTATCTAATGAAAGGTCTCGTTGAGTGCTGAAATGCAAAATTGACAAAAATGTCCCATGTCGATCGGCTTTCGTTTTTTGCAGAAGTTGTCAGAAGTATCTCGTGTATGGTATTAGAAGAAATTGCTCGATGAGGACTGGCGAGCAGAATTGACAAAAATGATCTATGCCAATCGGCTTTTGTTTTTTGCAAAAAGTTGTCAGAAATATGTCGTGTTTGGTATCGAATGAAAGGTCTCAGCGAGGGCTCGCGTAGAGAATTGACGAAAATGGTCTGTGTTGATCGGCTTTTGTTTTCGGCAAAAAGTTGTCAGAAGTATATAGTGTTTGCTATAAAATGAAAGGTCTCGATGAGACCTGACATGTAAAATTAACAGAAATGGTTCATGTTCACCCGCTTTTATTTTTTGGAAAAAGATGTCAGAAGTATGTCATGTTTGGAATCTTGTTGAGGACTGATGTGCAGAAGTAACAAAAAATTGCCAAGTTGATCTGCATTTGTTTTTTACAATTAGTTGGCGGAAGTACACCGTGATTGGTATTAAATAAAAGCATTCGACAATACCTGTTTTGCAGAAATGAAATTAGCTATCAAATATTAATATTTCACTGACGCCGGAGGCCTAGGAAACGCTCAGCGTTAGAAGTAATAGAAGTATGTCGTGTTTGGTATCTAATGAAAGGTCTCGATGAGGACTGGGGAGCAGAATTGAAAAAGTTGTCAGAAATATGTCATGCTTGGTATCGAATGAAAGGTCTCGGCGAAGGCTCGCGTAGAGAATTGACAAGAATGATCTATGTTGATCGGCTTTTGTTTTTTGCAAAAAGTTGTAAGAAGTATATCGTGCTTTGAATCAAATAAAAGAACTCGATGAGGAATGGCGATCAGATATGTCAAAAATGTTCTATGACGATCGGCTTTTGTTTTCTGCAAAAAGTTGTCAGAAGTATGTCGTGTTTGGTGTCAAATAAAAGGTCTCGTTGAGGGCTAATGTCCAGAATTGACACAAATGCTTCATGTTGATCGGCTTTTGTTTTTTGCAAAAAGTTATCAGAAGTATATCGTGTTTGGTATAAAATGAAAGGTCTCGATGAGAATTGACATTGCAAGATTGACAGAAATGGTTCATGTAAACCCGCTTTTGTTTTTTGGAAAAAGTTGTCACAAGTATGTCATGTTTGGTATCAAATTAAATATCGGTTGAAGGCTAATTTGCAGAAGTGACAAAAAATTGCCAAGTCGATCTACATTTGTTTTTGTACAAGTAGCCGGAAATACACCGTGATTGGTATTAAATGAAAGCATTCGACAAGAACCGCCTTGCAGAAATGAAATTAGCTATTAAATGTTAATATTTCACTGACGCCGGAGGCGTAGGAAACGCTCAGAGCATTCGCTAGTCATATACTATTTTGATAGATTCATTATATATATCTCTATATATAGTTGGATTCATCTCGAGCATCGCAAAAAGTTTGCTCACGGGTACAGGTCAAACCATTCATTGAATAATTTTAATATTATTTTATTAGATGTGGTTTAAAGTGGAATAGGGCCTTTTTGGGGTCTCATATTTTTACTGTGAGTGGTTTTCGTGTAAAAAATCAAAAACTAAGCCAAAAAGGAAAACTGGAACAAAACTGAAAAAAATATCCTAGATGCCAGGTTTAAATTTAAAAAGAATTACTGTGCCATCCGTCATTTTTGACAATTCAATATGAAACTTTTAATTGATTTATTTTGAAAATGAAAAGAGATATTGTAAAGGTAATTATATTTTTAAACATTATAATAGTGAGCGAAATACAAATACAAATACACTGAATGTTAAGTGTGGTGTATTTAAAATATATAATTTTATGACATTGACGTTTATCATTCGTTGGTCTATAACCAAAAAAGTCGTTACACAAGTTTTATATTTTCAAAGAGAAATATACAGAAATATAAAATAAACTTTGTTTAAAAGAATATGTACAATACACTTTGTGATGTAAGTATATCATTTTAAATTTGTTTCACTGTATTTAAATATGTATTTTCATTTCAGTTATAATTTTTAATTGGTTACCCAAACAAGAGTACATTTATAGAAGAGAAATAACATAAAATTACTGACAATAACACTACTGAAGTGTAACTGATTATCATAGAAGTGCATTGTACATAATAATTTACGGCAAACCTTATTTACAATATAATCAAACAATCATAATGCAAGTCTTGTATTTGCTTGGAGAAATATATAGTAAAATTAGTTTAAAAGTAAAATTACACTACTTTCTGTAATGTAAGTATGTAATTTTGTATATTCTTGGCTGTATTTAGATATGTGTTTTCATTTCAGTTACAGTTTTTAATTGGTTAAGATATCCAAACAAGAATATATTTATAGAAAAGAAATAAGATAATATTACGGATAATAATACTATTGACAAAAAAATAAATTCTGGAAATCAATCAAGTTGCGTCGTATTCAGTCATAAACACATTTATTTAAAAATACTGACAAACCTTTCCTTCATACCCACTTGGAAGAAATGTTTAATAATTTATTGTACAATAATTATTTTAAATTATGTATCTGGATTATAATAAACTGTAAGTAACTGCATTTTATACATTCTTTATGTATTCTTTTATCAAATTTCAGATGAAAGTAGTTGATTACAACAAAGATTTGATTTTTAAAATTCTATTGAATTTTGTTATGGAATGAAATGATTTGTTAGATAAAAACCTTTATAAAAACAACGTATCTATCCAATTATTCATTTATCATTGATATTTCAAACAATAAACACTTTCTGCAACCAAATATTAATCGAGAAATGCGTTTTCTATAATAAGGCAATTCGTTGGATGAAAATCATTATTATAATGTATCCTTGAAAATGAAACCAGAAAAATTGCACGATATTATAAAATTTAACAAAAATGGTTCATTTGACACTTGAGTTGGGAGACAACAAAGTGAAAAATGTCATATTTACTAAAATGTATAATGAAATATTGTACGAAATTTAATAAGAAATCATCTCCAATACAGGTACTTTTATATAGAATATAAATATTTATATATTAATAGTTAAATATTTTATTTTTTAGATGAGACTATAACCTACACGTACTCAGATACACTAACATGGATTTTTTAATAAACTAAAACAATCTATTGGGCAATAATTATAAAAATAAGTAATAGTAAAACATATTCTTTATTAAATGCAAACTAAAGAATATTCCAGAATGGATTATTTAATCAAGAAAACTGCATTTCAAAATTGATTTACACTCTGACGTTTAAAAAACTATATTTGATTACTATTCAAACACTTCCAAAGGTAAATTCATACTGTACAGTATTCTTCCCTTATATATAAATACTTTTTAAATCTAATTTATAAATATTTTAGATAGTTAGACTATAGATTTTGTCTGATTACGTGGTCAAAATTGACAAGCCTTTATTTCATACAGTTTTGGAGGGAATTGTTTAACAATCTATTGTAAAATAATTAGTATATAAATAAATGATGTATCTGGACTTTATTAAACTTTTATTAATTGCAATTTACTCTTTCTTTATACGCATTTCTTAACATTTCTGATGACAACATTTGATTACAATAGAGATTACATTTTTCAAAATTCTGTAGTATTTTATAATGAAATGAGATGATTTCTCAGATGTAAACGTTTACATAAACAAATTATCTATCCATTTATCCATTTGTAACTGATGTATGAAACAATAAACATCTTTTCAAACCAAATATTCATATTCTCTTAGTCGAACTTGACTGTGATTGTACTGCACGAAAATTCATGTTTTCATTAAGAAATAATGCAAAAGAACGTATAAAAATTGGTTACTTTATCTACAACTAACAGGCATATAAATTTTCAGTTATGTGTGAGTAGTTCATATATACCTCAACAGATGGCGCCACAGGATCACTTAAATTCCAAAATAACTATTCAAATTGTATTTATTATACTTTTATAATCATTTATATTGATATTTATAATAAAAAATAAATTATTAATAACAATAACAATAGTTGTAGATAAATACATATATAATTCAGCTTCATAAATATATAAATGAACATAGCAACAGAAAAACATGAATATAATCATGTTTTTTTTGGCAATATAAAAATGTATCAGTTTATAAATTTTGGTATGTTATTTCACATTATTTATATTTATAAAATAGATAATTATTTTCAAAATAATACATTTTTATATATTCTTTAACTAACTTCATGCTTATTGTGTCAAGTTATGACATTTAAGTTCTGTCAAACTGAATGTATTGTATGAAAATACAAATATTGTTAAGATATAATAAAAATACATAAAATTGCGTTAAGCGTATTATTTAAATCTTTTCTTCTTATGTATTTTGATGATTAAACCGTTGTATCTCAAAATCCCTAAGCGCGGGAAATTTAAAATCTCTATAATTTCATTTATTTATCAACATGTATTTTTATTTATTTCCTAAACGGTCTCGCGTGCCGCTTTGAACGTGTTATAAATAAATAATATACATTATAACAAATGTTTCTAGGTCTAACACATAGTAGCACCCCCCGTAGAAGGGTGTGAAAAAAATTCATCAATTTCCAAAGTTGGAATATTAAATATATGATATTATTTGATAAGTTATGTGTGAGTAGTTCATATACAGGGTGTTCCATTTAAGCGTGCCACCATTTCTATCTCGAGAACTATAAGAGCTACGAGGTTGGTTAAATTAGCAAAGAACCACCATTTTACAAGACTAATACAAAGAGCAAAAAAAACTTTTTTTTGACCTGTGGTTCTCAAAATACGGGACACAACTTTCTCTTTTTAGATGGGAACATATGTTTATTTTTAGGTTATTCGATAGAGCATTTTTTTCTGAATTCAGCGATATAAACATCATATACTATTTTGATAGATTCACTATCTATATATATATATTTGGATTCATCTCGACGATCACCGATCCTGTGTCCAGCTTAAACTCCTGGCCCATTTAAGTAATTGCTGTAATTTTTTTTCCAAGTTGTAGTGTCTATTGTGCCGGAGTGCCTTTTGGGGGTCTCATATATTTACTGTGAGTGGTTTTTGTTTAAAAAAATAAAAACTGCGTAAAATTGGTACATTGAAACAATGGATCCCAGAGGCCATGTCTACATTTAAGAAGAATCACGCCGTCATCCGTCACTTTTGACAATCTGTCTATGAACTTTAAATGATTATATCTTTAAATAGAACATTGATATCAAAGATTTAATAACAATTTCATGAATAATAGACTTGAGCAAAGGTGTTACAACTAATTGAAGTTTAAAACATAACGTAATTAATTAATATAAATTTTGACGTTTCCAATGTCAAAAGTCAATGTTGCCAAATGTGTGATGAAGTAACTAAATTAAAACCAAATATTCCTAAACTAACTTCAATGAAGATGGTGACAGTTGTAGTAGGGTTGACAATATTAATTTATAAATTTAAAAATTAACTACTATTTTTTAATACAAACAGTGTTGCCAAATTATAAAGTAACTAAATAAAAATCAAATATTATTAAATAAAATAAATTGAATACTTTGCTGTGTTTGTTATCAAAAGAAAGAAAACCGTAAGGGCCAGTTTTAAAATGACAAAAAAATGTGTCATGTCGATCTGCTTTTGTTTTTCGTAAAAAGTTGTTAGAAGTAGGTCGTAATTGGGTTTTAAGGAAACGACACAATACGGACTGGTGTGCACGAATGACAAAAATGTTCTACGTAGATTAGAATTTGTTTTTTGCAAAATGTTGTCAGAAAAATGTTGTGTTTGGGTATTTTAGAATTACATGTCAATATTGCCAAATGTTTAATAAAGTAACTAAACAAAGAACAAATATTCCCAAATGAACGTTACTGAAGTTAGTGAATGTTATATTAGGCTAGGTCACGATGAGGGCTAGCGTGAAAAATGGACAAAAATGTTCTGTATCGAACGGCTTTTGTTTTTTGGAAAAAGTTGTGAGAAGTATGTGGTGTTTGGTATCAAATGAAAAGGCTCGATAAGGGCTGGCGTGTAAAATTAACAAAAAAGTTCAATGTTGATCGACACTTTTGCTTTTTGCATAAATTTCACAAAACTCGACATAGTTTGATCTCAAATGAAAGGTCTCGTTGAGGGCTAGCGTGCAGAATTGACAAAAATGTTCCATGTCGATCGGCTTTTGTTTTATGCAAAAAGTTGTCAGAAGTATGTCGTGTTTGGTATCAAATGAAAGGTCTCGGAGAGGGCTAGCGTGCAGAATTGAAAAAAATGTGCTATGTCGATCGGTATTTGTTTTTGCAAAAAGTTGTCAGAAGTGTGTGGTGTTTGGTATCAAATGAAAGGTTTCAATGAAGGCTGGTGTGCAGAATTAACGAAAATGGTCAATGTCGATCGGCTTTTGTTTTTTGCAAAAGGTTGTCACAAGTATACAATGTTTGGTATCAAATGAAAAGTCTCGGTGTGGGCTAGCGTGTAGATATGATAAAAATGTTTCATGTCGATCGACTTTTGTTTTATGCAGAAAGTTGTCAGAAGTATGTCGTGTTTGGTATCAAATGAAAGGTCTCGATGAGAGTTGGGGTACATAAATGACAAAAATGTTTCATGTCGACCGGCTTTTGTTTTTTGCAAAAATTTCACAAAACTCGACAAAGTATGGTCTCAAATGAAAGGTCTCGTTGAGGGCTAGCGTGCAGAATTGACAAAAATGTTCCATGTCGATCGGCTTTTGTTTTATGCAAAAAGTTGTCAGAAGTATGTCGTGTTTGGTATCAAATGAAAGGCCTCAGAGAGGGCTAGCGTGCAGAATTGAAAAAAATGTGCTATGTCGATCGGTATTTGTTTTTGCAAAAAGTTGTCCGAAGTGTGTGGTGTTTGGTATCAAATGAAAGGTTTCAATGAAGGCTGGTGTGCAGAATTAACGAAAATGGTCAATGTCGATCGGCTTTTGTTTTTTGCAAAAGGTTGTCACAAGTATACAATGTTTGGTATCAAATGAAAAGTCTCGGTGTGGGCTAGCGTGTAGATATTATAAAAATGTTTCATGTCGATCGACTTTTGTTTTATGCAGAAAGGTGTCAGAAGTATGTCGTGTTTGGTATCAAATGAAAGGTCTCGGTGAGAGTTGGGGTACATAAATGACAAAAATGTTTCATGTCGACCGGCTTTTGTTTTTTGCAAAAATTTCTCAAAGGTATGTCGAGTTTGGTCTCAAATGAAAGGTCTCGTTGAGGGCTAGCGTGCAAAATTGACAAAAATGTTCCATTCCGATCGGCTTTTGTTTTCTATAAAAAGTTCTCAAAGGTATGTCGAGTTTGGTCTCAAATGAAACGTCTTGTTGAGGGCTAGCGTGCAGAATTGACAAAAATGTGCTATGTCGATCGGTTTTTGTTTATTTTGCAAAAAGTTGTGAGAAGTATGTGGTGTTTGGTATCAAATGAAAAGGCTCGATAAGGGCTGGCGTGTAGAATTAACAAAAAAGGTCAATATTGATCGGCTTTTGTTTTTTGCAAAAATTTCTCAAAGGTATGTCGAGTTTGGTCTCAAATGAAAGGTATCATTGAGGGCTAGCGTGCAGAATTAACAAAAATGTGTCATGTCGATCGGCTTTTGTTTTATGCAAAAAGTTATCAGAAGTATGTCGTGTTTGGTATAAAATGAAAGGTCTCGGAGAGGGCTAGCGTGCAGAATTGACAAACATGTGCTATGTCGATCTGTTTTTGTTTTTTGCAAAAACTTGTCAGAAGTGTATTGTGTTTGGTATCAAATGAAAGGTTTCAATGAGGGCTGATGTGCAGAATTAACAAAAATTGTCAATGTCGATCGGCTTTTATTTTTTGCAAAAGGTTGTCACAAGTATATATTGTTTGGCATCAAATGAAAAGTCTCGGTGTGGGCTAGCGTTCAGATATGATAAAAATGTTTCATGTCGATCGGCTTTTGTTTTTTGCAAAAAGTTGTCAGAAGTATATCGTGTTTGAAATCAAATAAAAGGTCTCGGAGAGGGCTAGCGTGCAGAATTGATAAAAATGTGCTATGTCGATCGGTATTTGTTTTTTGCAAAAAGTTGTCAGAAGTGTGTGGTGTTTGGTATCAAATGAAAAGTCTCGTTGAGGGCTAGCGTGCAGAATTGACAAAAATGTTCCATGTCGATCGGCTTTTGTTTTATGCAAAAGTTGTCAGAAGTATGTCGTGTTTGGTATCAAATGAAAGGTCTCGGAGAGGGCTAGCGTGCAGAATTGACAAAAAATGTGCTATGTCGATCGGCTTTTGTTTTTTGCAAAAGGTTGTTACAAGTATATAGTGTTTAGTATCAAATGAAAAGTCTGGGTGTGGGCTAGCGTGTAGATATGATAAAAATGTTTCATGTCGATCGACTTTTGTTTAATGCAGAAAGTTGTCAGAAGTATGTCGTGTATGGTATCAAATGAAAGGTCTCGGTGAGATTTGGAGTACATAAATGACAAAAATGTTTCATGTCGATCGGCTTTTGTTTTTTGCAAAAAACTATTAGAAGTATATCGTGTTTGCAATCTAATGAAAGGTCTCGGTGAGGCCTGACGTGCAAATATGAAATAATTGTTTCATGTCGATCGGCATTTGTTTTTAGCACTGACAGCGGAGCTCTAGGGAATGCTCGGCGTAGCCGAGAATTCGCTAGTCTTATATACTAAAACGATAGATTCACTATCTATATATATATATTTGGATTCATCTCGACGATCACCGATCCTGTGTCCAGCTTAAACTCCTGGCCCATTCAAGTAATTGCTGTAATTTTTTTTCAAAGTTGTAGTGTCTATTGTGCCGGAGTGCCTTTTGGGGGTCTCATATTTTTACTGTGAGTAGTTTTTGTTTAAAAAAATAAAAACTGCGAAAAATTGGTACATTGAAACAATGGATCCCAGAGGCCATGTCTACATTTAAGAAGAATCACGCCGTCATCCGTCACTTTTGACAATCTGTCTATGAACTTTAAATGATTATATCTTTTAATAGAACATTGATATCAAAGATTTAAAAACAATTTCATGAATAATAGACTTGAGCAAAGGTGTTACAACTAATTGAAGTTTAAAACATAACGTATTTAATTAATATAAATTTTGACGTTTCCAATGTCAAAAGTCAATGTTGCCAAATGTGTGATGAAGTAACTAAATTAAAACCAAATATTCCTAAACTAACTTCAATGAAGACGGTGACAGTTGTAGTAGGGTTGACAATATTAATTTATAAATGTAAAAATGAACTACAATTTTTTAATACAAACAGTGTTGCCAAATTATAAAGTAACTAAATAAAAATCAAATATTATTAAATAAAATAAATTGAATACTTTGCTGTGTTTGTTATCAAAAGTAAGGAAACCGTAAGGGCCAGTTTTAAAATGACAAAAAAAATGTGTCATGTCGATCTGCTTTTGTTTTTCGTAAAAAGTTGTTAGAAGTAGGTCGTAATTGGGTTTGAAGAAAACGACACAATACGGACTGGTGTGCACGAATGACAAAAATGTTCTACGTAGATTAGAATTTGTTTTTTGCAAAATGTTGTCAGAAAATTGTCGTGTTTGGGTATTTTCGAATTACATGTCAATATTGCCAAATGTTTAATAAAGTAACTAAACAAAGAACAAATATTCCCACATAAACGTTACTGAAGTCAGTGAATGTTATATTAGGCTAGGTCACGATGAGGGCTAGGGTGCAAAATGAACAAAAATGTTCTGTATCAAACGGCTTTTGTTTTTTGGAAAAAGTTGTGAGAAGTATGTGGTGTTTGGTATCAAATGAAAAGGCTCGATAAGGGCTAGCGTGTAGAATTAACAAAAAAGTTCAATGTTGATCGGCTTTTATTTTTTGCAAAAATTTTACAAAGGTATATCGAGTTTGGTCTCAAATAAAAGGTCTCGTTGAGGGCTAGCGTGCAGAATTGACAAAAATGTTCCATGTCGATCGGCTTTTGTTTTATGCAAAAAGTTGTCAGAAGTATGTCGTGTTTGGTATCAAATAAAAGGTCTCGGAGAGGGCTAGCGTGCAGAATTGACAAAAATGTGCTATGTCGATCGGTATTTGTTTTTTGCAAAAAGTTGTCAGAAGTGTGTGGTGTTTGGTATCAAATCAAAGGTTTCAATGAAGGCTGATGTGCAGAATTAACGAAAAAGGTCAATGTCGATCGGCTTTTGTTTTTTGCAAAAGGTTGTCACAAATATATAGTATATGGTATCAAATGAAAGGTTTCAATGAGGGCTGGTGTGCAGATTTAACAAAAAATGTCAATGTCGATCGACTTTTGTTTTTTGCAAAAGGTTGTCACAAGTATATAGTGTTTGGTATCAAATGAAAAGTCTAGGTGTGGGCTAGCGTGTAGATATGATAAAAATGTTTCATGTCGATCGACTTTTGTTTAATGCAGAAAGTTGTCAAAAGTATGTCGTGTATGGTATCAAATGAAAGGTCTCGGTGAGAGTTGAGGTACATAAATGACAAAAATGTTTCATGTCGACCGGCTTTTGTTTTATGCACAATATTATTAGAAGTATATCGTGTTTGCAATCTAATGAAAGGTCTCGGTGAGGCCTGACGTGCAAATATGAAATAATTGTTTCATGTCGATCGGCATTTGTTTTTTTCACTGACAGCGGAGCTCTATATATATATATATATATATATATATATATATATATATCTATATATCTATCTATAGATTCATCACGAGCATCGTGTAACTTTTGTAATCGCCTACAGCCTTAACCATGCAAGTGATTGTTATAATTTTTTTTTTTTAATATGTGGGGGCTAATGAGATCTGGTGCCTTTTGGGTGTCTCATATTTTTACTATTAGTAGTTTTCGTGTAAAAAATTAAAACTTTGCACAAATGGTGCCTTGAAACAATGGATCCCAGAGGCCATGTCTAACTTTAAGAAGAATCGCGCCGTCATCCGTCACTTTTGACAATGTGCCTATGAACTTTAAATGATTATATCTTTTAATAGAACATTGATATCAAAGATTTAAAAACAGTATCATGAATAATAGACTTGAGCAAATGTGTTACAACTAATTTAAGTTTAAAACATAATGTATTTAATTAATATAAATTTTGACGTTTCGAATGTCAAAAGTCAATGTTGCCAAATGTGTGATGAAGTAACTAAATTAAAACCAAATATTCCTAAACTAACTTCACTGAAGACGGTGGCAGTTGTACTAGGGTTGACAATATTAATTTATAAATTTAAAAATTAACTACTATTTTTTAATGCAAACAGTGTTGCCAAATTATAAAGTAACTAAATAAGAATCAAATATTCCTAAATAAAATAAATTGAATACTTTGCTGTGTTTGTTATCAAAAGAAAGGAAACCATAAGGGCCAGTTTTAAAATGACAAAAAAAATGTGTCATGTCGATCTGCATTTGTTTTCCGTAAAAAGTTGTTAGAAGAAGGTCGTCCTTGGGTTTTAAGGAAACGACACAATACGGACTGGTGTGCACGAATGACAAAAATGTTCCATGTAGATTAGAATTTGGTTTTTGCATAATGTTGTCAGAAAAATGTCGTGTTTGGGTATTTTCAAATTACAAAAGTCAATGTTGCCAATTGTTTAATAAAGTAACTAAATAAAGAACAAATATTCCCAAATGAAAGGTTACTGAAGACAGTGAATGTTATATTAGGCTAGGTCACGATGAGGGCTAGCGTGCAGAATGAACAAAAATATTCTATATCGAACAGCTTTTGTTTTTTGGAAAATGTTGTGAGAAGTATGTGGTGTTTGGTATCAAATGAAAAGGCTCGATAAGGGCTGGCGTGTAGAATTAAGAAAAAAGGTCAATGTTGATCGGCTTTTGTTTTTGCAAAAATTTCTCAAAGATATGTCGAGTTTGGTCTCAAATGAAAGGTCTCGTTGAGGGCTAGCGTGCAGAATTGACAAAAATGTTCCATGTCGATCGGCTTTTGTTTTACGCAAAAAGTTGTCAGAAGTATGTCGTGTTTGGTATCAAATGAAAGGTCCCGGAGAGGGCTAGCCTGCAGAATTGACAAAAATGTACTATGTCGATCGGTATTTGTTTTTTGCAAAAAGTTGTCAGAAGTATATCGTGTTTGATATCAAATGAAAGGTCTCGGAGAGGAATAGCGTGCAGAATTGATAAAAATGCGTTATGTCGATCGGTATTTGTTTTTTGCAAAAAGTTGTCAAAAGTGTGTGGTGTTTGGTATCAAATGAAAGGTCTCGTTGAGGGCTAGCGTGTAGAATTGACAAAAATGTTCCATGTCGATCGGCTTTTGTTTTATGCAAAAAGTTGTCAGAAGTATGTCGTGTTTGGTATCAAATGAAAGGTCTCGGAGAGGGCTAGCCTGCAGAATTGACAAAAATGTACTATGTCGATCGGTTTTTGTTATTTGCAAAAAGTTGTCAGAAGTATGTCGTGTTTGATATCAAATGAAAGGTCTCGGAGAGGGCTAGCGTGCAGAATTGATAAAAATGTGCTATGTCGATCGGTATTTGTTTTTTGCAAAAAGTTGTCAGAATTGTGTGGTGTTTCGTATCAAATGAAAAGTCTCGTTGAGAGCTAGCGTGCAGAATTGACAAAAATGTTCCATGTCGATCAGCTTTGGTTTATGCAAAAAGTTGTCAGAAGTATGTCGTGTTTGGTATCAAATGAAAGGTCTCAGAGAGGGCTAGCGTGGAGAATTGACAAAAAATGTGCTATGTCGATCGGTATTTTTTATTTGCAAAAAGTTGCCAAAAGTGTGTGGTGTTTGGTATCAAATAAAAGGTTACAATGAAGGCTGGTGTGCAGTATTAACGAAAATGGTCAATGTCGATCGGCTTTTGTTTTTTGCAAAAGGTTGTCACAAGTATATAGTGTTTGGTATCAAATGAAAAGTCTGGGTTTGGGCTAGCGTGTAGATATGATAAAAATGTTTCATGTCGACCGGCTTTTGTTTTTTGCAAAAAATTATTAGAAGTATATCGTGTTTGCAATCTAATGAAAGGTCTCAGTGAGGCCTGACGTGCAAATATGAAATAATTGTTTCATGTCGATCGGCATTTGTTTTTTGCACTTACAGCGGAGCTCTAGGGAATGCTCGGCGTAGCCGAGAATTCGCTAGTCATATACTATTTTGATAGATTCACTATCTATATATATATATTTGGATTCATCTCGACGATCACCGATCCTGTGTCCAGCTTAAACTCCTGGCCCATTTAAGTAATGGCTGTAATTTTTTTTCCAAGTTGTAGTGTCTATTGTACCGGAGTGCCTTTTGGGGGTCTCATATATTTACTGTGAGTGGTTTTTGTTTAAAAAAATAAAAACTGCGTAAAATTGGTACACTGAAACAATGGATCCCAGAGGCCATGTCTACATTTAAGAAGAATCACGCCGTCATCCGTCACTTTTGACAATCTGTCTATGAACTTTAAATGATTATATCTTTTAATAGAACATTGATATCAAAGATTTAAAAACAGTTTCATGAATAATAGACTTGAGCAAAGGTGTAACAACTAATTGAAGTTTAAAACAACGTATTTAATTAATATAAATTTTGACGTTTCCAATGTCAAAAGTCAATGTTGCCAAATGTGTGATGAAGTAACTAAATTAAAACCAAATATTCCTAAACTAACTTCAATGAAGACGGTGACAGTTTTAGTAGGGTTGACAATATTAATTTATAAATTAAAAAATGAACTACTATTTTTTATACAAACAGTGTTGCCAAATTATAAAGTAACTAAATAAAAATCTAATATTATTAAATAAAATAAATTGAATACTTTGCTGTGTTTGTTATCAAAAGAAAGGAAACCGTAAGGGCCAGTTTTAAAATGACAAAAAAAATGTGTCATGTCGATCTGCTTTTGTTTTTCGTAAAAAGTTGTTAGAAGTAGGTCGTAATTGGGTTTGAAGAAAACGACACAATACGGACTGGTGTGCACGAATGACAAAAATGTTCTACGTAGATTAGAATTTGTTTTTTGCAAAATGTTGTCAGAAAAATGTCGTGTTTGGGTATTTTCGAATTACATGTCAATATTGCCAAATGTTTAATAAAGTAACTAAACAAAGAACAAATATTCCCAAATGAACGTTACTGAAGTCAGTGAATGTTATATTAGGCTAGGTCACGATGAGGGCTAGGGTGCAAAATGAACAAAAATGTTCTATATCAAACGGCTTTTGTTTTTTGGAAAAAGTTGTGAGAAGTATTTGGTGTTTGGTATCAAATGAAAAGGCTCGATAAGGGCTAGCGTGTAGAATTAACAAAAAAGTTCAATGTTGATCGGCTTTTGTTTTTTGCAAAAATTTTACTAAGGTATGTCGAGTTTGGTCTCAAATGAAAGGTCTCGTTGAGGGCTAGCGTGCAGAATTGACAAAAATGTTCCATGTCGATCGGCTTTTGTTTTATGCAAAAAGTTGTCAGAAGTATGTCGTGATTGGTATCAAATAAAAGGTCTAGGAGAGGGCTAGCGTGCAGAATTGTCAAAAATGTGCTATATCCATCGGTATTTGTTTTTTGCAAAAAGTTGTCAGAAGTGTGTTGTGTTTGGTATCAAATCAAAGGTTTCAAGGAAGGCTGGTGTGCAGAATTAACGAAAATGGTCAATGTCGATCGGCTTTTGTTTTTTGCAAAAGGTTGTCGCAAATATATAGTGTTTGGTATCAAATGAAAAGTCTAGGTGTGGGCTAGCGTGTAGATATGATAAAAATGTTTCATGTTGATCGACTTTTGTTTTATGCAGAATGTTGTCAGAAGTATGTCGTGTTTGGAATCAAATGAAAGGTCTCGGTGAGAGTTGGTGTACATAAATGACAAAAATGTTTCATGTCGACCGGCTTTTGTTTTTTGCAAAAATTTCTCAAAAGTATGTCGAGTTTGGTCTCTAATGAAAGGTCTCGTTGAGGGCTAGCGTGCAGAATTGACAAAAATGTTCCATTCCGATCGGCTTTTGTTTTCTGCAAAAAGTTCTCAAAGGTATGTCGAGTTAGGTCTCAAATGAAAAGTCTTGTTGAGGGCTGGCGTGCAGAATTGACAAAAATGTGGTATGTCGATCGGTTTTTGTTTCTTGCAAAAAGTTGTGAGAAGTATATGGTGTTTGGTATCAAATGAAAAGGCTCGATAAGGGCTGGCGTGTAGAATTAACAAAAAAGTTCAATGTTGATCGGCTTTTGTTTTATGCTAAAAGTTGTCAGAAGTATGTCGTGTTTGGTATCAAATGAAAGGTCTCGTTGAGGGCTAGCGTGCAGAATTAACAAAAATGTTCCATGTCGATCGGATTTTGTTTTATGCAAAGAGTTGTCATAAGTATGTCGTGTTTAGTATCAAATAAAAGGTCTCGGAGAGGGCTAGCTTGCAGAATTGACAAAAATGTGCTATGTCGATCGGTTTTTGTTTTTTGCAAAAGGTTGTCACAAGTATATAGTGTTTGGTATCAAATGAAAAGTCTTGGTGTGGGCCAGCGTGCAAATATGATAAAAATGTTTCACGTCGATCGACTTTTGTTTTATGTAGAAAGTTGTCAGAAGTATATCGTGTTTGGTATCAAATGAAAGGTCTCGGTGAGGGCTGACGTGCAAATATGAAATAATTGTTTCATGTCGATCGGCATTTGTTTTTTGCACTGACAGCGGAGCTCTAGGGAATGCTCGGCGTAGCCGAGAATTCGCTAGTCATATACTATTTTGGTAGATTCACTATCTATATATCTATCTATCTATATTTGGATTCATCACGACGATCAGGCATCGTTTGTCCAGTTCAAACTCCTAGACCATTCGAGTAATTGCTGTAATTTTTTTTCCACATTGTAGTGTCTATTGTACCGGAGTGCCTTTTGGGGGTCTCATATTTTTACTGTGAGTGGTTTTTGTTTAAAAAAATAAAAACTGCGTAAAACTGGTACATTGAAACAATGAATCCCAGAGGCCATGTCTACATTTAAGAAGAATCACGCCGTCATCCGTCACTTTTGACAATCTGTCTATGAACTTTAAATGATTATATCTTTTAATAGAACATTGATATCAAAGATTTAAAAACAATTTCATGAATAATAGACTTGAGCAAAGGTGTTACAACTAATTGAAGTTTAAAACATAACGTATTTAATTAATATAAATTTTGACGTTTCCAATGTCAAAAGTCAATGTTGCGAAATGTGTGACGAAGTAACTAAATTAAAACCAAATATTCCTAAACTAACTTCAATGAAGACGGTGACAGTTGTAGTAGGGTTGACAATATTAATTTATAAATTTAAAAATTAACTACTATTTTTTAATATAAACAGTGTTGCCAAATTATAAAGTAACTAAATAAAAATCAAATATTCCTAAATAAAATAAATTGAATACTTTACTGTGTTTGAAATCAAAAGAAAGGAAACCATAACGGCCAGTTTTAAAATGACAAAAAAAATGTGTCATGTCAATCTGCATTTGTTTTTCGTAAAAAGTTGTTAGAAGTAGGTCGTCCTTGGGTTTTAAGAAAACGACACAATACGGACTGGTGTGAATGAATGACAAAAATGTTCTACGTAGATTAGAATTTGTTTTTTGCAAAATGTTGTTAGAAAAATGTCGTGTTTGGGTATTTTCGAATTACATAAGTCAATATTGCCAAATGTTTAATAAAGTAACTAAACAAATAACAAATATTCCCAAATGAACGTTACTGAAGACAGTGAATGTTATATTAAGCTAGGTCACGATGAGGGCTAGCGTGCAAAATAAACAAAAATGTTATATATCGAACGGCTTTTTTTTTGGAAAAAGTTGTGAGAAGTATGTGGTGTTTGGAATCAAATGAAAAGGCTCGATAAGGGCTGGCGTGTAGAATTAACAAAAAAGTTCAATGTTGATCGGCTTTTGTTTTTTGCAAAAATTTCTCAAAGGTATGTCGAGTTTGGTCTCAAATGAAAGGTATCATTGAGGGCTAGCGTGCAGAATTAACAAAAATGTGTCATGTCGATCGGCTTTTGTTTTATGCAAAAAGTTATCAGAAGTATGTCGTGTTTGGTATAAAATGAAAGGTCTCGGAGAGGGCTAGCGTGCAGAATTGACAAACATGTGCTATGTCGATCTGTTTTTGTTTTTTGCAAAAACTTGTCAGAAGTGTATTGTGTTTGGTATCAAATGAAAGGTTTCAATGAGGGCTGATGTGCAGAATTAACAAAAATTGTCAATGTCGATCGGCTTTTATTTTTTGCAAAAGGTTGTCACAAGTATATATTGTTTGGCATCAAATGAAAAGTCTCGGTGTGGGCTAGCGTTCAGATATGATAAAAATGTTTCATGTCGATCGGCTTTTGTTTTTTGCAAAAAGTTGTCAGAAGTATATCGTGTTTGAAATCAAATAAAAGGTCTCGGAGAGGGCTAGCGTGCAGAATTGATAAAAATGTGCTATGTCGATCGGTATTTGTTTTTTGCAAAAAGTTGTCAGAAGTGTGTGGTGTTTAGTATCAAATGAAAAGTCTCGTTGAGGGCTAGCGTGCAGAATTGACAAAAATGTTCCATGTCGATCGGCTTTTGTTTTATGCAAAAGTTGTCAGAAGTATGTCGTGTTTGGTATCAAATGAAAGGTCTCGGAGAGGGCTAGCGTGCAGAATTGACAAAAAATGTGCTATGTCGATCGGCTTTTGTTTTTTGCAAAAGGTTGTTACAAGTATATAGTGTTTAGTATCAAATGAAAAGTCTGGGTGTGGGCTAGCGTGTAGATATGATAAAAATGTTTCATGTCGATCGACTTTTGTTTAATGCAGAAAGTTGTCAGAAGTATGTCGTGTATGGTATCAAATGAAAGGTCTCGGTGAGATTTGGAGTACATAAATGACAAAAATGTTTCATGTCGATCGGCTTTTGTTTTTTGCAAAAAAATATTAGAAGTATATCGTGTTTGCAATCTAATGAAAGGTCTCGGTGAGGCCTGACGTGCAAATATGAAATAATTGTTTCATGTCGATCGGCATTTGTTTTTAGCACTGACAGCGGAGCTCTAGGGAATGCTCGGCGTAGCCGAGAATTCGCTAGTCATATACTATTTTGATAGATTCACTATCTATATATCTATCTATCTATATTTGGATTCATCTCGAGCATCGCAAAAATTTTGCTCACGGGTACAGGTCAAACCATTCATGGAATAATTTTAATATTATTTTATTAGATGTGGTTTAAAGTAGAATAGGGCCTTTTTGGAGTCTCATATTTTTACTGTGAGTGCTTTTCGTGTAAAAAATCAAAAACTGTGCATAATTGGTACCTTGAAACAATGGATCCCAGAGGCCATGTCTATCTTTAAGAAGAATCACGCAGTTATCCGTCACTTTTGACAATCTGTCTATGAACTTTAAATGATCTTTTAATAGAACATTGATATCAAAGATTTGAAAACAGTGTCATGAATAATAGTCCTGAGCAAAGGTTTTACCATTATTTTAAGTTTATTACACAACACATTTAATTATTTTAAATTTTGACGTTTCGAATTTCATAAGTCAATGTTGCCAAATGTGTGATGAAATTACTAAACAAAAAACAAATATTCCTAAATGAATTTCACTGAAGACAGTAGCTATTATATATTAGGATTGCCGATGGTAATTTATAAATTTAAAAATTAACTACATTATTTTAATACAAACAGTGTTGCCAAATTATTAAGTAACTAAATAAAAATCAAATGTTCGTAATTAAATTAAAACACTTTGCTTTGTTTGATATCAAAAGAAAGAAAACCATAAGGGCCGGTTTTGAAATGACAAAAAAACTGTGTCATGTCGATCTGCATTTGTTTTTCGTAAAAAGTTCTTAGAAGTTGGTCGTCCTTGGGTTTTAAGGAAACGACACAATGTGGACGGGTGTGCATGAATGACAAAAATGTTCTACGTAGATTAGAATTTGTTTTTTGCAAAATATTGTCAGAAATACTTTGTGTTTGGAAAAAGTTGTGAGAAGTATGTGGTGTTTAGTATCAAATGAAAGGGCTTGATAAGGGCTGGCGTGTAAAATTAACAAAAATGATCAATGTTGATCGGCTTTTGTTTTTTGCAAAACTTTCTCAAAGGTACGTCGAGTTTGGTCTCAAATGAAAGGTCTCGTTGAGGGCTACTGAACAGAATTGACAAAAATGTGCTATGTCGATTGGTTTTTGTTTTTTGCAAAAAGTTGTTACAAGTGTGTGGTGTTTGGTATCAAATAAAAGGTTTCGATGAGGACTGGTGTGCAGAATTAACAAAAATGGTTAATGTTGATCGGCTTTTGTTTTTTTGCAAAAAATTTTTAAAAGTATGTCTAGTTAGGTCTCAAATGAAAGGTCTCGCTAAGGGCTAGCGTGCAAAATTGACAAAAATATTCCATTCCGATCGGCTTTTGTTTTCTGCAAGAAGTTCTCCAAGGTATGTCGAGTTTGGTCTCAAATGAAACGTCTGGTTAAGGGCTAACGTGCAGAATTGACAAAAATGTGTTATGTCGATTGGTTTTTGTTTTTTGCAAAAAGTTGTCACAAGTATGTCGAGTTTGGTCTCAAATGAAAGGTCTCGTTGAGGGCTAGCGTGCAAAATTGACAGAAATGTTTCATTCCGATTGGCTTTTGTTTTCTGCAAGAAGTTCTCCAAGGTATGTCGAGATTGGTCTCAAATGAAACAACTGGTTGAGGGCTAACGTGCAGAATTGACAAAAATGTTCCATGCCCATCGGCTTTTGTTTTTTGCAAATAGTTGTCAGAAGTATGTGGTGTTTGGTATCAAATGAATGTTCTAGGTGTGGGCTAGCCTGTAGGAATTGCAAAAATGTTCCATGTTGATCGGCTTTTGTTTTATGTAAAAAAAATATCAGAAGTATGGTGTCAAATAAAAGGTCTCGGTAAGGACTGACATGCATAATTGACAAAAATGTTTCATGTCGACCGGCTTTTGTTTTTTTCAAAAGTTAATAGAAGTATATCGTGTTCGAAATCTAATGAAAGGTCTCGGTGAGGGCTGAAGTGCAAATATGAAATAATTGTTTCATATCGATTGGCATTTGTTTTTTGCACTGACAGCGGAGCTCTAGGGAATGCTCGGCGTAGCCGAGAATTCGCTAGTCATATACTATTTTGATAGTTTCACAATATATATTTCTATATATAGTTGGATTCATCTCGAGCATCGCAAAAACTTTGCTCACGGGTACAGGTCAAACCACTCATGTAATAATTTTAATATTATTTTATTAGATGTGATTTAATGAGGACCAGTGTCTTTTAGGTGTTCCATATTTTTACCGTGCATAGTTTTTGTGTAAAAATCGAAAACTAAGCCAAAAAGGAAAACTGGAACAAAACTGAAAAAAATATCCTAGATGCCAGGTTTAAATTTAAAAAGAACTACTGTGCCATCCGTCATTTTTGACAATTCAATATGAAACTTTTAATTGATTTATTTTCAAAATGAAAAGAGATATTGAAAATGTAATTATATTTTTACACATTATAATAGTGAGCGAAATATATACAAATACACTGAATGTTAAATGTGGTGTATTTAAAATATTTAATTTTATGACATCTGACGTTTATCATCCGTTGGTCTACAACCAAAAAATTCGTTACATGAGTTTTATATTTTCAAAGAGAAATATAAAGTAAACTTTGTTTAAAAGAATATGTACAATACACTTTGTGATGTAAGAATATCGTTTTAAATTGGTTTCGCTGTATTTAAATATGTATTTTCATTTCAGTTACAATTTTCAGTTGGTTACCCAAACAAGAGTACATTTATAGAAAAAAAATAACATAAAATTACTGATAATAACACTACTGAAGTTTAACTGATTATCATAAAAGTGCATTGTACATAATAATTTACGGCAAACCTTATTTACAATATTTAAATTTTCATGACATATGACGTTTGTCAAAACGTCAGTTATAATCGAACAATCATAATGCAAGTCTTGTATTAGCTTGGAGAAATATATAGTAAAATTAGTTTAAAAGTAAAATTACACTACATTTTATAATGTAAGTATGTAATTTTATATTTTCTTGAATGTATTTAAATATGTGTTTTCATTTCAGTTGTAGTTATCTAAACAAGAATATATTCATAGAAAAGAATAACATAAAATTACGGATAATAACACTATTGCAAAAAATTTAATTATGGAAATCAAACCACGCGCGTCGTATTCAGTCATAAACACATTTATTTAAAAATACTGACAATCTTTTCCTTCATACCATATCGGAAGAGATGTTTAACAATTTATTGTACAATAATTATTTTGAATTATGTATCTGGATTATATTAAACTGTAAGTAACTTCATTTTATACATTCTTTATGTATTCTTTCATTAAATTTCAGATGAAAGTAGTTGATTACAACAATGATTAGAATTTTAAAATTTCTAATGTATTTTGTTATGAATGAGATGATTTTTTAAATGAAAACGTTTACAAAAACAAAGTGTCTATCCAGTTATTCAATTATCATTGATATTTCAAACAATAAACACTTTCTGAAACCAAATATTAATCGAGAAATGCTTTTGATGACATGTGCTCCCAGGTGAATGGATTGCATGAAAATTCATATTTTTACTACAAAATAATGCAAAAAAATGTTTGAAAATTGTTGGATATTAGTTTAAGGTACGATATAAATATTATTAAGTACATTTTTAATTTTTATCAATTACAGATGTCATATTAGGTTACTGGTTGAGAATGTAATCAAATGAAATTAAAAGAAGCCATTTTTATCATAAATAATGCTATAAAAAGAGTAAATATAATATATTCTTTCATATACAACCATAAAGTTTTTAAATAATGGATTATTTATGCCTAAATTTGTGATGATGAAAGTTGCGAGCAAGGTTTGCAATTCCTACAGTTAGTTTTAGTTATTATTATCTAATTATAAACATACATATTTCATTTTACTATACAGGGTGTTCCATTGAAAAGTGCCACCATTGCTATCTCGAGAACTATAAGAGTTACGAGGTTGGTTAAATTAGCAAAGAACCACCATTTTACAAGACTATTACAATGAGCAAAAAAAAATTTTTTTCAACCAGTGGTTCTCAAAATACGGGACACAACTTTCTTATTTTAAATGGAAACGTATGTTTATTTTTAGGTTATTCGATAGAGTATTTTTTTCTGAATTCAGCGATATAAACATATCATATACTAATATAACAAAATAATTGAGAAAAATGCATGTTAGATTTATATGTATTTTATTTATATCTGGCTGAAACAAGAGTGCTATGGTTAGAAAACAGGCATAATGTTCTGTCTAACATTGTTTGATTATTTTTTGTTAAATTTTATTTGCTTGAACTGTCAGTTTTAAGAAGAAAATTTATTGTTTTCTATCCAAAGCACTCTTATTTCAGCCAGATATAAATAAAATACAAATAAATCTACCATGCATTTTTCTCAGTTATTTTGTTATATTAGTATATGGTATATTTATATCATTGAATTCAGAAAAAAATACTCTATCGAATAACCTAAAAATAAACATACGTTTCCATTTAAAATAAGAAAGTTGTGTCCCGTATTTTGAAAACCACAGGTAGAAAAAAATTTTTTTTTGCTCAAAAAACAAAATACAAGTCATTGTTTAATCTGGAATTAGAGTGCCTTGAATTAAATATGTGAATAAAAGAATAATTAATGAAATATAACAGTCTATAATTTTTATTTTAATATTTCATAATTTTTTTAATTTTATTTTTATTTCATTTGACAGTTATGATCACTTAACAGAACCAAGTATTCAAAAAATTGCGAATACTCTCTCTCCTGATATATTTAGAGCAAAACTACAAAAGTACAAAGATGTTCATATTTCAACTCTTCATCAGATAAAATCATAACCGATGGAACCGCACGTCCATTCTATGAAATATATTAAATATAATATGTACCTTTTTCGGAAAATTAGACAGTTACAGAAATAAAAAAAAATTCTGGCTTGCATAAATGACAAATATAATTTACATCGACTGGTCTTTGTTTTTCAAATAATTGTTAGAAATATGTCATGTTTGGTATCAAATGAAAGGTCTCGTTGTGGGCTATCATGCAGAAATGACAAAAATGTTCCATGTTAATCGACTTTTGTTTTATGCAAAAAGTTGTCAGAAGTATATCGTGTTTGGTATCAAATGAAAGGTCTTGGAGAGGGCTAGCGTGCAGAATTGACAAAAATGTGCTATGTCGATTGGTTTTTGTTTTTTGCAAAAAGTTGTCAGAAGTGTGCAGAGTTTTGGTATCAAATGAAAAGTCTCGGTGTGGGCTGAGGTACTTAAAAGACAAAAATGTTTCATGTCGACCGGCATTTATTTCTTGCAAAAATTTCTCAAAAGTATGTCGAGTTTGGTCTCAAATGAAAGGTCTCGTTGAAGGCTAGCGTGCAGAATTGACATAAATGTTCCATTCCGATCGGCTTTTGTTTTCTGCAAAAAGTTCTCAAAAGTATGTCGAGCTTGGTCTCAAATGAAACGTCTTGTTGAGGGCTAGCGTGCAGAATTGACAAAAATGTGCTGTCGATCGATTTTTGTTTTTTACAAAAAGTTGTCAGAAAGTGTGTGGTATTTAGTATCAAATGAAAGGTTTTAATGAGGACTGGTGTGCAGAATTAACGAAAATGGTCAATGTCGATCAGCTTTTGTTTTTTGCAAAAGGTTGTCACAAGTATATAGTGTTTGGTATCAAATGAAAAGTCTCGGTGTGGGCAAGCGTGTAAATATGATAAAAATGTTTTATGTCGATCGACTTTTGTTTTATGCAGAAAGTTGTCAGAAGTATGTCGTGTATGGTATCAAATGAAAGGTCTCAGTGAGAGTTGGGGTACATAAATGACAAAAATATTTTATGTCGACTGGCTTTTGTTTTTTGCAAAAAATTATTAGAAGTATATCGTGTTTGCAATCTAATGAAAGGTCTGGGTGAGGCCTGACGTGGAAATATGAAATAATTGTTTCATGTCGATCGGCAATTGTTTTTTGCAAAAAATTATTAGAAATGTATCGTGTTTGCAATCTAATGAAAGGTCTTGGTGAGGCCTGACGTGGAAATATGAAATAATTGTTTCATCTCGATCGGCATTTGTTTTTTGCACTGACAGCGGAGCTTTAGGGAACAGAGAATTCGCTAGTCACGATACTAAACGATTAAATTCACTATATATCTGTCTATATATCTATCTATAGATTCATCACGAGCATCGAGTAACATTTGTAAAGGCCTACAGCCTGAACCATGCAAGTGATTGTTATAATTTTTTTTAATATGTGGGGGCTAATAAGATCTGGTGCCTTTTGGGTGTCTCATATTTTACTGTTAGTAGTTTTCGTATAAAAAATTAAAACTGTGCACAAATGCTGCCTGGAAACAATAGATCCCAGAGGCCAAGTCTAAATTTAAGAAGAATCATGCCGTCATCCGTCACTTTTGACAATCTGTCTATGAACTTTAAATGATTACATCTTTCAATAGAACATTTAAGAAGATTTAAAAACAATTTCATGAATAATAAACTTGAGCAAAGGTGTTACAACTAATTTAAGTTTAAAACATAATGTATCTAATTAATATAAATTTTGACGTTTCCAATGTCAAAAGTCAATGTTGCCAAATGTGTGATGAAGTAACTAAATTAAAACCAAATATTCCTAAACTAACTTCACTGAAGACGGTGGCAGTTATATTAGGATTGACAATATTAATTTATAAATTTAAAAATTAACTACTATTTTTTTAATACAAACAGTGTTGCCAAATTATTAAGTAACTAAATAAAAATCAAATATTTGATATCAAAAGAAAGAAATCCACAAGAGCCGGTTTTGAAATGACAAAAAAAATGTGTCATGTCGACCTGCATTTGTTTTTCGCAAAAAGTTGTTAGAAGTAGGTCGTTCTGGAGTTTTAATGAAACGACACAATGTGGACTGGTGTGCACGAATGACAATAATGTTCTACGTCGATTAAAATTTGTTTCTTCAAAATGTTGTCAGAAATATGTCGTGTTTGGTATCGAATGAAAAGTCTCGAGAAGGGCTGATGTGCAGAAATGAAAATTTTCTATGTTGATCGGCTTTTGTTTTATGCAAAAAGTTAATAGAAGTATGTCGTGTTTAGTATCTAATGAAAGGTCTCGTTGAGGGCTGAAATGCAAAATTGACAAAAATATTCCATGTCGATCGGCTTTTGTTTTTTGCAAAAAGTTGTCAGAAATATGTCGTGTTTGGTATCGAATGAAAGGTTTTGGCGAGGGCTCGCGTAGAGAATTGACAAAAATGATCAATAGCGATCGGCATTTGTTTTTTGCAAAAAATTGAGTTTGATCTCAAGTGAAAAGTCTTGTTGAGGGCTAGCGTGCAGATTTGACAAAAATGTGCTATGTCGATCTGTTTTTGTTTTTTGCAAAAACTTGTCAAAAGTGTATTGTGTTTGGTATCAAATGAAAGGTTTCAATGAGGGCTGGTGTGCAGAATTAACAAAAATTGTCGATCGGCTTTTATTTTTTGCAAAAGGTTATCACAAGTATATAGTGTTTGGTATTAAATGAAAAGTCTCGGTGTGGGCTAGCGTGTAGATATGATAAAAATGTTTCATGCCGATCGGCTTTTGTTTTCTGCAAAAAGTACTCAACGGTATGTCGAGTTTGATCGCAAATGAAACGTCTTGTTGAGGGCTAGCGTGCAGAATTGACAAAAATGTTCCATGTCGATCGACTTTTGTTTTATGCAAAAAGTTGTCAGAAGTATGTCGTGTATGGTATCAAATGAAAAGGCTCGATAAGGGCTGGCGTGTAGAATTAACAAAAATATCAATGTTCATCGGCTTTTGTTTTTTGCAAAAATTTCTCAAAGGTATGTCGAGTTTGGCCTCAAATGAAAGGTCTCGATGTGTTGATTTTAGTTTTATTTGGGTTTGGTATAACACAATTTGATATATTTTGCATTTATTGCATTCACCAAATTACAAAGGACAAAATAAACATCTTGTACAAAATAATACGTTTTTATCAACCAGTCTGCACAACCTCATAACCTAAAACTTTTTCTTCTGACAGATCAAAACAGTGACATTTTGTTATTACCAACCTATTTTTAAATTCTGACATTTGAATTTTATTTCAACATCCTCTCTTAATAACAATATGTTTCACTGTTAATTGAGCTGTCATTATACACATAAATATATTCAAAAAAAAAATAATTTTAAATTTTAAACAATAATATTTTCCTTAAACATTACTTACAAGATTCATTTTTTAACAACATGTTTCTAAATTTTTCAAATTTTATTGACAAAAGTGGCTTAGTGAAAATATCAGCCAACTGTTCTTCTGAAGGACAATATTTAACACTAAACAAACCCTCATTTAACTGTTCACTTATAACATGATATCTTACGTCTATACGTTTACTTTTTCTGTTCATTTGACCAGACTTTATAAGTTTAATTGCACTTTGATTGTCTACGTTCAGTATCACAGACACTTGTTTATCAGTCAATTCTTCTATTAGTGTCTTTAAGTATTTAATTTCTTTACAACATTCAGCAGCAGCGATGTACTCTGCTTCAGTTGTAGATAACGCGACAATACTCTGTTTGCGTGAGCACCACGAAATTGGGCCACCTGCAAAAATTATTACGTACCCGGTAGTACTTTTCCTGTCTTTCTCATCACCTGCATAGTCTGAATCGCAGAATGCTTCCAATTCTATTGAATTGTCTTTATTTCTTGATGAAGAATATTGGATTCCCATCTTCTGAGTTGCTTTCAGGTATCTCAGTGTTCTTTTCACATTTTGTACATCGTGATTCATTGGATTTTCCATAGATCGGCTTTCAAAATTTACACAATATGCCATATCTGGTCTAGTCTTACACGATATGTACAATAAGCTTCCTATAGCTTCTTTGTATGGAAATGTTGGTTTTTCTTCCCTTTCTTCCTTTCTATTTTTATTTTCTGGTGTTATAGGGGTTGGCTTATCTTTACATTCTTCAGGTATGTTGAATCTTTCAAGTATTTGTTTTGCGTATTTTGCTTGAGATAAAAACAGACCATCTTTTATTCTTGATATTTCCATTCCTAAATAAACGTCAGGTTTGTCTATGATTGATATTTCAAATTCTTTTGCTAATTTATGCAGTAGTTCATTCATCTTCGAGATTTCTTCTCCTATTAGAATTCCATCATCTACATGTATGGCGAGATACAAACTATTTTTATCATCTCTGAATATGCACTGATCAGATTTAAGTTGTATCATACCTTCATTCTTCAAGAATGTTGTTAATCGTTTATTCCACATTAAAGGAGCTTGTTTTAAGCCGTACAGTGCCTTTCTTAAAACACATATTTTGTTTTTCTCTTTATACCCTTCAGGTACCTTCATAAAGATTTCTTCCTCCAACTGACCATGCAAAAACGCTGTTTTTACATCAAAAATTTTTATGTGCAGATTATTTTGTGCTGCTATAGCGAACAGAATTCTTAATGAGCTACTTTCCACGACAGGACTGAAAATTTCTTTAAAATCTATATTTCCATGTTTCTGTTGACAACCTCTTACAACCAGTCTGGCTTTATATCTGCCATCCTCTTTAATTTTAAATATCCATCTGCTTGTTAGTATTTCTTTTCCTGTTGCAACTTCTGGATTTACAAATTCCCACGTTTTGTTCTTCTTTAATGATTGTTTTTCCTCTTTTATGGCTTGTTTCCATTTTTCTTTATCTTCTCCATTTATTGATTCGCTGTAAGTTAACAAAACTTCTTCATTTATTTCATAATCATCGAACTTTTGTGATCTTTTTATTTTTCTTTTCGGTCTTAAATTATAAGCACCACGTCTCTGATCATTTTCGTCATCTTCTTGATCTGTATCTTGATCAGTCTCATTTTGATTTTTATTCCTTACTTCTTGGTTTTGGTTGCTTAAATCTTGGTTTATTTCTTCTAGGTTTTCTTCATTTTCTATTACTTTTATTTGAATATTTTGTTGCTCACCTTCTTTTTCCAGTTTTTCAAATACTACATCTTTTGACACAAAAATTTTTCTGGTATCTGGATCCCAAAGTCGATATCCATTCATTGAATACCCCACAAATATGCTTTTTCTACTTCGGCTATCTAATTTCTTCAATGGCCCTAAGATTTTGGCATACGTTGTACAACCAAAAATTTGTAATTGTGATAAATCAGGTTTTTTTGAAAACCATTTTTCTGCTGGTGTTGTGTCGATTGTTACGGTAGGGCTTCTATTTAACAAAAAGGCTGATGTTAACACTGCTTCTCCCCACATTTCTTTGTTTAATGTAGAGTCAAATAAAAGAGATCTGGCCTTTTCCATCAGAGTTCGGTTGATTCTTTCTGCAGTTCCATTTAACTGAGGCGAATGCGGTATTGTATATTCCATCACAATACCTTTCATTTTACACCAATCTTTTAGGCTATTACTTCGATACTCTCCTCCGTTATCACATCTGATTTTATGTACCTTTTGTTCAAAATGGCCTTCTACTTCATTCACATATTGTTTTAAGATTGTTTCTACTTCACTTTTATATCTTAATAAATATACCATACAAAAATGTGTGTAGTCATCCGTGAATGTGAGAAAATATTTCTTACCATCGTGGGTTTCTGGATCGATTGGTCCGCACACATCTGTGTGAATTATTTGGAGCGGTCTGGTAGCCCTGCTTCTTTCGGTTTTAAACGGTCCTCTCACTTGTTTTGCATGCATGCATACTGAACATATATTATTTTCTTTCCACATATTCTCATCTTGTGACATGCCAGTACACATAGTTGTTAGTTTCTTTAGATTGTTTAAACTTAAATGACCCATTTTTCTATGCCATTCTTCTTGTTGTGTTAGTAAGACTTCTTTTTCATTTCGTAAATTGACAACATACAATCCGTTTTCTGTTTTCTTACCTTCTAACACTGTAGTTTCTTCTTTTAATATTTTTACGCTGTCCTTAGTAAATATGACTGTACCATCATTTTCAGTAATCGCATTCACTGATAGTAGATTTCTGGTTAGATCTGGAACGCAATACACCTTCTTCAATTCAACGTTGTCAAACTGAACTGTTCCAACGCCTAACGCTGACATGGTTTGATTTTTCTTAGCTACTTTAATTTTATCATCACATGTTTCCATATCAGTTATTAAATGTTTTTTATTTATCATGTGACTTGACGAGCCACTGTCTACAACAAAATCACAACTATTATTATTCATTTGTGTTACGTGGTTTTCAGTCAAAAATGATGCCTTTGTTTCACTTTTATTTTTAGTTTTGTCTCTAAAATAGCAATCTGGTCAACATGATTTGTTTTCTTACATATAGAACACCACTTTTTGTTTTTAAGATAACAGTCTTTTTCAACATGGTTTGTTTTCTTACATATAGTACATTTTCTTTTAGGACAATTATTTTTAACGTGACCTTTCTCATTACATGAAAAACACTTAACTACATTTTTACCCTTATTTCTAGTTTCAGCATTAAAGGATACATTTTCTCCAGTATTTTCGATTTCTGCTCCATCTGGCTTGAGTTTACTTTCTTCTCCTTGTAATCTCGCACACAAATTCTCCATAGTCTTATCTGCTTTGCTGACAGAGTCCCAAGCACTGCCAAAGTGCTTGTATTCTTCTGGTAGAACTGTCATGATTTTCGTCATGATCATTGTGTCATCAATGGATTGGTTTAAACTGTTTAGCTTGAAGGCTATATTTTGTATACGACTTATATTTTCCATCATGGTTTTAATTGCATCAAAACGGAAATTGTAGAATTCTTGTAGTAAAAGACATTTTTGCTGATCTGTGTCTTTTTCGTATATATTCTTAAGTGTGTCGAACATGTCCTTGGAATTCTTACAGGTTAAAATGTGTGGAACAACTGATTTGTCCATTGTTGTTACAATATAATGTTGTGCTCTTGCATCACGTGTTTTCAATTTTTTTATTTTGTCAGTATCTTTACCTACTTCTTCCAATAACTCTGTGCCGTCTACGATTTCCATCAATTCTTTAGCTCGCATTAATATTTTTATTTGGAATGACCACATAGGATAAGAGTCTACATCTTTCAGTTTTTGTATATGTGAAATTTCATCTGCTTGCGACGCCATTTTTTTTTTCACAATGAATTTACACAGTTTATTTAATTTTTATTGCTTTTATTTTCGGTTTCAGGCTTACTGCCTGGGCCCATAACCTGTTGATTTTAGTTTTATTTGGGTTTAGTATAACACAATTTGATATATTTTGCATTTATTGCATTCACCAAATTACAAAGGACAAAATAAACATCTTGTACAAAATAATACGTTTTTATCAACCAGTCTGCACAACCTCATAACCTAAAACTTTTTCTTCTGACAGATCAAAACAGTGACATTTTGTTATTACCAACCTATTTTTAAATTCTGACATTTGAATTTTATTTCAACACGATGAGGGCTAGCGTGCAGAATTGACAAAAATGTTCCATGTCGATCGGCTTTAGTTTTCTGCAAAAAGTTGTCAGAAGTATGTCGTGTATGGTATCAAATGAAAGGTTTTAATGAGGACTGGTGTGCAGAATTAACGAAAATGGACAATGTCGATCAGCTTTTGTTTTTTGCAAAAGGTTGTCACAAGTATATAGTGTTTGGTATCAAATGAAAAGTCTCGGTGTGGGCAAGCGTGTAAATATGATAAAAATGTTTTATGTCGATCGACTTTTGTTTTATGCAGAAAGCTGTCAGAAGTATGTCGTGTATGGTATCAAATGAAAGGTCTCGGTGAGAGTTGGGGAACATAAATGACAAAAATGTTTCATGTCGACCGGCTTTTGTTTTTTGCAAAAAAATATTAGAAGTATATCGTGTTTGCAATCTAATGAAAGGTCTCGGTGAAGCCTGACGTGGAAATATGAAATAATTGTTTCATGTCGATTGGCATTTGTTTTTTGCACTGACAGCGGAGCTCTAGGGAATTCGGTAGTCCTATATACTAAAAGGCATGTGTCCTAAACTATATTTATTTTCATCACGACGATCGCCAAAATTTGGCACAAACCTACAGCCTTAACCATTCATGAAATTGATATGTATAATAATATCAAGTTGTAGAGAATGATGCGTAGGTGTGCCTTTTTGGTGTTTCATGTTTTTACGTCGAGCAGTTTTTGCGTAAATTAATAAAAACCACACACTTTTATAATTTTGAAACAATCTTGAAACTGAAAATCCTAGAATCCATGTCTAAATTTAAAAAGAATCACGCTGTTATCTGTCACTTTTGACAAACAGTCTGTGAACTTTAAATGATTGTATTTTCAAATAGAACATTGATATTAAAGAAATGAATAGAGTGTCATGTATAATAGTTTCGAGCAAAGGTGTTACAATTAATTTAAATTTAAAACATGACGTATTTACTTAATATAAAAAGTTCTCAAAAGTATGTCGAGTTTGGTCTCAAATGAAACGTCTTGTTGAGGGCTAGCGTGCAGAATTGACAAAAATGTGCTATGTCGATCGATTTTTGTTTTTTACAAAAAGTTGTCAGAAAGTGTGTGGTATTTAGTATCAAATGAAAGGTTTCAATGAGGGCTGGTGTGCAGAATTAACGAAAATGGTCAATGTCGATCGGCTTTTGTTTTTTGCAAAAGGTTGTCATAAATGCATAGTGTTTGGTATCAAATGAAAAGTCTCGGTGTGGGCTAGCGTGCAGATATGATAAAAATGTTTCATGTCGATCGACTTTTGTTTTATACAGAAAGTTGTCGTGTTTGTTATCAAATGAAAGGTCTCGGTGAGTGCTGGGATACATAAATGACAAAAATGTTTTATGCCGACCGGCTTTTGTTTTTTGCAAAAAATTATTGGAAGTATGTCGTGTTTGCAATCTAATGAAAGGTCTTGGTGAGGCCTGATGTGCAAATGTGAAATAATTGTTTCATGTCGATCGGCATTTATTTTTTGCACTGTCAGCGGAGCTCTAGGGAATGCTCGGCGTAGCCGAGAATTCGCTAGTACAAATACTAAATGCAATATCATTAAAAAAAAAAATTTTTATTTTTCACAAAAACGTGGTTTTGTGCACCTACGATAAAAACCAGCTAAGCATTGTTTTACCGTAGGTTCCCGAAACCACGTTTTTGTGAAACATATTTTTTTTCATGATATTGCATTTAGTATTTGTATTTATAATAAAGTTTTACATATTTTTAACTCGTGAGTTTATTAAAAATCACGATTTGTTTTTTAACTGTTTTGTTAACATTTTCGACAAATATATTTACATCACATTAACAATGTATAAAATGACTTTCACTCCCTGAGGAAGACCCATGTGAGGTCGAAACCGGTAGAAAAGAAAATAAAATTTTATCCCATTGACTGAATTCCAGTAGTTTTCTTTCCCTTCATCAATTGACCAGTCAAGAAAAATCCGTCTACCACTACGATCTACATTTACACAAATAAAAAAAAAAAAAATTATGAATTTGTGAATGAGATGTACATGGACAATCGTGACACAAGTCAGCCAAAACATGTTTAATTTCCAATTTTGCTTCTTTTTGTTAATATTGTCGATACGGTCCCGAACCTGGACTTACTACACTTAATTCTTTTAACAAATCCACGTTCATAGTTTTTCATACAGTTTCGGGGATACCTGGGGTGTACGTACAGGTAGAGATTATATATTATAATATAGTAGAAGGAGATGTATATGAAACTGACTTATGCGGATTTTACAATCCTTTATGGAAAGGTGGAAAGCTTTGTGGTCAGGAGTTATAAATTATCCCAACTCTAAGGTGTTACTTGAAAAGGAAAAACAGAGCCGTATCATATTCTTTTCGTCGTGGGATAGATATTTGCGGCTTTGTTTTTTCGACGTCAATGTCTGATTCTGGTGGATGTTGAACTATTTCCTCCAAATGATGTTTTCAATATGACTTACGTCCACAAAATTATATTCCTAGGGTCTCCACATATTTGTATTCACAATTATATGTACACGCTATTAAAAACTGCAAGGACAGAAATAACTTTTTGATGACTTGTTCAAACCTGACTGTGTTCCTCTAAAGAAAATAATATCTAATAATGGAGTTCTTAGAATAATTGGAAATCAAAATAAAAAGAAAAATATTATGAATGAACAATTTGACTTAGTCAAATCTCTGTTGATCACTCCGCTTTAATCTGTTTTAGATATACCTACCATTTTAAAGCTAGTTAATACTTAATTTCTGCCTTTGTTCTTCTACTAAAATATTTGTACAAAGTATATTCATTAGTATTTCCTGATAATGACCTTATAAGACGAAAACTAAATAAAATTATTTTTTTTAACAACCAAATATTTATTATATTTATATCGATTTTTGTAAAATGTTGAAAGGATCCAAAATTAATTTTGTTTGAATTTAGTAAAAAAGGCTTTGGAAATCCGTGATTTGATGATGTAATATTTATTGTGAAATTATTATATTAAGATATGAAGACGTTTCGGATGTTTGTAAACATCCATCATCAGTTCATTAACTGTCGAAGAAAATATAAAAATTTACATTTGAAGATGATTCCTTATTGAAATTGCCAAGTATTTTGCAAGTGGAACAATAATGATTACAAAATTATTGTCTTGACAATTGAATGAACAATTATGAACAATTGACGAATGTTAAATTGAAAATATTTTAAATTTTTTTGTGGTTAAATATTCGAAGAAATTTATTATTTAAATTGTTAAAAAACCAAAATTGTTGATGCAAATTTTGACAAATATGAATTAAAAATTGTAAGAAAATGAAAGTATATGAACCTTCACCATTGAAACAAACAATCTTGACTCTATCACCATTTCAGTTAATGAACTGATGATGGATGTTTACAAACATCCGAAACGTCTTCACAACTTAATGTAATAATTTCACAATAAATATTACATCATCAAATCACGGATTGAAATTAGAAGACGTGCGCTTAAAATGCATTGTTATTTGAATATTTTAATCTAGATATAAAAGTACATAATTATAAAACATTTTAAAAAAAAATTTCTGGTACGGCCCTTAACAGCATACGACAGAAGAAAGTACCTGCCTAAAAGAACCATTACCGCAAGTTCCATAAAACTTTATAAAGGCCAATCGGCTTATCTGAAAATGAATTTCAAATATCGATGCCTCTACTATACACAATTTACAAACAGCGTTCTGCATATATTGCAATTTACCCGTTTAGAACCGGCCGGCTTGTCATCTTCCTCTGATACATGCATTTTAATGAATATTTTTAAAACAAGAGCAGAAAGTGACGTACATCAGAGCGATGTCGATATCAGAATGAGCAAAATTTAAACTGAAGTTTTGTGGAACAGAGAGTTGCGTAGTTACTCATATATCTGCCTCTCACTCTAACACCATAATTCGTACTTTTCAGTTGAAAACTATTCTATCAAGGTTTTTATTATTCACCGTATATATATATATCCTACAAATGCATCTCGAGATCCGTAAGAGCTACGAGGTTGGTTAAATTAGACAAAAGTTGCCCAGTTAGGAGGCTATTTTAATGGTGTTTTGTTATTTGCGAAAAAATGCATAGGTCACTAGATATAGGGGAAAATGTAAATTTAGCGATTTTCTTTTTTTGCTTATAACTTTGTTATATGAAATAATACGAGATTCTGGTTTGCACTTTCTTAATGCACTTTTGTATGGTGAATTTGCAGAAGTACTCAATTTTTTTTTATATCTAACCATTTACAAGTTACTGATAGCAACTTTTATTTTTCATATGTAGGTCATATTAAGCTATGGTATTTTTATATAGAGATTTTTTTAGCTTAACAGTGATATAAAACAGTAATAATTTATTTTTATAATTAACAGAAAAATTAACAAAAATTGTTATTTATACTAAAATTGCAATGAAAAAAGTAAATCGAAGGTTGCAGTGGAAGAAAATAACTATTTCATAACATATATTGCAACAAGTTTATTTAATTAAAGTTAAAAATACAAAAATAATTTGCGAAAACTTAACAATAAATTTAGTTAAATTCTTCCACAGCAGCCTTCGATTTACTTTTTTCTAACTAAATATATATATATATATATATATATATATATATATATATATATATATAAATTTATTTATTAAGTATATCGAACTTTTTAAGATACATAAACTTGCATTTTATTAGTTTTACAATAAAGTCTATCTTACAGAATTAAGTAATAAATATTTTTATTTTCAACTTACGTCATCGTGTAGGTAGCCACCAATGTATCAACGTTTGGAAGTCTATCCACTTTAAAATACAGTGGCGATAGTCCAACATCCACCTCTTTCCTTTGCAGGGCACCAACTAGACCATTGAAGGAGCCATTGGCAGATGCTGTACCGAAGAATCCCGTAACGTCCACCAGCAGACTGTCATAAAAAATTAAATCTTAAGACGGACGAAATTGCATAACATTGACATAAAAGAAACGTAATCCGTATGTTTGAATAGTTTTCATAAATGGAAGTGTATACAATGATTACGTACAAAGTTTGCGTTTATGTCCGAGCACAAAGCATATGTAAACTTGAATTCGGTTCTAATTTATGTTTATGTGTGTAAAGACCAATGACATTTGCAAGTTTAAATGTAGAAGTAGTAGTTAAGGTTCACAGTAAAAATTTAAAAATAATATGTGACAATCAAAATCAAATATGTAATTATTTTATGGTTAAATTGATTTCAGTTGAATACAAAAAGGAAATTATTTTGTTTTAAAAGTTATATTTCCGTATTGTGCTTCCAACCAGTATGCATCTCAAAATTACGTTTATGCAAATTTTACGTTTTATGCTCGTTTTGTGCTGAAGGGTATTTTGAACGAACATTAACAGAATTAAAATACATCATTAATGCTATACTACAAGAAAACATTATTAGTATTAAGTAATAAGTGGCTCACATGTGGTATAGTAGAAGTAGATGTATATGAAACAGATTCATAAGGGTTTTACAAATTTCTATGGAAGGGTGGGAAGCTTTGTGGTCAGGAGTTATAAATTATCCCAACTCAAAGGTATCACTTTAAAAGTAAGAACAGGGCCACATTAAAGAAATACATACTGTACTTACTTTGTACAAATTTTGTAAACTGAGAATATATTATAAGAAATAAAAGTCACAATGAATACATAATTGTTATTTCAACATGATTCACGTACACAAAATTGTATTCCCATGGTCTCCACAGATTCGTATTCACAATTTTATGCACACACTACCAAAAACTGCAAGCAGAGAAATACCATCATTACATTTTGATGTTTTGTCAAAAACTGACCGTATGCCCCTAAAGAAAATTTTTAATAACAAATAGAATAATTAGTAATTTAGAATAATTGGTAATTCTAGGATCACTCAACGAATAGAAATATCTTAAGAATGAACAATTTAACTGAGTCGCATATCCGTTGATCTCTCTACTTTAATCTTTTTTAGATTTTCCTTTTATTGTAAAGCTGATTAATACCAAGTTTCGGCTTTCATTCTTCTATGTATAAATATTAAAAATTTTCAAAGGAAAGTTGTTTTTGGAGTTCAGTCATTTAATAAAATCCACTGCTCACCAGCGTTTCGACTATAATTCAGTTTTCTTCAGGGTGCTAATAAAATACAAAACATACAATAAGATACATACATACAACTTAAAACACGTAATCTCGGATTAGTTAAAAAAAATCAATTTTGTTTATTAACAACGATTACAATAGTGTTTTATACAATTATATAATATGTGTATAAAAGTACAAATGGCTACAAGATCTTACTTAAAATATGAAACTATATATTTATACTATTCTAAAAGAGATGAACTTGCAAGTAGAAAAACTACTTCAGTCTCTTCTCACGGGACGAAATATTATGCATTTTGGGGTGGTGTCCTCATATAATTTACATACATTCGATTTAGGTAACAGAGTTACATACATTGTTTTAAAATATTATCAAGTATAACATGTAAATTATTTTTTCTACTCCTGCTTTGAAAATACAATTTTCTGGTTTGTTTTTCATGTTGAAAGTTACTCTTTGCAGCACTAATAAATGTTTGTTGCATTGTTGCTGCCATGGATACGCATCACTTGCGCATCACAAATACAAAATTTGCAATAAATGTCAAATAATGTTTAAAAAATATTTTTTTATTTCCTTATTTTTTATCTTGCAGGAGTAGAAAAAATAGTGTGTATAACAGGTGTTAAAAGTCCTTTGTCGAACACAAACGATTGCAACCTTCGCTTCGCTCAGGCTGCAACTTTCGTTTTGGTTCGACAAATATAAACTTTCAGCACTTGATATACAAATAACTATTACAGAATTCTTACTTCAAACATAGATAAAAAATACACATATACATGTTAGTTATCATCTAACTAACTTATACAAGAAGTTTCTAATTGTGTAACAGTCTAACAATAGACGCATTTTTCAACATCTTTAATGCTTCTATTATTGTGTCTGTCAGTGTTATGTCCGTTTCTTCTTTATAATTTTTTCTGGTTATATATCTGTTTCATAATTTTCTTCAGTTAGTCTGAAAGTTTTTCAAAGTACTCTCCATTTTTCACCAAATTCAGTCTAAACTTTTTTCTTTTTACTCTTTCACCATGTCTTTTACTAATTTTCTTTTTTATATGTATTATAGTTATCTTGTGTGCACGAATTTGGGTCCCTAGAATACGATTTTACTATTTTTACCGTGATGTCTGTATGTCTGTGTCTGTGTGTGCGTGTGCGTGCGCGTATGTGTGTGTGTGTGTGTGTGTGTGTGTGTGTGTGTGTGTGTGTCTGTGTCTGTGTTTTTTTTTTAATAAATCTTTTTATTCTGCATGCCCCATTAAAGTACAATAATATTACATGCATATTATAACAATTACACAAACAAATATATGTATAACAATATATGGTAAAAAGCATAATCTTGCCTGAACTGTTGGGAAAAATGATTTTATCAGTACACCTTTATTTGATTTAGACCACTCATCCTGCCAATTTAAAATACTTATTTCTTCAACCTCTGATGACAATCCTTTTTTAATTATTCTTCTCTCCATCCAAAAATTTGAATTATTGGCTCCTGTTCTATCAGTTGTTTCTTTTAATCTCTTATAAATTTCCGCTATCTCCTCTATCTTAATTATAATTGGAGTAATTCCAGTTAATATACAAGAAGCTTCATAAGAAATTGTTTTAAAAGCTTTTAATATTTTAATGTTTATTAATCTTTGAATTCTTCTTAGTAATATTTTATTCTTTTCTTTTTTCAAAGCTCCACACCAAACAGGTACACCATAAGTTAAAATAGGCAGAATTGCTCTTTTATAAATAGTTAAAATAGCATCTTGATTTAAACCCCATGATATTTTCGCAGATCTTGACAATAAATTAATTAATTTTGTACATTTTTCACTTATAAATTTTATATGATTATCAAAACTAAACTTTTCGTCAACTTGTACCCCTAAATATTTAATATTATCAACCTGTTCCAATTGTTTGTAATTTAAGAAAACATTAATTTTCTCCCCTTTTGTTGATCTTTTTCTACTTACAACCATAAATTTTGACTTATCTTCATTAAACTCAATTTTATTGTTATGTGCCCATTTTGCACTTTTTGTGATTCTAAATTAATAGTATTTTCTGCTTCCCATAAATTTTTGCCTGTTGTTAAGATAATCAAATCATCAGCAAATGCCAACACCTTCGTTTTTGCTGGGTAAGATAGTTTTAAAACTGAATCGTATTGTATATTCCAGTACCCTGGTCCACAGCAAGATCCTTGTGGGCAACCCCTATTTACAATTTTTTCTAATAAAATTTCATTTACTTCTAAAATAGCTTTCTGATTACTGAAATAATTTAGTGACAGATTATATAAGTTCCGTGGACATTTAAAATTTCTTAATGCATTCAAAATAGCTGGCCACCATGCTGCATTGAAAGCTCCTCTCACATCTAAACTCACCAGAACAACTACATTTTTAATTCTTAGACAATGGTCAACAAAATTTTTCATTTCTAAAATTGCTTCAGTTGTTCCTTTCCTAGGGGTAAAACCAAATTGATTTTCACTTAATAATTTTTTACAATAAAAAAAGTTCATAATTCTTTCAATTAATAATTTTTCTAAAATTTTTCCACTAACATTAATTAAACCAATTGGTCGAAATTTTGAAGCCATATGTGAATTTTCTTTACCAGGTTTCACAGTAGGTACAATGACTGAAATTTTCCATTCTTTAGGAAAATGTGCTCTAATTGTTTATAAACTTCAGTTATAAAGAAAGGAAAGTGGTTGTAGACTCTAAGAGTAATTTTACTTGTAATACCGTCTTTTCCTGGAGCTTTATTTGGATTAATTTGTTTTAAAACTTTTTCTAATTCCTCTTGTTTAAAATCTTCATCATCTTCTGTATCTAAGGGTAACTGTATTTGTTTTCTTATGTTACTATGAATTTCATTATCATTGTCTGTTTTGTCTTCTAAAATAAACTCTTCCATCATACAATCAAGAGTACTTTTAGTGTCAAGTGTGTACTGTCCATTATGCTTTTGAATTGTCGTTAATAAAAAATTACTTCTTGTCTTACCTGCAGCTAATTTGCACACCATGGTCCACGAATTAACTCCTTCAGTTAAATTACAATAATTTTTCCAAGACTCTTTCTTCTCAATTTTAATTCTTTGTATATATCTTTTTCTTGAGTTGCTATTCTAGAGTGTTGTAAATTGACTTGAATGCATTTAATTTTTGTATTATTCATTACTAATAATTAATGTTCTGCTTATATTTCGCAATACAATTTTGATAACATGGGCAAATTTTATCTAATGAAGAGTGATTAATATTAAACTTTTTTTCATTGTAATTATTCCAATTTAAACAATTTATACATTTTAAATCATCTTTGGATGCATTACATTCTTTTAATTTATGATTGCCTGTACAAACAGGGCAAGTTAATTTTCCTCTACAGTCTTTGGCTGAATGATTATATTTACTACAATTATAACAACGGTTTATTGAAATAAAATCATCAATTTTACAAATATTACATCCAATTTTTAACCTTTTTAGTAATAGTTTCTTCCTTAAATTTGAATCTACTTCAATTATTAAATTATTTGATTTATTCTTACTTTTAAACATAAATTTAGGCACAACAGATGAATTTTCTAAACATAACTCTGGGTTTTGTATAGTTGGACAAGAGATCTCGAGTTGACGTTTAAATTATTTTATGGTTGTGGTATCTATTCAAAGTTTTTCCCTAAGTGAAAAAATTGAAAGAAATGTGACCTTTATGGGTTCTGCTATAGGGTTTAGAATTGTACGAAATCCATTAGA
Source organism: Stenolophus ochropezus (assembly GCA_035578165.1). Taxonomy (NCBI): domain Eukaryota; kingdom Metazoa; phylum Arthropoda; class Insecta; order Coleoptera; family Carabidae; genus Stenolophus; species Stenolophus ochropezus. The sequence goes on from JAQOWZ010000003.1 coordinate 4,610,556, forward strand.
ATACACTGTTTGTTCCAGGTACCCAGCTAAGCAGTGGATTTAGAAATCCCAAAGTAATATTAGCATACCTTACTTAATATAGATGGATTACTGTACAACCTGGAAATAACTAGACAGGGATGTATTTAAAATTTTAATACAATGTTTTATGAAAAATACTCTAATAATTGTCACAAGTTGTAGTAACGTTGATGTACTCTTGGTAATAAGGACATTATGTTATAGCAGTTTCGTTTTTATGCAAAAATTGTTTGCAATTCCACGAAGATAATGATTATTGCTAAGAAATTAACGGTATTAAAATTTTAAATACATCCCTGTCTAGTTATTTCCATGTCGTACAGTAATCCATCTATATTAAGTTAGGCATGCTAATATTACTTTGGGATTTCCAAATCCAGTGCTTAGCTGGGTACCTGGAGCAAAACTTTGAATAGATACCACAACCATAAAACATTTTAAACGTCATCTTGAGATCTTTTGTCGTACTATACATTAATTATTTCTAAAGCATTTTCTTTATTTATTTCTTCCGGAACATTATATATTATTAGTCTAGGATTATTTAATTTTTTAACGGTAGCTTCTAATTCATTTCCACATTTGTCATTTATATTTTTAATTATAATTTCAACTTCTTTTTCACTTCCTGTTTCTATTAATAATAACCCATTCCTTAATGCCTTAAATGTATTAATACCCACTTTCATATCGGTAGGATTCATATTCTTTTTAATTTCAGCCTTTATAAAATCCGTAGAATGATTTGACTTTGACTTGACATATATTCTATGTTTCCTGTCATTTTCAAAATTTCTAATTTTATTTCAATTATTTGCAGATTTCGCAGCTACAGAGGCATATGTTGTATTCATACTGATGTTTAAAATTTCTTTATTTATTTATTTATTTTTTAATATTTATTCTTGCTAAGTGGCTTAGAATCTACAGAAATAATATATACATTTTTGTTCTATATTGTGTGTGTGTAATACATTTATGCTACTGTTCTTTTCTTAATGATTTCGCTCATCCACTTCTCTCCTGATCCTAGATCGTCTAACAGCTCCATTTCTCCTCTTTCTTCTCTTTTTATTTCTCTGCAATATTCCCTTAAATTCTTCAGTGTTTCATCTTCTCTGCCACATAATCTGCACCCCCTTTCTTCCTTTGGTAACCAACACTGGTTGTCTCTTTCTTCGTTACCGCATCTGAATCTGGCTATCATTTTGATGTTTTTCTTTGGGTTTAATATGTAACGTGGTATCTCTGTTGTTTGTATCTGTTTTTATCTTTTATTGTAATTGGATTGATTTATTCTGCTCTGTTGTTCCTGCTTCTGTATATCCCAGTCTCGTTGTTGTACGGTGAGGATCACACTTTCTTCATTTATTCTATTCCTCTCTATTTGCATTTCCGAGTATCCATTCCTTTCGTAATATACCTTTCTTGTGTGTCCCCATCTTGTTAATTTGTTTTTGTCGTCCTCTCCCTTCCTTTTAACTTTTCAGCATTCTTTCAGTATTGAATTCTGAGTTTCTAACTCTTTCTTCGTATTTCACTGCTCTCTTTCCTGTTTCTACTCGAAGTTTTGCCACTTTCATTTCTTCCAGTACTATATATTCTAGTGTACATTTGTCGAGGCCCAGGATCCATTTTATGTAACGTACTTGTACATCTTCTATTAGTTTGTGCTCTGTCCATCCAAAAATTTCCGCCCCATAAATTAGAATACTTTTTACTATTGCTTCGAACATCATCCATCTTATTCGCATATTCGTCTTGAACTTCCTTTCGCCTTTACCCCATATTTGTGTCATGGCCACAATTGCCTTCCTTTTCTGGTACTCTAAGTGTTTTGTGGCTTGGTTATTTCTCTGGAATGTATATCCCAAATATCTGAATTCTTTTACCTCTTCGATACTTTCATTTTTCCACTTCCATACTTCAGAAGTTTCTCTACCTCCACCTTTTTTGAATTTCATAATTTTTGATTTTTGCGCGTTGAGATTCATATCTTTTCTTCTTAAATACAGTTCAAGTCTTTTCAGCATTGCTTTCATTCCAGGTGGATCTTTCGCGACTATGACAATGTCATCCGCGTACGCTAGAGACTATATTTTCTTTCTTCCTATTACAATGCCGCCTGTTTGCTCTTTGCTGAGGAATTCTTCTATATCCGCTATATATAGTGAAAATAATGTTGGGCTTAATGGACATCCTTGCCTTAATTCTTTTTCGGTCCAGATCTCCTCTGTGGTTCTGTCCTTTACTTTTATCACCGATATAGTTTCTCTGTAGATGTTCTCTAAGTTCACTAACAATTGTTTATCTATATTCATATTTGTTAAAGTTTTAAATAGGTGATCTCTATTTACATTATCTAACGCTGCTCTCAGATCTGCAAACAATGCGTATAACTTTCCCTTTTCTTTGCGTTTTCAATCATTTGATTAAGTATATAAATATTGTCTGTTGTTCTTCTTGTTTTCCGAAAACCTGCCTGGTTTTCTGGTATGAGATTTTTTACTCTTATTTCTTCCTCCAATTTTTCTTGTAAAATCATCGCATAGATCTTGAACGCTGTATCTAGTAATGTTATTCCTCTATAATTTTCTGCTTTGTCTATGTCTCCGTTTTTATGAATCGGTTGTATAATTCCTTTTCTCCATCTAGTAGGTATTTATGCGGTGCGCCACACTTTGTTAATAATACTTGTTAATATTCTTAATAAGTTCTCATCTGCATATATCCAGGCTTCATTTGTGATTTCGTCTTCTCCTGCCGCTTTTCGTTTTTTTAGTTTACTAATTTGCACTTTAACTTCTTCTAGTGTTATTTTTTCTACATCTCCATCTATTTTCGGTTTATTTTCTTCTCTTCTTAGTATTTTGGTATTTTTCCCATCTAAAAGTGTGCAGAAATGGACTTTCCATTCCTCTTCGGATATTTGTTTTGATATCTCTTGTTTCTTTTTCTTCTCTTTACTAATAAAACTCCATGCCTCCGTCTCTGTCTTTATTCTCTGCAGCTGTTCCTCAATTTCTTTCTTTTTGTTTTATACACAATTCTTTATATTCTTTTAATTCATTTTTGTATTCTTCTTCAGTGATTATCCCATCTTTCCATTGCTTACGTTTCTTTCTCATTTTTCGTTTTTTTTCCAAACAGCTACTATTCCACCAGTCATTTCTGTTTGTGTTTCTTGAGTTCACTCTTATTTCTTTTTTGCGTGTGGCTTCATTTATTTTACTTATGAGCTCATTTACTTGTTCCTCTACATTACTCTCTTTTACTGCTATCTCTCTGGTTTTTATGTTGTAATTTTCTATGTCTTCTTTTTCCCATACAGCTTTTCGAATGATTACTGGATCATCTTCTTTTACTATTATACTATTTTCTAGTTCTAAGCTTAATAGTTGATAGTCGGATTCTACTATATTAATTACTTTCATGTGTCTAATTTTCCTCCAACTCTCTTGATTTGCTATTATATAGTCAATTACTGTCTCTTCCCCTCTTTTACCTATGTATGTGAAGTCATCCACCTCGTCTCCTTTTATGTTTCCATTTAGAATAGTCCAATCTCTGTTTCCACATTCATCAATTAAAGCTTTCCCATATTTGTTTATTATTTTGTCCTTTGTGCTTCTTTTCTCTTGTCTTCCTGTTTTGGAATTCCATAGCCCTCCTTCCTCGCCTATTCTGGCATTGAAATCCCCTTCTATAATTAACTTATTTTCATTAGTATCTTCTATTTTCTCCCTTATTTCTGCAAGAATTTCGTTTATTCTATTGTCATTATATACCGTGAGTATTCTCCATGTCTCGTTGTCAATTTTAATTTTTCTTTCCATAACGTTTTCATTGAAAATGGTTTCTTTTGCTTCTTGAATGTGTTTCTTGATACCTGTTACCATTCCTCCCTTTGCTCTTCCCTTTTTATTTAGTCTCTTTGCGTATTTAATTTTCCATGTGAAATCACTGGGCATTTTATTTTTCCACTTATTCCAATCTTTTTCCTCTAGCCAACTTTCTGTTAACCCTACTATATCATATTTATTTATTATATCCCAAAAATCTTTATCTTTACTTTTTATTCCCGCTATATTCCAAAAGCCTATTTGTACGTTAACTACTTCTTTATTATTCCTATTTATTAGTTTTTTGAACTTTTAATTAAGCTTTTTTGTTCTTCATTCCATTCATACCAATCTCAACCGATTTTTAATTTTCTGTATCCTATCTTTACTATATTTTTTAGCTCTTTTTCTTCTTTAGCTCTTTTTGAGATTCCATTTTGAATTATCCTTTCATTGTACGTCATGTCGTGATCTATGTAAATATTGGTGCCTCTCAGTTTATTTTTGTTACTCATCACTAGCTTCTTGTCTTCCCATGAATTTACAGTCGCTACTATCGCTTGCTCTTCTTTTAACTTTCCAACTTTGTACGCCTTTGTTACTTTCGTTGTTATTCCCATTCTACTTTTTATAAAGTTTTCAACCTCTTGAGCATCTTTCAGTGTCGCTCCTTTTATTATAATATTATTCTTTTTTTCCATTTTCTCTTTTTCCTCATCCGATCTCTCTAACTTTTCTATGCGTCGGTTTAAGCTAATAATTTCCTGGTCATTTTTTTCAACTTTTATTTTTAACTGCTTGACATCTTCTTTGAGTACGTTGACAAAGTCCTCTAGTTTTTTATTCATGTCACTTCTCAGATCAATTATCTCTCTGCTCATATTTTTTAGCATTTCTAAAATCTCATCCCCTGTTGCACCTGTCTCTTTCCTCTTTCTTGTTGGAGATCTTTCCATCTCCGGTTTCCCTTTTTACCTCGCTGTATTGCTAGTTGCCCGACGCTTAACGCTCCTATGACGTCACTCAGACCGTGGAATCGGATACCTACTTGATTCGACACCCGACCGGCCCCAGCGCTGGTCAAGTTACGTTATCGTCGGTCAGATGTCACTTTAAAACAGATAGTTTCCGTTTTTATCCTTTATCTTGCCATCCAACACTACAAACTGAATCGTCGCTGGCTGCTACTGAACAAGAGATGTCTCTGTCTAATTTCTGTCGGTAATGAATCTTTCTGATTTCCAAGATAGCACATGTGCTTAACCTATAAATAGCTGTTAATTTTTATTTGTTTTTTACTTTTCTTTCTAACGATACTTATCTTTGTATCTGTATCTTCTTTTGTAGTCTTTTATTACACCTTTGCTTTCGTTGTTGACAATCTTTATTTTAGTTGTTTTTCCTTTATTTGTCAATTTCTATACGGAGCAAAATTCTCACGTGTTCACACTACGACACCACACACTCTACCCCTAAAATTTCTTTATTGTTTTTATCTTCATTTTCTTTACTTAACCTTACAATTTGGGAGTCTTTTTCTTCTAAAGATTCTGTGTGTCTGTGTTTTTTTTTTAATAAATCCTTTTATTCTGCATGCCCCATTAAAGAACAATAATATTACATGCATATTATAACAATTACACAAACAAATATGTATAACAATATATGGTAAAAAGCAGAAACTTAATATTTGTGACATAAAATAAACTTAAAAATTAAAAATTGATTGTTGTAACAAATATAAAATTAAACTACTAAAATTAATTGTTTTTATAAATTTAACAAAACAATCTAAATATTTATTAATTAAATCTTCTTTTCCTTCTGGCCATTGCCCTTTCCTTTGAGAAATTCCAATAATTAATTCTATTCTTTGCTTCCGTAGCACCGGACAGTCGTAAAGTAGATGATCAATTGTTTGTTTCCCCAAATTGCAAACACATGTTGAGTCTTGTAGTATATTAAATCTTTCAAAATAACTTTTAATTTTGCCATGACCACTTAGGAAAACTGTAATGTTAAGACAGAGAGGAATTTTAACACATAATCTTGCCTGAACTGTTGGGAAAAATGATTTTGTCAGTACACCTTTATTTGATTTAGACCACTCATCCTGTCAATTTAAAATACTTATTTCTTCAACCTCTGATGACAATCCTTTTTTAATTATTCTTCTCTCCATCCAAAAATTTGAATTATTAGCTCCTGTTCTATCAGTTGTTTCTTTTAATCTCTTATAAATTTCCGCTATCTCCTCTATCTTAATTATAATTGGAGTAATTCCAGTTAATATATAAGAAGCTTCATAAGAAATTGTTTTAAAAGCTTTTAATATTTTAATGTTTATTAATCTCTGTATGTCTGTGTGTCTGTGTATCTGTGTGTCTGTGAGTGTGTGTATCTGTGTGTGTGTCTTTGTGTGTGTGTCTGTGTGTGTGTGTGTCTGTGTATGTGTATCTGTGTGCGTGTAACTGTGTGTCTGTGACGATTTTTCGTCCACGATAACTCCAAAACGATACATGTAAAAAATATAAAAATGGGTATTTAAGAGTTATATACTAATATGATGAACTGATTAGATTTTGACTACAATTGGTTAACCGGAAGTAGTACTTTACTTGAAGCTTTAAACCGTTTTTCCTAAAAAAATACCTCTAAATACCATATTTTTGCAAATTTCGTTATTATAAACATAAAGATTTTTTAATTTTCTACCGATCTACATAATTACGTTTATATGTAACTTCTAGCTAGATAAAAAAAAATATATATAAATTATAATAATTTTACATATCGTTTAGGCTGAGGAATTTCGATAAAACAGATGAGTTATTGATATGTTCACTAAATTTGACATATGATGTCAAATTTGATGTAAGTAAGTATAAAAGATAAAATAAGTTAAAATGAAGTATTTTTATTGTAAAATTTAAAAGAATGGAAGAAATATATTTGGAATGTATTTGCGTGCGTGAATCAAAGAAGTTCGGTTCCGGTTTTAGTAACGTCAAAAATAGCTGTCATATTGGTCATACAAATTTTATGAAGGAAATTTTAGGTATGAAATGAATTAAAAATATTCTGAAGTAATTTGAAAACTACAAATTAAATGTATTGAAAAACTTATATAGAATATTACTACAGTGGCGGGAGGTATTGTGTTGGACACACCAGATTTTTTATTTTTAATTGCTTCTTTAATATTCTAATTCCACCCGGCTTTTTTTATTGGTTCTTATTTTGATCGTTCCATATATCTCTTTTGCTGCTTTTGTTATTACTGTTTTGATTGTTTTCCATTTTTGTTTTTAATTTACAATTTTTCTATTCTTATCTTCTAATAGTACGTAATCTATTATAGATTTATCCGTCTCTTCTGTCCCTGTCTTGTATATTTATGATTTTGCTTATGTTCGAAGAATGTATTTGATACTAAACGATAATTCAATTCGCAGTAGTCAACTAGTCGCTTCCCATTGTTATTTATCTTTTCCTCCTCTTGTTGGGTTATTACTGTACATATATTTTTTTATTATTCCCAACTCTACCATTGAAATTGCCTAGTACAAAAATGTCTCCCCGACTTATTTCAGTTTGCGCTTGTAAATGATTCCAAAATATATTTTTGTTCTCCTTATTGTAACGTTTTATTTATTTAGGTGAAGTGTAAAATTGATTAAAAACACTAATATTTATATAACTAAGTTTAATTAAAGAAATATGAATTATAAAGAATAAATGAAAAACAACTACCACTAAAAATTAACAAATATAAACACTAATTTAAGAACTAATTATTATTACTAAAGACTTAAACACTAAGATAATTTATTTAAACAATTATAACTACGCAATATTTATTTCAACACTATTTATATCACTGTCTATTTATTTATATCACCATGTGTTCTCTACCCGTATCAATACAAGACTACTCTCGCGATTTTTTACTCGGGGTATTTATATAAAACGATTCATTCTCGAACATTCGTCGATTCCTTGTAAATCAGAACAATGGGGAACGGACGGACGTGTTCTGACAAGTTCGCTAGCGGTCGCCGCCCGCGCCGCCGCCCGCGCCACGACCCTGGGTTCGCTACATTGCCCCCTCCTTAAGACTGTTTCGTCCCGGAACAGTTCGTTATGACGAAATCTGCATGCATCACCCTTGGTGCATCTGGAAGTCTTGAAGAAATAACAGTCGACGGTCCGTTTGAGTTCTTCTTGGCCGGTAGAGTTGAAGCTGCAGACTAGAATTTCCACTCCGGTAAAGCGGAAGATTGTTTCTAACATGCTTCTAACAATCCTCCAATCCAAACCATCTAGTCCACAGCCTATCTTCGGTACTGCCAGTTTCATGATGTCGTTTTCCAACAGATGGTCCTTCATGTCGCACAGCGAGTCCCATAAATTGCGGTATGACGGCTTCTGATGTGAGTATTGTTTCGTAACGAGATAGTAAATGTACCGCTTGCGTTCCTCGTTCTCATCCTTCAGTTGTACCGTTTTTCCGACAGTTGGACGTTGGTTGGCCAGTTCTTGTGTCCGTCCAAATTTTCTTTTAAAAACTGAAGCGATGCCGCGAGACATTTTAATGTCTTTCGCTACACAGTGAGCGAGGGAATATTCTGGGGACACGGTGAACAGATCTCGTTGTTCTTCTCGTGTCACGCCATACCGTGCTTTGTGACCAGTGGAATGGCTTTCCATAAAGTCATCAAATGTGGGTTCCTCAGCTATAACCCGGCGAACCGTCGCTCCACGATGATCGTCAAAATTATCACCAGCAAAAGAGGCTAACCGATTGAAGTGGACTACTCTCGGCTTTCCATTAGGTGTTTTCCTAATTCTGTAGACCACATCATTTATTCTTTTTACGATCTCGTAGGGACCTTCCCAATTCTTTTGCAGCTTCGGTGATAAGCCACGTCGTCTTTGTGGATTGTAAAGCCACACCAAATTCCCAGGTTGAAAACCACCTTTTTCAGCCTTGACGTCATACTGGTCCTTCATCCGATCGCTGGCACCTTGAATGTTTGTGCGGACTTGTTCATGGATGTCATTCATTCTTCTCCGTAAGTCCGTTACATAGTCCTCCCCGGCCAGATCTTCACCGGGTTTACTGCCAAATACCAGGTCGCATGGTAAGCGCAACTCCCGCCCGAATAAGATGTTAGATGGTGTCTGCCCTGTTGTCTCATGCACTGATGAACGGTAAGCCAACAAGAACAGATGAAGATGTCGGTCCCAGTCTCGTTGATGGTTAGAGACTACCTTTGACAAATACCGATTTATTGTTCTATTCATCCGTTCAACCATGCCATCAGACTGCGGGTGTAATGCAGTAGTTCTGGTTTTCTTTATTCCTAATATCTTGCAGATATTTTGGAACAGAGCAGACTCGAAATTCCTTCCTTGGTCGGAATGTATCTCTCGCGGTACTCCAAATCGGCAGAGGCATTCTTTCACCAAAACTTCAGCGACCGTTACGGCTTCCTGGTTGGGTAATGGGTAGGCCTCAACCCACTTAGTGAAGTAGTCCATTACTACCACTATGTATTTATTTCCCTCGTCAGTTTCGGGGAATGGTCCGGCCACGTCAATCGCAATGCGTTCAAAGGGACTTCCAACATTATATTGGCGCATTGGAGCTCTTCTTTTCTTATGTGGCCCGTTACTTCCCGCGCAGATCACGCATTTCTTGCACCACTCTTTAACATCTTCTTTGCAATTTACCCAGTAAAATCGTTGGCGCACTCTCTCAAGGGTTTTATTCACTCCAAAATGTCCAGATCCGTCATGGATCTCCTCCAATACTTCCGGTACTCTATTTCTAGGGATTATCAGCTGGGTTCTACTCTCAGTACCTTCAGTATTCTCTATGACACGTTTTAGGAGGCCCTCTTCAACAACAATAGAATCCCACTGCGCCCAGTACGATTTTACATTTTGTGAGTGTCGTGCAACGTCTTCCCAAACTGGCCTGCCATCGCCATGCTTCCAATCAAGTATGATCTTTAAGTCCGGATCATTCTCTTGGTCCTTCCGTAAGTCTTCAGGTTGCCATCTCCCGTCCACTACCGTTGTCTTTTTGACGGTGGCAAGTTTCGCTTCCAAATGACAAGAGTGCTTGCACTCTTCTTCACGGGTCTTCTCTCTCGCCAGGCTTACACCGTGAACTACTTCCTTCACTCCTACTTCTTTAACAGCAAGAGGAGCTGTTGCTACTTTTTCACCCGTTTTATTTTTAAACTTCTTTTCAGTATTCGCTGCAGTATTCTGTTTTTGCAGTTTCCCGCACAGTCTTTGCGGGTGGCCTAGCTCTCCACATTTCCAGCAATGAAGTATCTTTCTTTCAGCATGAATTTCAGATACAACTCGCTTTATCTTGTCTTCTATTCCCTCAGCATCGATCTTTTGCACTTGTGATAGGTTACGCGAAGCTTGTTTAGCTGCTTCATACTCTAAGGCGTATGACAGTGCATCAACTACAGTTTTCGGTCGAGCTAATAGTAGTGCTTGCTGAGTTTCATTATCTCGGACCCCATAAATAAATGCTTGAGTGGCTAGGCATTCCAAAACGCTGTCAGGAGCTGTAGGGTGTGCCAGACGAACTAAACGAGCTATATCAGCTTCGAATTCTTGAAGGTTTTCTTTAGAACTCTGATATCGGTTCCTCAGTTGTGTCTGGTACACTTGCTCCAGATGCGCATTGCCATATCGCATATACAATCTCTTGACAAGTTGGTCATAATCTTCCTGTTCATCCTCTTTTAGCGTCTGGAGGATATCGATAGCTTCTCCACGCAGTGAAACTGTCAGCGCTGTAGCCTTCTCCTTGGAAGTCCAGCCATTTGCTTTGGCAGCGGCTTCAAATTGTTTTACATAATTCGGCCATGATGACTTGCCGTCGAATTCGGGTGTTTTAATGTGCAGTCTTGAATTATGTTCCGCTTTTACTGTTTTGTTTTCTTGAACTATATCAGTCTTAACTGTATTAGAATTTGAAACCGATGGTAACGTAATTTTGGAGAAATTTTGCTGTAACTCTTCAAGTTTCTTCTCATAAGTTTCTATTCTCTCTTCTAATATTCCCGAACTTTCTTTCAATTGTTCTTTAAATTGTTCGTTTAGTTTGTCCTCCAAACTTCTAGAATTTTCCATTAGTTTCTCTTCTAAAATTCTAGAATTTTCTTTTAATTCTTCTTTTAATGTTTGAGAATTTTCCGCCAACTTTTGTTCTAAACTTCTAGAATTTTCTAGCAACTCTTCTTTCAATGTTCGAGAATTTTCTTCAGATTTTCTAGAACTTTCCTCTAATTTTTGTTCCAATGTTTTAGAACTTTCTTTCATTTCTTCTAATTTTTGTTCTAATGTTCGAGAATTATCCGTCAATTTTTGTTCTAAATTTTCGATCAGTTCTGCTTTCAATGTTCTAGAATTTTCTTCGGATTTTCTAGAACTTTCCTCTAATTTTTCCTCCATAATTTTACCAAAATCGGGCAAGCTACCCGTAATTTCGAATAAAAAGTCATCAGGATTTTCACCAGTTTCTACCAAAGCTTGCCGTAGACGATGTTGTAAAACAGACTTGATTCCCGATGTCTCCAACTCTCGTTCTTCTAGCTCCCTCTTGAGATCGGCCACTTTTAATTCACTTAATTTTACTTGTTTAGTCGCCATTTTATTTATTTTTATTTTACACTTCACAGTTTTTAATAACCCTCACACCTGACACCAATTGTAACGTTTTATTTATTTAGGTGAAGTGTAAAATTGATTAAAAACACTAATATTTATATAACTAAGTTTAATTAAAGAAATATGAATTATAAAGAATAAATGAAAAACAACTACCACTAAAAATTAACAAATATAAACACTAATTTAAGAACTAATTATTATTACTAAAGACTTAAACACTAAGATAATTTATTTAAACAATTATAACTACGCAATATTTATTTCAACACTATTTATATCACTGTCTATTTATTTATATCACCATGTGTTCTCTACCCGTATCAATACAAGACTACTCTCGCGATCTTTTACTCGGGGTATTTATATAAAACGATTCATTCTCGAACATTCGTCGATTCCTTGTAAATCAGAACAATGGGGAACGGACGGACGTGTTCTGACAAGTTCGCTAGCGGTCGCCGCCCGCGCCGCCGCCCGCGCCACGACCCTGGGTTCGCTACATTATTTTCATACTCATTCGGCCTGTAAACTATGGTAATTGTTTTTTCTTTTCCATTCATTTCATTTAGTTGTATCTTCAATATTCTATCTGAATATATGCTTCCCACTTTTGTAATTATTTTGTATGACTTTAACGTATCAGGCAAGCAACCCTAGCCGCGACTCTTCTATCCCGTGGAACTCTGCTATATTTGAGTAGATATCCTCCTTCTGTAATTATTTCTTCTTTTACTTTTTTTTTGTTTCAGTAATTGCAAATATGTCGTTTTTTTCTTTGTTAAATTCATTGTTACGGTTCTTTTGCGTATTACCTCGTGGTTATCCTGTTTCTATCTTAATTCGTCCTTTATCTGTTTCAATATACAGATCATCCATCCAGACAGTCTTGTATTGCCTTCCGCATTAATACTTAGCTGCAATAATCAAATTTATGTAGCGCATTGTTGTTAAGTATGTATAAGCTTACCTATTCTTTTAATTGTTGCTTGATTTAAGTATTGTCTCATATTTAACAATTTATTCCGCAAAAATCATAGGTTAAGTTACCATGTGTTTATTGTTTATAATTTTTGACACGTTGCGGAGAGTTCGCAGCTGGCCGTAGTCTAAAGGTGCGTTCTCACTAGTTTTGCTTAATAGATACTTTAAATAAATAAAATCATATTTTAACTGTAACATCTTCACTAGGTAACGACAATATTAGAGCAGCCTTAATTGTTTATTTTATATCTAGAATAAAATTAATCTTGTATCAGCCTTAACAATTGTTTAGAAGTTAAAGTGCTTGTTGTGGATGGGTCTGTAGCTCACAATTTATTCTTTTCTTGTTAAAAACGAACATCTTATCGTCTCTTTCTTCTTCCGCTGTGCGCTGAGAGTTCTTTTTGGGAATCTTGAGAATTTCCGGGGATTTTGGCAGATTCTTCTTCGGACGGTGTGAAGACACGGTTGTTCGCCGGCGTGCTTTATACTTTTCTACACACGTGGAAATAAATATTATTTCGAGTGTTTTTCTTTAACCCTGTGAGGTTACGCATTGTGCGGATTTTAACACCGGAATTTTAGTGTCTTGTGCATCTTGTGAGGACGACCGATTGTTATGCGAGACCGACTCTTCGGAGGATTAGTTTATTTATTTCCCCACGTCAACGATTTGGACCCTTTCACCTGGTGGGTTGCTGTCGCCGCTTACCATCGTCCACAACCCTGCCGTCCAGTCTCCGCCGCCATTTCCCACAATTCCTGTCACCAGCCGCCACCGAATCAGGATAAGTCACGTTTAGACTTTTATTTGTTATCGTTATTATTTTTATTACCTTTATTATTGTTACGTTGAAACCGTCGACTACAGATTAATGTTTTGGTGCTATTTGCTGCCTTTAAGTTTTTGTTTTACATTCCTTATTATAGATTGCAATAACCTTGTTTATTTTGTGGTATACTGTTTATTATTGGGCAGTTATTGTTAGACTGCCAATATTTCGCATTGTTGTGTCAATTGTTGCGCGTAGACGATATTCAATTTTATATTTGTTTGTTCCGTCGCGAACGGCTCGTACACCGACATCACCTGGCTGTAGCTTGCCTGCATCTATGGTTGGCCAACAATGGAGGTATAACTGTCGTTCGGGTTACGAGCTCTTTCCGCGACAACCTCAACTGTTAAAATCTTAGTTGTTCGAATTTGAAATTTAACTGAGTTGTTGATTCTAGCACCCAATTTAACCTTTTTTTTTGTATATATATTTTTCCCAAATATTCATTAAACTTGGTTTTGATTTCCGTATTGCGTATTAATTACAAGACCTGCTATTTTGATGTTTTCAGGTAACAATAAGACCCACGGTAGGTAATCATTATTTTTATAACATTCCGTTTCGTAATTTTCGGCATAAATTACGTGGCGCAGCATCTTCCTTTTTTTGACTATCCTTAAGAACCACCTCTACTCCACTGTTCAAAAGCGAGCGGCCGTATCTCGGAACAACTCGAGTATGTAAGTGACCCTGGCGCTTCGTCGCTAAAACTAACGTCACAAAATTCCCCTTCTAATATTCTATATTGCTAGTTTCTATTTTCCTTGTATCTCGCCTTGTCATTGCCGTTAAGTCTTCCTGGTTGTTAAGTTAGTAGTTATATAGTTGTTTTTTGGAATCGAAGTTGTTGCAATAGATACTGTTCTCAATTTATTTGTTTTCCAGTTCCACTTTTCGTTATCTATTATTAATTGTTGATATTAATAGTGTGTTACGTGATATTCTTATTGGCGGGTCCATCTCACAAATTTAATTTTATAGAGTTTAAACGAAAAATAAATAGATTAATTCATAAAAAGTGAACTAACTTTATGTAGAGTATAATGAACTGCGTGGTAGCAATGGAAGAGAAAAGAATGGAAAAATAGTTAGAACAGGATTACAAAAAATTCTCATACATGGACAGAAGTTAAATGGGACATGAAGAATGGGTAATTAACAGAATTTAATATAAAAGAAAATCTAAACTCAGATCTAAAAACTAAGAGAAAAGGACTCAAAACCAGAAGTCGACACAGACAAAGAAAAAGGACAAGAGAAAAAACAATATTAAAAAAAATAAAGATACCATAATTAATATAGGCATCTGGAATGTAAACGGAATAAATGAAAAAGAAGAGGTAATAATTCAGGAAATGAAAAAAGTGAATATTAAAATTTTAGGAATAACTGAAACCAAAAAGAAAGGTATGAGACTATAAACAATAACATATGGGTATAAAATGGGATGGATAGGAGTAGAAGAGACGACACATGCAGAAGCTGGAATGGCAATAATAACAGATTAAAGACAAAGATAATGATATAATAAATATAAGGTACATAAATAAGAGTTTTTACTCTGGAAATATTAATCCATACAGAAAAAATGGTATTTGTTAATATACAAATTTCACTCACACATCTCCGCTGCGTTCGCGCCACATACTGCGCCATCTATGTAAACATATACACACTAATAGTTTACTCTGTACCTGTGTGAAAACAACAACGGCAACGGGCAAAAAGTGTAGAACGGAGCACCGCTAGGCGTACCGATTCACTAAGTCGTGCGCTGTCGTACGACACACCGTTGCCAGCAACGGAAGAAAGTATTGATAACAGTCAAAAGGATATTATTAATTCAATTTTATATATTAAAAATAAATATATATTGTACATATTTAAACATTTGATAATATGTTAAATGATGAATAAACAATATAACAAAATCATTGTTATAGTGTTACTTGCCGTAGGGGGTGAAATAAATAATAATTTATTGGAATTATTGCTTCTGTTCGGACAATATTAATTCAACTGTCTATAAATAAACAAATACATATTGTACCACTATGAATATTTGTATGTATGTTAAATAGTGTATAAACAATACAACAAAATCATTGTTATAGTGTTACGGGCCGTAGGGGATGAAATAAATAATAATTTATTGGAATTATTACTTCTGTTCGGACAATATTAATTCAACTGTCTATAAATAAACAAATACATATTGTACCTCTTTGAATATTTGGAGATATATTTAATAGAGTATAAACAATATAACAAAATCATTGTTATAGTGTTACGGGCCGTAGAGGATGAAATAAATAATAATTTATTGGAATTATTGCTTCTGTTTGGTCAATATTAATTCAACTGTCTATAAATAAACAAATACATATTGTACCACTTTGAATATTTGGAGATATGTTAAATAGTGTATAAACAATACAACAGATTCATTGTTATAGTGTTACGGGCCGTAGGGGATGAAATAATTAATAATTTATTGGATTTATTGCTTCAGTTCGGACAATATTAATTCAAGTGTCTATAAATAAACTAATACAAATTGTACAACTTTGAATATTTGGAAATATATTTAATAGAATATAAACAATATAACAAAATCATTGTTACAGTGTTACGGACCGTAGGGGATGAAATAAATAATAATTTATTAGAATTATTACTTCTGTTCGGACAATATTAATTCAACTGTCTATAAATAAACAAATACATATTGTACCACTTTGAATATTTGGAGATATGTTAAATAGTGTATAGACAATATAAAAAAATCATTGTTATAGTGTTACTTGCCGTACGGGGTGAAATAAATAATAATTTATTGGAATTATTACTTCTGTTCGACAATATTAATTCAACTGCGTCTATAAATAAACAAATACATATTGTACCACTTTGAATATTTGGAGATATGTTAAATAGTGTATAAACAATACAACAAAATCATTGTTATAGTGTTACGGGCCGTAGGGGATGAAATAAATAATAATTTATTGGAATTATTACTTCTGTTCGACAATATTAATTCAACTGCGTCTATAAATAAACAAATACTTATTGTATCACTTTGAATATTTGGAGATATGTTAAATAGTATATAAACAATATGTATAACACAGTCATTGTTATAGTGTTACGGGCCGTAGGGGGTAAAATAAATAATAATTTATTGGAATTATTACTTATTCTGTTCGGACAATATTAATTCAACTGTCTATAAATAAACAAATACATATTGTACCACTTTGAATATTTGGAGATATGTTAAATAGTGTATAAGCAATATAACAAAATCATTGTTATAGTGTTGCGGGCCGTAGGGGGTGAAATAAATAATAATTTATTGGAATTATTACTTCTGTTCGACAATATTAATTCAACTGCGTCTATAAATAAACAAATACTTATTGTACCACTTTGAATATTTGGAGATATGTTAAATAGTGTATAAACAATACAACAAAATTATTGTTATAGTGTTACGGGCCGTAGGGGATGAAATAAATAATAATTTATTGGAATTATTACTTCTGTTCGGACAATATTAATTCAACTGTCTATAAATAAACAAATACATATTGTACCACTTTGAATATTTGGAGATATGTTAAATAGTGTATAAGCAATATAACAAAATCATTGTTATAGTGTTACGGGCCGTAGGGGGTGAAATAAATAATAATTTATTGGAATTATTACTTCTGTTCGGACAATATTAATTCAACTGTATATAAATAAACAAATACATATTGTACCACATTGACTGACACTGACAGAGTGTAATGCGAGAGGATGCCGTTATAAGTTAAGGGTTGAAAGTAATGCATGTAATACCGCCCTTGGTTCCTGATAATAAATCATTGGATGTACTTCTGTCGTATGTCATATAAATTGCCCTATTTAACATGCGTTTTAAATCTACCTATCTATAATATTTTATTAGTCTTTTATAAATAAACAAATATAAATTGTACCACTTCGAAAATTTGGTAATATGTACAATGTATCAAAATCATTGTTATAGTGTTATGACCTTATTATGGTGTTACATGGCGTCGGGAGCAAAGTAATTAATCATTTACCGGAAGTTTTCCTTCTATTATGAATTTATAAGTTCAACTCAATATAAATATATGAAACACCACTATGAAAATTTGTATGTTAAATATAGCATAAACAATAAAACAGCGACTTTAATTTAGTGTTGCATGCTGTAAGGGCTAACAGAAATTAAATTTTATATTTAATACAGAGAAAGCAATAGAACTGTACGTCAGGTAGACTATATCGTTTGCTAGATGGAGCACATGTGTAATGTACCCATCTGTGGCAACATTTGCATTGAACCCAGTTTTTCTTCCTTGCATGTTCTCGTCGACAATATAAACAAATATCTATCATTGGATCTGATTCTTTAAGTAATAGTGATTTTAAATATGATCTGTACATAGTAGGGTTGAATGAAGACTGTAAGTTTCCTAGAATATAATTTTCAATAAAGTTAATAATAAAAATTCCGCAATTATAAGTATCCTTTTGAACAGGATGATTAATTTCCTTAATAACCAAACAATTTTGGTACCTAATGTTTGTCAATGATCCTAAATATTGATTAAAGTTATTCAGGTAAACGTTGCATTCTTTATTTGTTGTTCCTAGAGGATTTAAAAATGAAAATGTATTGTCTTTAAAATTAACAATAACGACGCACCAATGATTATCATTTATAAGAAATTGCATAATTATGATACCTTTAATATTTTTAATATGATAAGAATACAATTTTTTTACTAGAATGTATGTTGAAATTTCTGATGATATTATTGTAATATCTGTTGTCTTATGAAGTTTTAGAAACAAATTCATACAGATATCAACAGTAAAATTTGTTAACCAGTTCTTTTCACATAAAGAATTATAATCTGAAATTAATATTTCTTTAACCATTACAGATAAAGAGTTGTATATTCCCACTGTATAATCCTTTCCTAGGCAAGTAACATAATGACATATCTTGTACTAAACCGTTATCGTATAATTCTAAAATAGGTGGTACACTATACGTTTCATCAACATTCTCTTTTATGGTTTTTGACGCTATTGTTGTTGCAGAGATAGGCGATGATATTTTATTTTTATGTGCTTCAGGAATTGATATTTCCTCTGCATTTTGAGATTCTGATTCTGGTGATTTGTGTGATGAGAAGATAAGGGAGGCGATTTTGAAAGGTAGGCTTCCTTTGTCCGAGGGGGGCGGTGTGGGTAGATTTATTAGGGTTGCTACTTGTATGACATTTATTAGTTTTGTTGCCAGGTGTTTCTTTTGTTATGTATGAATCTTTTGATTTGGCTTCAAGTATTCTGGAAGTGGTTAGGGGTTGATTAATTTGAGTTTGCAGGTGTGGGAAATTTATGAGTTTTATGGACGTGAGAAAAAATTTTCTTTGTAAATTTTTAGTTGGGGGATGATGTTCAGGTCCCTTACCGCCAGGTAGAGATCTCTGTCGCTTAGTCAAATTTATTACTGGGAATTTTTATATTTGTTCGTACTTTGACGATTCTCTGGGTTATTGTTACTATATGAGTAGATTGTTGTTATTTTTTATTTATTATTATTATATTTTTTAATTTTTACTGTATAAAATGAAAGTTGGTATCTAACAGACGTGTTCGGCCTTTATGGGAAGATTTTTTAACAAAACTTTGGAAGAGGGAGATTTCCTGTGAATGAGTAGTGGGGAAAAATCTTCTACCTATATAACGAAGAGTTGTGAGCTATGAAAACTGTATATCTGTTTAGACTTAACAGTTTAAATAAGCTATATTCTGATTAAGAAATCGTTATCGTTCGTCATCATGAGTACATATGAACAATTTTGAACTCTTTGGAGAAGCTAGTGAAATCTGTCGTCAGCCAGAACCGAAGAAAAAGAAGAAGAATATTGAAATTACCAGTAATGTTAAAGTCAAGCCGGCTCGGTCTGCGGTTAAACAGAATAAAACAAAGAAAAGTGAAATTTTGAAAAAGACGAAGTCAGCAAACGAAACACAACAATCAACAACTAAGGAAGATCTGATCTACACGCCCGAGCGTCCTTTGACACCGGACATCATCATCGTTCCTCTGGTTAATGAAAAACCTCAAGAGCTGCAGGTCCAGCAACAATCTATGCCAGACAAAAGTGTAAAAAATAGTGATTGTGACATAGTGAAACAACCATGGAGTTCTTCATTCCGTACACCTGAACGGGCGCCAACACCGGATATCATATTCATCGACGATGATAAGGATGACGAGTGCCAGATACCACAGCAATCATCATCAATAAACGCGGCACCGTTAGAAAAAAATACTACATGGTTGGACCAGTATGCACAAGACTGGAGTGACGAAACTGAAGATTTTCCTAATATAAATTTAGAATTCATAATGGGAACGGCCTCAGTCGATATATATTTCGCTTTACCAATAAATCTAAGTAAATATGATCATAACAATAGACTACTGCAGGGAAGTTTTATATATATTGATGAGGTTGAACGAAAAAAATTTGTTAATATTGGTTTAAATCCTCACAATAAATTTAAAATAACCATAAGACTTGTAGATATTCGAACCAGTCAACAAATTGACATTATTAATATCGGGAAAATTTGTGAATATTTAAATCAAAATGTAAATAATTCTCTTCTGACAAAGACATCAGGATGTAATAAGGGTAATTATGTAAGCGGTGTTAATATTACGAAGTTACCAATGCAAAAAATTAAATTATTATACAAAAGAAATTTTATTGTTTTGAATAAAGATGAAATTGAAAATTTAATTAATGCTCAAAATTTATTACAGAATATAACATTATCTTTGGAAAAGAGATTTTCTAATATTGACATTTATACAAATTATTTGAATTTTCTACAAAAAACAGCCATCTGTAAACTTATCGATATAAGTTTAGATTTAAGAAAAACAGCATATAAAACGTTATTACAGAATTGTGACATGGATTATTGTTTTATAAGTGTAATATTGTGGGAATTATCTACATACTATAATGTTAAGTTGAACATGGATTTAGAATATGTGTATCATTATATGAATAGGGAAAAAAAATATGTGACAATACTGAAATAAAACACAGTTACTTAAAAATGAATGTGTATGTATTTTCTATCAATAATACTAGTTTTTTACAATGTTTTGAAAATTGTCTTATGTATATAAAAGATGTATGTAACAGCAATATGAAATACATAGTTAATTAAAATATATTTTGTAAATTATTTTCTATTACTAATTTAACCTAGTTACATTGTCCTGAAATAATAATGAAACAATCTTTTAATATAAACATCATTCAGCATACGGTCATGTCTGTTAAACAATTTTTGAAAATAGTTTAGAGAATTTCCGTTAATTCTAAACAACAGATAAATTAGACAGTAATGGCCGCATACTGACGAAACATAGTCTTGCATGTTAAGTGTATTATAATTCCAAATTACTGTATTACGTTTTAAAAACTGGATATGCTGAGGGATTTGTGGTGGTCGTCCATAACTATAGAAATATTCTCCACGCCCGTTACGGTCAATGAAGATGGCGATCCAATGGCTCCCAGGGTCTGACGCGCCATCGAAATTCGCTACAATGGCGCAAGGGTAGTTTACCTGCATAGGTAACTTATCTGCTGCAAAGACGCCATATTGACACGCATTCCTGAAGTAGCGATGGAGAATCGTCTCTAAGAACACCGCATTCATCTTTACAATAACTGTTGTACCATTTACATAGATGAAGTATATTCTCGGACGCACATATCATACTGCTGTGTGCATATGGAATACAACATTTAGTAGTAATATCCGATGTTTTATATTGAAGACTGCGCAAATTTGTAAGGCTTGGACAGCCCAGACTCGTTAAATCATACAAATTATCGCGCTCTAGTATATTTTCAATTATTATTTTTTTCTCTAATCCCTTAACAAATACAAACTTTTCATCGAAATCATTTATAATTGTTAAGATGGTTTTTAAATTGTCATATTCAATAAAACCATCGTCCCAGTCAAACCCGTGATGATATTTTTTCAACCAATTTATTTGAGAAATTTGTTTTACAGAGAGACGATTTTTCGAATACGGTGGTTTGAATAAAAAATGTTGAAAAACTTTTCCGTCGAGGGATGTTACGGCTAGCTCTTTTACAATTAATTCATCTTTTTCACCAATGAAATATTGTATGTCAATAATATAACCCATTGCTGCCAAAGGTTTAAATGAAACTAACTAACATTTACAAGAGATTATATATTTATTAATAATAATAATTGTATACAAAATATTTAACCACCAAAATCTATAATTACATTTCTATCCTTATCTATTTCAATAATATTATCAAACTCTGCATAAATAATACAATTCACGGTTTCTGTTAGAGCTTCTTCGAAACCAACTTCGATACGTACCGAGCCATGACGTGTCAGATTCCAGTGATTCATTGTATTAGCTGACAAGTCCGGCGTCAGATCGAAAGCTGCTAAACAGAAACCATCTGGAAAACTATCTCTATCAATACAATTACCGTCATTTGAAAAATGAATTCCTGTTCCGGAATATAATGTATTGTACATTTGAATATAAGATTTAACATTCGAAAAACTTGTATGCAATGGTTTTGACGGTAATTGCTGTCCATTTACATATAATGATAAGAAATTAATTTTAAAATGATGAAAATTAAACGGGTTTGTGTCGTAACTTCCGTGAAAAGCCTTATTCGCTACAAACCCTAGAATACATCTTTTAGGTATCTGTCCTAATAATACATTATCTAACGATTTTCCCTGGGCACCTCCAGCTAATGTTATGTTTTACATATGGCCCTAGTTACAGGGTACTTAGCGGTTGTTAACTGTAGAGCTTTGTTGTGGGCCAGTAAGACGCTAGGATTTAATTTCACTCTTCTTACAAGTAATGTAGCTTCCGTTATTTGAGTTTTCACATTCACACCCTCTAATCCTGATAAAATGTTGAAACTATCTCGGGAGCGAATAAGTCGCATTCTCAATTCAACGCCGTTGATAAGAAATTTTTCTTGATTAAAAATATCAACATGTAGATGTCCCATCATATCAACTTCTTTGCTTAACTCTGTATATTTTTTTCGTTTTTCAAAGCCTTTATTGTCATTAATCACGTTATTCATTTTTCCTGCCTCGTCCGCATACCATAATGATGCTGTGAGATGCGATTTTTTAGCATCGCTGCCATAATTCAATAACGTTTCAATGTACGAACGATACGCACATGTATTGTTTGGAGGTGAAACAAGTTTTTGATTGAGATATACGTCTATCTGACTGAACATGGAATGAAGCCAATTGTTTACAGGACCAACTGTAGTGTCGGTGGCGGTTAGTGCTGTTCCGTCTGCTTTGGTTATTTTTGCTTTCAAGTGAATCATAGTTTGTGACAAATCTAAATATTCATCACTCTGACCGAGGACTACAAATTCCACCGGCCCATCTTCAGTTATAGATGGTAAGGGTTTGTAACTAATCCATGGTCCATGTTCTATGCTTGTTTGCGTAGGTGGTAGCGAAAATAAATCAAGTTCAGTTTTAATACACTCGCATGATTGCGTATGTAGAAAAGCCATAACTGATTATTATTATTATTATTATTATTTATCGAAGACGTCCAGAACTCTATTTATTTTGTTCTTCACACCTCTAGCCTGCTGTCGCGAGTGATTACGTTTAAGAGACGTTCTCTTCTTTTTATAACCTGAACCACTCATAAGTGTGTCAATTTTGGATTCAGCTTTTCGTTTCAAATTATTTCCCGCTTCAGACAGTCTTTGCTGGAACGCTTCTTTTGCAGGTCGATTTTCACTCAAATCTCCTAAGAAACTCATCCCTGTTCTGAGTGCTTCTTTCCCAACGATGCTTGCTCCTCTTTTTATAATTGGTAAGACCGTTCTAAATAATCCACTAAAAAAACTACCAAGCCCGTGACCTCGCTGAACAACAGAACCAATCCCGGTTCTTGCTTGATGGTTATAATAAATTTGATAGGGGCAATTTTTCATTGTGAACGTCTAAAGTGTAACTTAACACTTAAAGTTCCAAATTGGAATGGTATTGGTTTCCCTTCAACACATCTTATATCGATTTCAATATTCTGGAAATCTCGTCGGAGCACAGGAATATAATATAGTAGAGAAAATGTAACCATTTTACTAGAACCGTGTATATAATTTGAAATATCAACATGTACTGTTCGTAACAGGGGTGCGAGTACATCTCCAACAAATTGCTGTTCAACAATATCGCAATATATAAACATTTCAGGATGTATTCCGAGATAAAGATTTGACGAATCTTAATATGATAATCTCTCCGCAAATAAATCAGTTCCCGGTTCATATCCTAGCTGTTGTGAAAGTTTCGGAGATAATTTCAAAGAACAAAAGTTTGTATCTTTAATAAAATATACTCTTATGCGACGAATATTTTTTCAATTTCGATATTAATATGGTCGCGAAGTCTAGCATGCTGATTAATCGCGTTTATTATATCGTCCACACTTCTATAATATCCAGGCTGAATATGTGCTTCTCTTTTGTGTATTTTAGGTCTTCCATCCACAAATGTTTTAAATTGATATTTAATATAGTTTTCATGATCGCAAACTGAGTAGAAAGTACAAGGATACTGTATTTCAGCTAGGGCAACTTCCCAGTTACCGTCAAGTTTTACACTTTGCGTTAGTTGCGTAGTGAATAGTGTTGTTTTATTATTCGGAAAATAATTCATCGAACTATTACTAGGCAATGTCATATAAAATTCATTTTTAGACATTATTCTCAAAATATTTTATATTTTTTGGTGGTATCCAAGAGTTGAATTTATCAGTATATCCTTTCCATTTGACAAGCACTTTCTTTCTGTTACCACTACCCTTCGATTCGATTATTTTATCTATTTGAAATTCATCATCGGCGTTTATATACACTTTCTGTAATTCCGGTTCATAAAATACTCCTTCAATGTTTTCTTCATTTAAATCCTCCAATCTATAAACGGGTGGATGTCTTTTAATTACCGTTTTAATTCTAAATACTTCTTGAGACCAATTACTCGTAAAGCCTTTTTCAAAAACATGTTTTTCTCTTGATATACGTACAGTATCTCCAACTTCTAATTTAGGTATTTTATTTTTTTATCATTTCTATTCTGATTCCGCCAGACTTGTAGAATATTTTTATCGTGTACATCTTTCGGGGCTATTTTGATTGACGAATGTACGGTACTATTGTATGCTTTTAAAAGTTTGGAAAGCATATCGACATATCGGTACCTATTGTTGCGTGTAAAATAACGATACATTCTTGTTTTTAATGTTCTATTTAATCTTTCCACGAAACAAGCTTTAACATCAGGATTTTGTGTAACGTAATATTTAATATCATATTCACGCAAAAATCTCCGTACACTACTTGCAATGAATTTTGTGCCTTTGTCTGTTTGTAGGTATATAGGTATACGCTTACTGTCGTTAAATATTTTTTTAAAAGCATTAATAATAGTACCCGGTTTCTTATCAGTTAAAGGTATTGCCCAAGCAAATCTGCTAAATACGTCAATTACAGTTAAAATATATTTAAAACCGTCATTGAATTTACTAAGGCTTCTCATATCATTCAGATCAGCTTGAAATAAATCATTAATATTGTAAACCTTGTATTTGTTTCGGAGAAATCTTCTTCGTATCGGTTTATGTAGTGTGTAGGCATCTTGACTACTTAACCATTTTTTAACAGCTTCAGTAGAGTATTTACCTTTAACTATTTTCTTAAGATTCGCTAATCCTGTGAACCCAGCGAATGGGATGGGTTGAAATAAATATCTGTCAGTGTACGGTTCATTTTTAAAATTTAAACGATTCCCACAAGTCGGGTGAAGGAACGCGTGCACTTCTGTGCGTACTCTCTTTATTACTGTGAATAAATGGAGACGACATATCTGTAAATTCTCTTTTTCTACGCGGGTTTCCAATCAATTCGTTAGGAATGTTATTTTTTATCAGTACTTTTGAAAATTCTTGCCATCCCACTGGGTTACTTTTTTTTCCTCGATCTAATGATATCTCCAACCAAATCGGTAATATTTGAATTTGGTATTTCACTATTATTAATACTAACTAAACCGTATTCATCCCACGTATTGTTCTTATCTGATTTAAGTATACGAGGTGGTCAGCCAGTACGGTTGTGTGGTCGTGGCGTGTCTTGTCTGATCGTGTAGATAAGCAACATAGCCCGCCCTGTCCAATTGGATGGGTTGCCGCACAACGGCTCGGTGTGTGCTGGCCTTGCAGAGACTGTAGGCTGACAACCTGCATCACTAAAATGCAAGTAAAACATGTCACGAAACAAGTACTTCAGGTACTTGAGGCCTAATCAGCTTCACCAAAAATCTGGATCTACTTCCGGAAAACTAAGTAAGGGCTGTCACAATAGATCTTCTAGGTCGCGTTGACAAAAAGCGACAAAACGCTTAAAACCCTCATATACATACAATACAATACAATACAAGTATACGAGGTGTGTTCAAAAAATATCGCGAATTTTGTGTTTTTCCAAAAATTATTTATTTATTCATGAATATCTATTTTGTCCCCTTCAAAGTTATCCCCATGAGATATTATACACTTGTGCCAACGGTTTTTCCAATCTTCAAAGCACTTCAAAAAATCATTTTTTTTTATCTTGTTCAGCTCCTCCTTCGATGCCGTCTTTATCTCGTCAAGCGTAGCGTAACGTCGTCCTTTCATGGGCCTCTTCAGTTTAGGGAACAAGAAAAAGTCACAGGGGGCCAGATCTGGGGAATACGGTGGCTGCGGCATCATTAGTGTGTTGTTTTTGGCTAAAAAGTCACGCACAAGCAACGATGTGTGAGCAGGGGCGTTATCGTGGTGCAAAAGCCAATTTTTGTTCTTCCACAAATCCGGGCGTTTCTGGCGGATTGCTTCGCGCAAATTGCGCATAACTTGCAGGTAATATTCCTTATTGACCGTTCTACCCTGTGGCAAGAACTCATGATGCACCACGCCCCTGCAATCAAAGAAAACTGTCAGCAAAACTTTCACATTCGACCGAACTTGGCGCGCTTTTTTCGGTCTTGGTTCGTGCGGCAGCTTCCATTGAGATGATTGAGCTTTGGTTTCCACGTCATAACCATAAACCCACGATTCGTCACCAGTTATGACCCTCTGGAGTAAATTTGGGTCGTCGCGGACAGAGTCCAACATCTCATTAGCAATGTTCATGCGATGCTGTTTTTGGTCGCAATTGAGCAATTTTGGTACAAATTTCGCGGCGACCCGTCTCATGCCCAAATCATTGATAAAAATCGAATGGCACGAGCCAATCGATATGTTTAGGTCCTCAGCAACTTCTCTAACGGTGATTCGACGATTGACCAATATCATTTTCTCCACTTGATTAATTTTTTCGTCTGTTGTTGAAGTACTCGGGCGTCCGGCACGCTTTTCGTCGTTCACATCTTCTCGGCCTTCTGAGAACATTTTGTACCACCGATAAACGTTGCTTTGGTCCAAGGTAGCTTCTCCGTATGCCACAGTCAACATTCGGAATGCATCCGCGCACTTAATTTCGTTTTTCACACAAAATTTGATACAGGTTCTTTGTTCCATTTTTTTGAATAGGTAAAAATCGAAGACGATCCAAAACACGTGCAAGCAAAGCAGCTGTCAACAATTAAGTGAACATTCAAAATGGCCGAGCTTGTCGACATAAGTGAGAGACATGAGTACCAACATAAAGCCACAAAAAGATCGAAATTCGAATATACGTAACCCGCGAAAATTCAAAATTCGCGATATCTTTTGAACACACCTCGTATTTAAAAAAATATTCGCTTTTTTGCGGTATGTTTTCGGTAGAGTATTTAAAATTATATCGTCAGCTAATTGCTCTTTAATTATAATATATGGCAACTGTTCTTTTGTTTCAATAGAAGCGGCTGCGGTGCTGGTGGTGTCGTCAATTAAAGGAATTTTGACAGGTTCACGTAGTTGTTTTTGAAAATGGAGATATCGTTGAAGATTTTCTTGATATAAAGTCCATTTTTCATAATCAGAAATTTTTAAATTTAATACTTTTTTCATATCTTTATCAAGTTACGTGGTTATATTATTATTATCAGTTACGGTATTTTCACGAAGTTGGTGTAACGTTTCCGGCGTAATTAAAGCATATTTTTTAGCATGTTCCATTTTAACTCTTATTAAATATACTACTTAAAATTCCGGAGATAAGCGGTGCTATTAACAATGGGACGAACGCCCCTCCTGACTGAACTAAAATCTTTTTCTTTTGTTTCCAATTATCTCCTCGTTTCACAAGTTTACGTAAAATTTGTTTATGACGCCCAAGATTATGACGTTGTTTTTTATTTAGAGAGACTATACCACGTAGAATATTGTGTGCACATTCACAGATACAACGAACGTTATTACTGTCTGCGTTTTTCAACAAAACAGCACGCTGGTTTGGTTTCAATGAATGTAACGCACGCAGGAAGTTTGCGTTATTGGTTAACGTTTTAGACATAATTACATAATAACCTCTGGCAACTTCGTATTACCGTATTTATACTTTTTCTTCGGTATATAGACGTAAACTTGTTCGTTGCGCACGGTTCTAAATCTACTCCAATCCGGTGTAGATTGTTTTAAATCGAAAATAAGGTAAGTATGGGGTTCTGAAGTAGCATCGTTGTATGCATCTTAAATAAATTTAGTATTCTCAGGGCAAACCTGTCGTGATAAATGTAAAATTTGTGCTTTATCTCGTGGATTCTTGAAATAAATTATGTAATGAGCATTCAATGATATATCACGCTGACCCTTACCCTGATTAAATATTGATATGAATGGATTAAACAGTAGTCTACAAATTGAAATAAATTGTGAAAAGAATATGTCAACCGTCGGGATTTGAACCCGAGACCTACATCTTGCCGGGATGTTGCTCTACCAACTGAGCTACGGCTCACTTGGCTGTTCTTATCACGTCGGTTGACATATTCTCTCACGTCTATACTGCTAAATGACCTTTATAAGGATATTTCTAGTCACATGTTAGATGTGGGGTTGGAATACCACTGCATTTAAACATCTGTGACGCGTTATATTTTAGTCCGACCGATAACTCGGTCATTTTCATTGATATGAATGGATTAAACAGTAGTCTACAAATTGAAATAAATTGTGAAAAGAATATGTCAACCGTCGGGATTTGAACCCGAGACCTACATCTTGCCGGGATGTTGCTCTACCAACTGAGCTACGGCTCACTTGGCTGTTCTTATCACGTCGGTTGACATATTCTTTTCACAATATATTTCAATTTGTAGACTACTGTTTAATCCATTCATATCAATGAAAATGACCGAGTTATCGGTCGGATTAAAATATAACGCGTCACAGATGTTTAAACGCAGTGGTATTCCAACCCCACATCTAACATGTGACTAGAAATATCCTTATAAAGGTCATTTAGCAGTATAGACGTGAGAGAATATGTCAACCGACGTGATAAGAACAGCCAAGTGAGCCGTAGCTCAGTTGGTAGAGCAATATCCCGGCAAGATGTAGGTCTCGGGTTCAAATCCCGACGGTTGACATATTCTTTTCACAATTTATTTCAATTTGTAGACTACTGTTTAATCCATTCATATCAATGAAAATGACCGAGTTATCGGTCGGATTAAAATATAACGCGTCACAGATGTTTAAATGCAGTGGTATTCCAACCCCACATCTAACATGTGACTAGAAATATCCTTATAAAGGTCATTTAGCAGTATAGACGTGAGAGAATATGTCAACCGACGTGATAAGAACAGCCAAGTGAGCCGTAGCTCAGTTGGTAGAGCAACATCCCGGCAAGATGTAGGTCTCGGGTTCAAATCCCGACGGTTGACATATTCTTTTCACAATTTATTACAATTTGTAGACTACTGTTTAATCCATTCATATCAATGAAAATGACCGAGTTATCGGTCGGATTAAAATATAACGCGTCACAGATGTTTAAATGCAGTGGTATTCCAACCCCACATCTAACATGTGACTAGAAATATCCTTATAAAGGTCATTTAGCAGTATAGACGTGAGAGAATATGTCAACCGACGTGATAAGACCAGCCAAGTGAGCCGTAGCTCAGTTGGTAGAGCAACATCCCGGCAAGATGTAGGTCTCGGGTTCAAATCCCGACGGTTGACATATTCTTTTCACAATTTATTACAATTTGTAGACTACTGTTTAATCCATTCATATCAATGAAAATGACCGAGTTATCGGTCGGATTAAAATATAACGCGTCACAGATGTTTAAATGCAGTGGTATTCCAACCCCACATCTAACATGTGACTAGAAATATCCTTATAAAGGTCATTTAGCAGTATAGACGTGAGAGAATATGTCAACCGACGTGATAAGAACAGCCAAGTGAGCCGTAGCTCAGTTGGTAGAGCAACATCCCGGCAAGATGTTGGTCTCGGGTTCAAATCCCGACGGTTGACATATTCTTTTCACAATTTATTTCAATCTGATTAATTATATTCTGAGTAATGAAAAATACAGATAAATTTTTATGATGACTGCCCTTTGTACAAATATCAACCACACGTGAATCTGTTTCACGCACAAGATCATCTATTATTATTAAGTGCGGGTTATTACCGTCAAAATTGTCCATATCTGGCAAACCTTGTTGAAAATTCACATTAGGTATTGTATTATATAAACTCTGCCATGTGCTGTAAAACCAGGTAACTTTTGAAAAAACTGTATCGCACATGTTGATCAGATTTTTTAAGAAGTTAACGACAAAATAAGATTTACCACTGACCGAGGGACCGGCCACAATGGCGTTAAAAGGATGTTTGAATTTGATAGGATCTGACATTTCACCATAAAACAAAAGTCGGAAATGACAAAAAGTTTGCTGGACAATTCATTTATAATCTCCAATCAAAATAAAAACTCCCATAAACATTTTTATTAAACGGTCAAAATAACAGGAAAACAGAAAGAACAACAATAAAGGTTTAATTATAATTTATTCTAGGTTTCTTAAAGCCATAAGGTACAGAAAAATGGTTATCCAAGAAACGACGTTTTATACATTTAACATTAAATATTTTACTCTCTGTACGCGTAATTACATCATGATCGAGAGTATTTCTTATATTATTAGATACAATAACAGGAGGATTACAATTTTCGTCGTTTTCTTTTAGTATCATTCTTTTTAAACAATCAAAGTTAATTATTTGTGAGTTTTTATAATTTAAAGTGAAACCTTTAACTTTACATATTTGTTTAGTTTCACGACTAATAGGATTATACACTTTATAGGCATAAGTTTTTGGTCCACCGGAAACAAATTCAGTGATATAACTCCCGGGACCATAACTGCTTAATTCATCGGTCAAGTCTCCTAGAAAATTACCTGTAGGAGGTTCATACATATCTGGTAAATGATAATAGATAATAGAGTCTGTATCATAATATAAAACTCGAGAATCTAGCTGGTGGAGGTACTTATGTAGATGTAATCTAGCTTGGGCTGTCGTGTATGCGGCAATAACAATATTTACTGTTTTGAGCTGCTCGAAAGCTTCTGTTTCATTCTCCCAGTTCACACATATCATACGTTCGCCTGCTGGAATAATCCTGTTAACGGTGACCGAAGGGTTAGCTAGTAGATCATATAATTCTTCAGATGATGATAGGACTGTAGTACGTGGTCTATTCTCTGTTTGAGCGAATTTCCCTATTTCAAAATAAAAATTAGTTAGTTAACAATAATAATAATAATAAATTAATAATTACCCCAGAATGTATTTAGCATTAATTTAGCCATTGATCTTTTCCCAGAGTTTTCTTCGATATTTTTAGGATCCAGTGAAATTCCTTCTTTTTGTAAATAGTTTTCAATATAACGGGTTTTACTAACGTCGTCAATACAATCTGGAGGATATCCTGTAGCTTCCTGTTTCATTTTCATGAAATTATCTATATATTTTGCAAATAATCCACCAGATTTAGTATCTTTGTTGTATACTGTTATATTATACTGCCAAATTTCGTATACATGTAAAATTTTGTAACCATGTTTTACAGCCTGCTGAAGTTCATCTGACACCCATGTACCATTAAATTGTCTTTCTTTAATTGTATGTGAACAATTGTTCTGATTTAGAGTATCACAACATGTACGACACAACGAAAACATTAGTTTACCATGAACTTTACGCGGTAATACCGGATGGAATAAATTATCGGGCGGTAAAACTTTACATTTAATTAGACCCTCTATTTTATCAATATTATTATCAGAACCTAATATCTCGTGACACTCGTCGCCTACAAATATTTTCGGATGACCTATGGGATATTTCCCGTATTTGCAGATATATGGATAGAGACTACATACATCGACATATTTAATTTTTTCTCCATTTTCAATTTTTCTATAGAGAGAAACACAACCTGTCCGTCCTCCAAAAAATGAATCACGCGGTTTTAATGGTAAATAATTTATTAAAGGATGATTTTCTAACAATAGACGCTCCTCTTTATTCATAGCTTTTAATTGAATCCTAAACTGACATTCCCAAATTTCAATCACATTATAACGTAACTCCCTTAATTTTCGTAATTTTTCTTCAGTCCTCTGAAAACGTGCATTTAAGCTTTCTTTAGAATTGTTGTAAATTTTTTCACTATCGCGATTTGTTTTGTAACACAATGTACACCCGTGATA
The DNA here is from genome assembly GCA_035578165.1 of Stenolophus ochropezus. Classification (NCBI taxonomy): domain Eukaryota; kingdom Metazoa; phylum Arthropoda; class Insecta; order Coleoptera; family Carabidae; genus Stenolophus; species Stenolophus ochropezus. Next base: position 4,642,829 of record JAQOWZ010000003.1, read on the forward strand.
AAAACAACCCATAAATTCAAATACTAAACGATCTGGAGCATAATACCAGTCAACTTTCAAATAATTTTCTAAAATAACTTCTTTCCCATGACCCGCATGTTCTATACGTATTTTTCGTAAAGTCTCCTCTCTAATAAGCCATTGTAATGCAATTTTTGATTGGTTTTCCGTAAGTCTGTAACCATTTGAAGGAATTATGGCTATGGTGTTAGCTTGTAAAAATTGTCTTCGGAATACACGATTGCAAGACGCAGCTATTGTTACGGCTTCCGTGAAAAGACATAGACACAGTTTTCAATAAATGTTTTTCTAAATTTTTCACATGCTTGACGTAAGATATCAACATCTGAAATACAATATTCAACTATCTCTCGTTCCATACTAAAAACAACATTATCACGAATCTGACTTGCATGCCATTTTAGAAAATCTTTCCTTGTATTCGTACTCATATTATCTGCATCATAATATTCAATAGCTGGAACAGGACCTACGTAAAATTGATTCTCGTCCGTATTAAACAAATGCGGAAAGAATCCTTTTCTCAAAGAAACTGGTAAATCCATTGCTTTAGACAGAACAGACAAAGACATCGGTAAATAATTAATTGAATCGATAAATCGTATTTTGGAATTAATATCTATTAATAAAATTTTTGTACCAGTTAAAATTAATTTAGGTTTGAAATTATATAATTCATTTAAATATTTAAGAATAAATTGAGCATCAAAACTTTTTGCATTATGTGCAATACATGTTATTTTCTTAAACGATTTTTGTACTTTGCAAACGTATCGTACAAAAGATGCGAGAGGATCTGTTTTGAATATATGTTGATGAATACCGCATATACTACATGGTAAATTTAAATCCAGAATATCAGAACATTTGCTACATAACTGTTGTGCCACACATAAGTTCACTTCGTGAATCTTATAATTATTCTTGGTTTTCTCTTGCTTAGTTTCAAAATCATAATAAATAAATAACGAACCTTTATCTCTTTTCGTTTTTTTGTCTATTTTCATGTAACACTGGTGTCCTGGCGGCTTAAACTCCATACATAATTTGCAATATATTTCGCCACATATATGTAATCTCTGACCTTTATGCTTGTATAGTTTTAAACATTTCGTACATCTGTTGATATTATTACATATAGTTCCCACATGATTATTGAGACATTGTTTTCCGCGGAATCGTCTGTTACACTTAGTACATAAGAGAGATTCATTAGTAGGTAAACATGCAGGAGTACGGCAACAGTAAGCACATGTATTAGCACAACGATGTTTACCGTGATATTTATACGGTTTATGACATGGTTCACAGAAGTATGAGACGGAAAAAGCTGCAGTTAAGCTTTTAATCACATTGTAGTGATTATTATGATAGAGTAAATTAAGTCTCGGTAGGTTTGTGTCCTTCAATCCTTCATAAATGACGTTGCCTACCCCTCCATATTCGTACACGACTATATTATAATCTGATAAAAATCTTTGGAATTCTATAAGTTCCGGTAGACTGCATCCCTCGGCAGGTATATTTACACCTGCTTTTACAATAAGTGCCTGAGCTCTTGCCGTCTGTATACATGATTGGTTTTTTGATATACTTTTAAAATCTGCTTCCTTTTTCACCCATGATTCGGCAACAACTAATGCCCTTGGTAAACATAAATTATCAAAGTTTGTTATTTCAATTATACCATGTTTACGTTTGGATAATTCAGCAAAGGTTAATCCACGGCCATTCAGATTCCTACCTCTTCCCACTGGTACAGATACTCTTGTCAATTCTACCTCGAACTCTCCGTGAGCAAATATATTTGCATTGCTCTGCATAACGTTACTTATTGCACTCCAGATGACATCGACATGTAACTGACTCACAAGTCTAAAGCTTACCCATATCGGTCCATTCTCAAGAGCAGGAGTATGCATAATTAAACCAACAAAATCAGAGTCTGGAATTGATTTAATAATATATTTCACTAGATTTTTCAAACTATTTTTAAACCACTTTACAGGATTTATATCTACCGGAGGATCAATAAAACGAAACATTGTTCGTTTTCCTGTTAAATTAAACCTTCGCACATGGTTTTCAGTATTTGAAATTATGGAAAAATGTTTTTTATAATCATCTTTGATGATGTTATTTTCGGGGTTTAAAGCTCCACTTTTACTTTGTAATGATATCGAATGTTGTGATTGAATCTGAGGTTTGCACGAATCGTCGATTATACTTTCACAAATATTGAAAAAATGTTTGAAATTTGCGTCTTCATTTGGTTTTTGCTTATTTCGTAAATCTTCTTCTTCTCCTTGAATTATTTCATTACAAATATTTTGTATGGATATTAGATTATTAATTTCATTATTAATATTATTATTATTATTAAACATTTTTATTTCACAAGGCTTTTAAATCACACGTGTTTGTCTTATAGTAAACAAATAAACAAAATGTACTACTGTATCCAGCGTACATGTCTTATAAAGAACGGTTCCCCCACTTTCTTTGTTTGATAATGAATTAAGGATTCCGAAGCTGAGCGATACCTTTTTGTCAGGTAGCCAGCACCTGTGTCGGACAATGCCCTTCAGTGGCGTACACTGCAGGCATGCTTCGTACCTATCCCTTGTATTTTACTAATATGAATTGTTTTTTTCTCACCGCACGCCGCTGCTGGGTAGGTGTATTGAATATTAATTAAACCTAAAGATGTATTAAATAGTTTCCATTAAACGAAATAATACACAGTTAATAAGGTTTAAGTACATACGCTTTATTATTATTATAATTCATTACAATTGAACAAATTCTACAAGGTTTGCTTTCTTATTTTTTCCGAATTCTTTAACGCCCATATACTTTAAACTTATATTAGTAATAGATTTCCTTAAATTCGATATTTCTTCATCCGAGATGTCGTCAAATCGTGCCGGAAGATAGGTGAGAAAATCTTGACATACTGCAAGTATTTTCCTCCCAAAGCTAGTATTGACACTTCGTAAATCAACAAGTTTATACGGTTTATTGATTTCTAATTCAGTGATTCGTTTGACTGTTTTGTCATTTTTCAACATTTCTCGTTCATTCAACAAGGAGAAATCCATTTCTGTAATATAAAATAATAATATTAGATACAGATAGGATAAGCTAATACACAGATATACGTACTCAATTTGATGTTTCCAGGGCAAACACTTCAGTTACAATGCTTATACCTCCAGATACCATCTTTCTTTTTATACAGTAAAAAAAATATATATAATAATAAATAAAAAAATTACAATAATCTACTCATATAGTAACAATAACCCAGAGAATCGTCAAAGTACGAACAAATATAAAAATTCCCAGTAACAAATTTGACTAAGCGACAGAGATCTCTACCTGGCGGTAAGGGACCTGAACATCATCCTCTAACTAAAAATTTACAAAGAAAATTTTTTCTCACGTCCATAAAACTCATAAATTTCACACACCTGCAAACTCAAATTAATCAACCCCTAACCACTTCCAGAATACTTGAAGCCAAATCAAAAGATTCATACATAACAAAAGAAACACCTGGCAACAAAACTAATAAATGTCATACAAGTAGCAACCCTAATAAATCTACCCACACCGCCCCCCTCGGACAAAGGAAGCCTACCTTTCAAAATCGCTCCCTTATCTTCTGTGATGGTAGTGGTGATGTCACTTTCGATAACATACGAGATTTTATATCTTTCCAATATACCATATTAAAATAGGTATGTGAAACTTCTTCAGCACACATCACTTCATCATGTTCATTCTTTTTATTTCTTGTGCAACTTTTCTTAGGTATATTTAAAATTGCTTCCTTCTGTAAAGCTAAAATTCTTTTTCTAGTCAGACGAACAAACCTGCTGGCTTTTAGTTTTTTTCTCCGCACATTATATGATTTTTTAAAACCCCAAACCAGTTCTCAACCGGGGCATTACTAAATCTGTCTATGTTTGCATCCTTCGACATTACAGATGTCCATAATGGAACATACGGTATGTATTTTTTTAATATCAAATCTAATATACCTTGTGAATAATAATTATTTTCTTCTACATCAAAACAATTGCAACTTGTCTTTATTTCTGCTTTACAATCCTCCATAATTTTGAAACAAGCAATATAAAATTGACTTGCCTTGTAAGTGATTAAATCTTCTTGAATTGAACAATCCAAAATTAGTTCATTATCAATTTCAGTATCAACAAAAGGAATATGAGACACACATATGTGGAAAAGTTGGTCGAACGATATTTTGAAATGGTTACATTTTTTGGTAGTCAATAATACATTACATAATAATCTGAACCACTGAAATAGAAGTTCAATTTCTTTGATACTGAAAGCAACAGCAATTGTTTCTTTTAAAAATCGTTTTACCTCGGATTCTTTAGTCAATTTATTTACATCGTTGCATACAATTTTCATGAAGGAGCGCAACAAATTATAATTGATATTACTGACATTTTTTTTTCTGTATTGCCAGTAAGGTATTCAAAGCAGTAATGTATATAAGCTTTTAAATTAGGAAAATTGTTCCAATACAATGTTACTGCATTAATAATTGCAAAACTAAAATCCGTTACAACAATTCTAAATGTTGGCCATTTGCATTTATTTTTAATGGAGAAATCTTAAAATTTTGCTAACCATATTCCTATGGTCGTTGCGTCATGATCACAGCTAATCATCTCTAAAATGGAACAAACTCTTTCATTAAATTCTAATTGTATAATTTCCTGCATAACAAAAAATCCTTTTTTTACATCTTTAGAAGGTCGTACTACTGATCCAGTTGCATCTAAATGAATAACGGGTAAATAATTTTTCTTAAAATTTTGTTTTAAAATGCTTAACTGTTCGGTACTGTACATGTGAACATTTAAGGGTTCGCTCACACTTTGGATATAATTGTAGTTACCATCACGTCGCATTAATATTAAGTCAAAAATATCATCGTCGTGTCTATCGTTGATAGCTAGAGCTTCAGATCTATCACAATCGGATTTGATGTTCTGAAGGTTGCCTCTTCTTACGACATTTGGCGATGATTTGAGAACACATGATTCTCGCAAAAGAGACGGTTTTTCAGATTGTAATGTTTTTTGTAAAAATTTTCTCTCCACTCCTTTTACATACCGTGTAATTTTATTTTCATGAAAATAGTCTAAAGAGGAACTGTAAACTATAACTTTTTTAGATTTTAAAAGCACGGTTAATTTAAAAAATTTACACTTATTATGTTTACAGTATCCGTAAATTTTAATACCGTGGGAAACATATCGCACACTTTTAAAATTTAAAATACAAGTATTATTCACGGTTTTAAATTTTTCTTTAAGTACAAGATTATATACTCCTGGAACAATTTGTTATTTTTGTAAATAATTTCCCATTCTTCCTCACTCAAAGAAAAAGTACCTTCTTTATAGTTGAAGATGAAAAACTTGCAGTTATTGGTACTTTTGCATTTTGTGAATTAAGTGGTAACACCTGACCGTGGAATTTATTACTCGTTTTGTAAATTTTTAAAATAGTATGCGGCACATCTATACTTGCATTAGATACATTAGAATTGTTAAATAAATCTGATTCAGATTTTTCAGGTGTTAAATTGATTGCTGTTGCACACATTGCTCCTGTTGTATTTATCGGGGTGGTAATCTCTGTTTCAGAACCAAATAAATTTCTTTTTACAGACACATTTTTCTGGTTAATTTGAGGTGGTATTACTACAGGAGTTGCAAGATAAGGTGTTATGTTTAAAGGGGATTCAAGAGGTGCAATTGTACTCAATGGCGTGGAGGTAATAAATGGTAAAGATATTTGAAAAGGCGTATTCTGAGCACTAGTTGGGTGAGACACAGATATGTCACCAGTTATTGAATTATTCACATTTGTATTCTTCAATAAATATCTTTTGCACGTAACATATAAATGTAAACGATTTTTTTCATTATTTTTTATGCATAAGTGTTTGCAAAGGGAACCATATGTTGATTTAGATTGTCTATGTGAGGATGAATTTATATCATTCAAAGAAATAGCATGTTCTTTTATTACATTCATTAATATCTTCAATTTGTCCGGATTTTTATGGAATGATTTATTTCTACTGACTTCTTCGGCAGATGTTAAGTTAAAAATATATTCAGTATTTCGTTTAATCATTTGCAGTAAACGGTTTCTTTCTTTACGTCCAGTTTTGTGAAATATATGTTTGGTTGCAGAAATTACAATTTGATCATTGACACTCAAATTCTTTAAATAGTCTAAAGATTTAACGGGTTCTTCGCGCTTCAAAAACTCAGCCAACAATATTAAATTATCCTTTCTCGACATTTTCAAATTAACCAGAATTCAATAATAAAATTAGAATAAAACTTCAAAACTTATAACTAAAATTCAGAAAAACAAAAAAGCAATTACACGAAAATACTCTTAGAAATTATCTCCTAATATCTAAACTAATACAAATCAGTTGTTTTTTAAGCAGAAATAAATTAAGAATAAAAACGAAAACAAATTAATTGCAATAAATACAATCAACAAATTGAATTGTAGCAAATGTAACAATAAACATAATGTAAATAAACGAAAATTCTAAAACATACTCAACCCAAAAATGAAAATCAATACACCAGAAACGAATAAAACAGTAGATATGCCTGAAGAAATAAGGGAGGAAGGGAAGAAAACACGATTATGAAGAAGCAACAACCCAAAATTAAAACAACAGTGTAGTTCTTGTGATAAACATATTATATAAAATAATGTAACAATAAACGTAATGAAAATAAACAAAAGTTCTAAAACACACTTAACCCAGAAATGAAAATCAATACAACATAAACGAATGAAACAGCAAATATGAATGAAGAAATAAGGGACCAAGAGAACAAAATATGCAGAAGTAACTACCCAAAGTTAAAACAGCAGTGTAGTTCTTGTCATAAACATATGTATAACGCTCATACGTATCATGAAAAGTGTTTTAGACAGTTCAATTAATATTGTCCGAACTGAAGCAATAACTCCAATAAATTATTAATTATTTCATCCCCTACGGCCCGTAACACTATAACAATGAATTTTTTGTATTGTTTATGCACTATTTAACATATCTCCAAATATTCAAAGTGGTACAATATGTATTAGTTTATTTATAGACAGTTGAATTAATATTGACCGAACTGAAGCAATAAATCCAATAAATTATTATTTATTTCATCCCCTACGGCCCGTAACACTATAACAATGATTTTATTGTATTGTTTATACACTATTTAACATATCTCTAAATATTCAAAGTGGTACAATATGTATTTGTTTATTTATAGACAGTTGAATTAATATTGTCCGAACTGAAGCAATAAATCCAATAAATTATTATTTATTTCATCCTCTACGGCCCGTAACACTATAACAATGATTTTGTTGTATTGTTTATACACTATTTAACATATTTCCAAATATTCAAAGTGGTACAATATGTTTTTGTTTATTTATAGACAGTTGAATTGATATTGTCCGAACAGAAGTAATAATTCCAATAAATTATTATTTATTTCATCCCCTACGGCCCGTAACACTATAACAATGATTTGTTATATTGTTTATACTCTATTAAATATATCTCCAAATATTCAAAGTGGTACAATATGTATTAGTTTATTTAGACAGTTGAATTAATATTGTCCGAACTGAAGCAATAAATCCAATAAATTATTAATTATTTCATCCCCTACGGCCCGTAACACTATAACAATGAATTTGTTGTATTGTTTATACTCTATTAAATATATCTCCAAATATTCAAAGTGGTACAATATGTATTTGTTTATTTATAGGCTGTTGAATTAATATTGTCCGAACAGAAGAAATATTTCCAATAAATTATTTTTTATTTCATCCCTTACGGCCCGTAACACTGTAACAATGATTTTGTTATATTGTTTATACACTATTTAACATATCTCCAAATATTCAAAGTGGTACAATATGTATTTGTTTATTTATAGACAATTGAATTAATATTGTACGAACAGAAGTAATAATTCCAATAAATTATTATTTATTTCATCCCCTACGGCCCGTAACACTATAACAATGATTTTGTTGTATTGTTTATACACTATTTAACATATCTCCAAATATTTAAAGTGGTACAATTTGTATTTGTTTATTTATAGACAGTTGAATTAATATTGACTAAACAGAAGCAATAATTCCAATAAATTATTATTTATTTCATCCCCTACGGCAAGTAACACTATAACAATGATTTTGTTATATTGTTTATTCATCATTTAACATATTATCAAATGTTTAAATATGTACAATATATATTTATTTATTAATATATAGAATTGAATTAATAATATCCTTTTGACTGTTATCAATACTTTCTTCCGTTGCTGGCAACAGTGTGTCGTACGACAGCGCACGACTTAGTGAATCGGTACGCCTAGCTGTGCTCCGTTCTACACTTTTTGCCCGTTGCCGTTGCTGTTTTCATACAGGTACTTTGTGATTGGCAAGTTGGTGTTATTAAGTTATTGTGAACAACCATTCCCGCTAACAGTATTTCATATTAACATAAGCACCATGTGACAATGAGAGAATCGATGAAAAGGAAAAATTATATGATGAGATACAAAAAGAAATAGACAAAACAAATACTAATAATATTGTCGTTATGGGAGACCTAAATGGGAAAGTGGGGTCTGACAACGCAGGGCTAGAAAGATGGCTTGGAAAGAAAGGAGAAGTGACGAGGAACGATAACGGATGTAGAATTTTACACGTTTGCGTACAAAATGATCTTATAATTACAAATACTAAATTTGAGAATAAGAATATTCATCAGCACACCAGGGAAGAACCAATTAAAAATGAGAGATCAATAATATACTACTTGTTAGTCAATTCTACAATTTGGAAACAAACTAAAGACACAAAAGTAAAAAGAGGAGCTGAAATAGGGAGGGATCGTTACTTATGAATGAAGATTAAAGGAAATAGTAGACAGCTTGAAGAAAATAAAAGAAAAATAATAAAGAAACAAATTATAACATATAGGTTAAGAGAGATAACTGTTAAAGAAAAATATCATACAGACATGCAGAGAGTTAAATGAGACAAACAAAACAGATATAAAAACTAGATAGAAATATTTCAGAGATAGAATAAAAGAAGCGGCAGGAAAAGCATGCGGTTTAAAAAAAGTTGGAAATAATAGAATAAATTAAACAGCATAGTGGAACGAAACAATACAAAAACAAGTGAAAAGGCGATATGGAAGAAATATCTAACAACAAAAAACCTAAAGACTATGATAAGTACAAAAATAAAAGGATACTTGTGAAAAATTTAGTGAAAGATTGTAAACAGAGATCGTGGTCGGAGTTCGATTGGTGACGAGTTAGAGAAGTGTCATGTAGAATATTCGTGGTAAACAATAATAGTTCTTACAAGGTATTTCGACATTACTATTTTTCTAATTTCCAAAATCACTAATAGATCATTTATAAATCCTATATTCCTGACTCCCACAGTTAAAGTGAGGAATAATTATTTTCCCAACCTTACTTAAAAACACACTTAAATTATCAAGGTTAGTAAAAAACAACCATCAATTTGTTTAAAAACTGTTATAGTAGAGACATCTATTGTGCGAAAGCGCAATCAACAACAACCATCTACTTGTTTGTTGAAATATAGGACACGAGAGCAGCACCGTCGACTTTGCCCAAGCCTCTCATCTCATTTCACAGCATTCCAGTGGCGGAAATTTAAATAAAAGTCAAAATGTACTCTTCCAGCGAAAACAAGTTGTATTTATACAGATTTAATGGTCACTGACATTGTTATACTATTTTACGTTTAATAAATCATTTAAAACTTACTAATAACATTTGTTTTCGAATGTCGATCTTGTCCATCTTATCTCACTTCAGACCATTCTATGATTGTCTCATTTCACATCATTCCATGATTGCCTTACTTCACAACAATCAAGGCGGAAGATAAAAAGTGGCGGAAATTTAAATCGACGGCTTTGGCTCAACTCAACAATAATAATAAAATCAACAACAACAAATACTGATACGAGAAACACTAAAAGAGCACAATGGATAAACTACACATATAGATCGCAGAATGGAATGCATTCAAAACCCGCCAATGACGTCCATTTAAATTTCCGCCGCTCCTTCTCTTCCGCCTGGAATAGTGTGGACTGAGAAAATCATAGAATGGTGTGAAATGAGCTGAGAGGCTTGGGCACAGGTCGACGGTGCTGCTCTCGTGCCCTATACACATCTATTGCGTAACAACGCAAGCTACAACATAACATTGCAGGAAGCTGCAATGTTATCAACTTTCCCAACAATACAATTCCGTATTGCGGGTCAACGTTCTATAGGCAATTTTTATTAGAAAATAATATACAAATATAAACCAACACCAGACACAACACTCCAAATCCGACAAAATGACCTCAAACCAGGAATCTTATGCACAGAAAATAAATAATAAAAAACAGAATGTACAACCCATATTTCCCTCCAAAGAGCAGGCAATAATCCTTAATGCAATAGAAGAAATTCCTATCCAAGACTACGCTATAGCAATCGGAAATATTGTGGGACCAAATAATATACAATTCATATCTAAAATTTAAAATAATCGAATTTGTATTTAACTGTCCAGCAAAGAAATTGTCAAAATCCTAATAGATAATTACAAATCAATCGACATAAACTCACATAAAATAGAAATACGAAAACTGATAACACCTTCAATTAAACTAATTCTTTCTAATGTCTGCCCCTCAATCCCCCACGGAGATTTAGAAAAACTACTAATTCAGTATGGTGTAAAACCAGTGTCACCCATTTATTTTCAAAAAGCTGGCCTAGTAGAAGACATTTATTCCCATGTATGTAGTTTTAGAAGACTATTGTACATATCTCAACAAAGTAAAACAATACCTGATAGTATATTATTCAAACATGAAGAAACAGACTATAGAATATTCCTAAGGGGAGACAATGTCATATGTCACAAATGCAATACAACAGGACACCCCTACAAAAAATGCGAATTACAACCTCAGCTACAAAATAAGGAACAATTTCCAAAAATTAATGAAAAAGAAATCAACAACAAACCAAAGTTGAATAATTCGAATACTAAATTATCACAAAACAACCTACAAAATCAAACAATCGAAGTTGATCTAACTCAAAAAGACACTCTATTACCAGACCAAGTAGAAGAAAAAAGGGCCAATAAAAGACCAGCTCCAAAAACCGATTCAGAACCTGAAACAACACAAAGTAACCCACAAAACGAAACCATGGATATCGATATTGTAACCCAAAATGATAAGCCATTACCAAACCTAGTAGACGAAGAAAACACGAGAAAAAATGACCCTATTAATCCATCACCATTCAAACAACCTGAAAAAAAAAACAAAAGAAAACTTCGGAACCATCCCGGTCAAGACAACAAAGCCAGGCTAGCCAGCAAACAATAGAAGAATAACTACTATCAATGGAAGAAAAAATTAAAAACAATTCATAAAAATATATTCTAACATTCGATGAATTAAAAGACTTCCTCCAAAATGTTCAAGGATGAAGTGAGCAAATTAATGTTGCTAGACAATACACAACTGACATAGACAAATTATTGAAAATGCTTGAAACTATCAGAACACTTACTAATAGTAGAAGTTTAAAAAATAGAATAACACACATGTCAACAAGAATAAAAATACACCTACATGAAGAAAATAAGAAAAAAACAAATAACAACACTACACAACAATGATTATACTCCAGTGGAACAATAATGGCATCCAAGCCCATCTAGCACAACTACAAATTTTAATACAAGAACATCAACCCAAATTCATATGTATTCAGGAAACTAGACTTGCAGAAGGAAATTTTTTTAAAATAAAACAATACCAGATATTTAGAAAAGATAGAGAGATCGACACAATAGCTAGCGGAGGCGTAGCAATACTTTGTAAAAACTCAATACAGGTCCAGCCAATTGATATTAACACTGAAATAGAAGCAATTGCTATTCGAACTGAATATCCAAGCCCAATCACTATTTGTAACATTTATATCCCACCAAACAAAACAGTTACCATAAATGAAATAGAAAACCTTATAAATCAACTTCCACATCCTCGGATTATCCTTGGCGACTTCAACGCACACAACGTGTTATGGGGATTGCAATTTAATAACTCGAGAGGAAAAACTATTGAAGACACACTTCTTGACAAATTTATCCTACTAAATGATGGGCCACCAACCTACCTCTCACCTCGATCTGGTAACACGAGTGTATTAGATCTCACTTTCGCAGATGATAAAATGGCGACAGAATTGACATGGGAAACAATTACCATTTTGCTTAGTGATGGACACTTCCCAATCAAAATATCATACTCCACAAACGACCAAAATATAGACCTTGAAAACGAATGTAAAAAATGGAATTTGAGAAAAGCAAACTGGCAACTATATGAAGATATACTAAAAAATATTAAAAAAGAAACAGACTTTAATGATATCAATAAAATCATAGCAAACTTTACATCCCAAATTACAAAAGCTGCAGAAGCAACCATCGGTTATAAAAATATAAACCAATCACGGAAAAATGTTCCTTGGTGGAATAAAGAATGTGCAGATGCAATAAGAAAACAGAAAAAAGCTTTATATAAGTTCAGAAAATATAAAACCAACGAAAATTTATTAGAATTACAAAGGGCCAAAGCCTATAGCAAAAAAATAATTAAAAAAATCAAAAATGCATCCTGGCAACAATTCGTCTCCACTATCAACAAAGACCCTCCCATGAAAACAGTATGGAACAATAATAAAAAAAATAAAGGCAATGAAACACCCAGAGAAATTAGCAATCTTAAAATAAACAATATCTCCATCACAGACTCCAAAGAGATTGCTAATGAAATAGGAAAACACTCCGAAAGAACATCAAGCGATTTGTTTTACGATCAAAACTTTCTACAGGAAAAATATGAAAATGAAAACAAAGGTATAGAAATTCAACCAGACATATTAAATCCCGCTTAACAAAGAATTTACTCTCTGGGAAATGAACACAGCAATAAGTGAAATGAAACAAAACTCAAGCCCTGGTCCAGATAACATCCCACCAATGCTAATAAAATATTTCCCTGATGAAACGAGAAAATATCTCCTAGAAATATATAACTATATATGGACAACACATTCGTTCTCCGACATTTGGCGAGAATCAATTATAATCCCAATACTCAAACCTAACAAAAATAAATGCGACCCTCCCAGCTACCGTCCCATATCCTTAACCAACTGTTTATGTAAAATAATAGAAAAAATGATAACTAGAAGATTAAACTGGCATCTAGAGAGTAACAAATTAATAACACGAACACAGAATGGGTTCAGGAATGGCAGGTCAACAACAGACAATCTCGCAATAATAACTTCGGAAATCCAACGAGCATTCAAAAACAACATCTAGTATCAATATTTTTCGATTTAGAGAAAGCTTATGATACTACATGGAAATTTAACATCTTAAAGACAATAAAAAGCTACAAAATCGAAGGAAATATAGTACACTTCATCAAGAACTTCCTAGAAGAGAAATTATTTAAAGTACGAATAAATAACACCTACTCAGACAAAATGAAAAAATTTAACGGAATACCACAAGGATCAACAAGTGTAATATTATTTTTAATAGCAATCAACAGCATTGCAGAAAACGTAAATAGTCCAGTTAATTTTCTTTTATTTGCTGATGATCGTATTATATATTATAATAATAAAAACATTCAGGCCGTACAAGACCACTTCAAAAAACAATAAATAAAATCGAAAACTGGTCACACATAGTAGGGTTTCGTTTTTCCTAATTAAAAACTAAAGCCGTTCACTTTAGTAAACATAGAAAGAACCAAATAGCCCCTTTACTATCATTAAATGGGAGCATAATTCAATTTGTGAAAGAAATTAAAACCCTGGGAATAACCATCGATAAAAAATTAACATGGAGAAAACACATAATAGCACTGAGCAGTGAATGTTTTAGGAAGCTAAATATACTAAAAATTCTATCACATCATGATTGGGGAGCAGACAGAGCAAATCTGCATACAATATACAAAGCGCTAATAAGAAGTAAACTTGATTATGGTGCAATAGTATACGCCACAGCAAAAAAATCAAACCTTCGTATATTAGACTCAGTACACCACACCGCACTAAGAATAATAACTGGAGCCTATAGAACTAGTCCGATACAAAGTATCTACTGCGAAGCATATGAACAGTCTCTATACGATAGAAGGAAATATTTAACTTTATCCTACGTATCTAAAATATCAAGTGACCCAGACCATCCTACATACAATCACATTATTAACCCATCAAATTCCAAAAATACTAGTTCTTACTCTCCTTTCCAAACCCATATAAACGAAATGCTCAAATCAATAAATCTTAATCTACCACAAATACAACACAATACAACATCCCAAATTCCTCCATGGTATGTCGAAAAACCCATCATAAATTTTGACCTTCAGCAATACAAAAAACAAGACACCAATCCAAAAATCATCATAAACCATTTCAACGACCTTAAAGAAAACAACAATGCCAATAAATTCATCTACATTGACGCATCTAAAACAAATAATAAAATAGGACCAGCATTCACAACGGAAAACGAAACAAACCAATTTCACCTCCCAGAAAATGTCAGTATATATACGGCAGAAATGCTTGATATCTTCTACAGTCTACAATATATACAAAACAAAAACAACCTTTCCTATACAATATGCTCCGATTCTCTAAGCAGTCTCCAGTCCATTTTAACAATATATCCCAAACATCCCCTAATCGAAAGAATCCATGATCTTCTATACTGACTTTCCTTAAACAATAACTAAAGTCAACTTCATATGGATTCCATCCCATGTTGGAATACCTGGGAATGAAAAAGCAGATGCAGCCGCCAAAGAAGCCATCACGCAGCCACTCACAGACATTCCCATCGAGGCGAGGGATGTTACAGCATCTATCCAAAATAAAATCAAGGAGAAATGGAACCAACGATGGAACGGCCTCAATACTAACAAATTTCAAAGTGTTCAAGAAAATATTGAACCCTGGACCCAAACCAAAAACTCCACAAGAAAAGAACAAGTAGTATTCACCAGAATGAGAATTGATCATACAAAATTAACACACAGATACCTCTTCGATAAAACCAATCCCAAAAACTGCACGGAATGTAACACACAGGAGTCGATAGAACATATACTTCTTCACTGCCCGAAATACGACGAAAATAGAAGAAAACATCAAATACCACCAACACTTAAGGAAGCCCTTAACATAAAGAACTTTAGACCCACCATACAATACATTAAAGATATCAATGTATTCAATGAATTGTAAATTATATTAATTAATTAAACCATGAATGTATATTGCTAATACCCAATGGGTGAAGCAAATTTGTTAAATAAAATAAAAATAAGAGGTAGTGGTCAGAATTTGGAGAGAAAATGACAAAATCAGATTTAAAAAAACCAAAGCTTTTTTATGAAATGCTAAAGCAAATGAGGAACCCGAGACCAGTAATTCTAAAAAACATAAAAGACAAAAAAAAAAACAAATAATAACAGAAGAAAAGAAAATTACGGAACAGTGGAAAGAGTATTATGAAGAACTTGTGGAGGAGAATATAGATAGAAATATTATAAACACATTTTTACACAACGAGAAATAAATGAAGAATGAAATACCCACGGAATTGATAAAATTTTTGAGTAACGAAAGCAAATATGAATTACTTAATTTATTAAACAAAGTAAAAAAGAACCAAATTACACCAGAGAATTGGAGAATAGGGATAATAGTACCATTATTTAAAAAAGGAGATATTAGAGATTGTAAAAATTATAGAGCCATAACCTTAACGAGCACACTCGGGAAATTGTACACAAGAATATTGGAAAAAAGATTCAGAAACATACTAGAAAGTCAAATAGAAGAGGTACAAACGGGTTTTAGGAGAGAAAGAGGGATTCAAGAGTGAGAGTGAGAAAGCAGTTCGTACAAACAGGCAGATACACATATGTTTCATAGATATGGAGAAAGCCCTCGACAGGATAAGAAGAAAAGAATTGTGGAATATTTTAAAACATCAAGGCGTGCATTAAGATCTTATACAGAATGTAAAAGTATGTATGAAAATACGAAAAATTACGTTCGAATAAGAAGAAACGTCAGCTCCAAAATGTAAAACTGGACTGAAACAGGTATGCATTCTAAACCCTTTACTGTTCAACATAGTGCTTGATGAAGCCATTAAAAGAGGCAAATCAAAATTAAAAATGTACACGGTGGGCTGTTGGAAAATGGAAACAATAAAAATATCAGAACTATGTTACGCTGACGATAAGGCCGTTATAGGAGAAAACGAAAAAGAACTACAATATAACGCAAATATATATACATATACAACGACGAACTGAAAAAATATAACACAAAAATAAATTAAATTAAATAAATTAAATCGAAAGAAGATACCTGCAGAAGTAAAGGCGGAAGTTGTAAGAAAATTAATAAAACCAATTTTTTCCTTTACGTGTGAAAGCTGGACAAAAACAGAAAGACAAAGAAGTATACTAACCAGCAATGAGATGAGGTTTTTGAGAAAAAATCAAGAAAAAACAAGAAGAGATATAATAAGAAATAAAATATACACAGATCCAATTCAATGTAATACCAATGGAGGTGACAATACAACAGGGTCAACTAAGGTGGATGAGACATATACCAAGAATGAACCAACATAAGCTAACAATAAGAATATTTGAAGCAAGGGAATCCGGAAAAAGAAAAAGAGATAGACCCAAAAAAGCATGGAGGGATGAAATAAGAAAGGCAGCAGAGAGTAGAGTAATCAAGAAGAATTGGAAAAAACTGCCCCAAATCCGCCCTACTCCCATAAACTTACACCGAAAGGTACAAAGGTTCATGGATTAATTAAGTTAGTAAGGTATTTTAGCTTAAATCTCAATTTATTTCATTTTGTCTCATTATCCGCAATTACTTTGATTTTTTTCTAAATTTCTCTTTTCTTCCCTGTTAGCTCTCAATTGAAATTCACTTCATTTTGTTCGCTATTTTTTAGCTTAGATTTATCCTTTAGTATTTCTATCTTGAAACTTTCTATCGCCAATGAATAAATGTTTTCTTTGATTTTAATAGATTTTTTAAATTTTTGTATTAACTTGTATATTCTGTAATATGAATTGTTCTATTCTGCTCTCTCTTGCCTCTACATCGACGGTATCTAATAGACGATATTCAATATTACGTTAGCGATGACAGCGCCATAGTATGTTCTGTAACTATTCGAACAAACAAATATAAAATAGCTGGGTAATCAAATAGACAGTTTGTGGAAAACTCCTAAAAATTAATATAAATGAATTTAAAATAACAGGAGATAATGTACCAAGAGCTAAATTTGAACACGACACAATTTTTAGTTGTTTTTATTTTTCCACTTACGTTTTAATTTTCTTAAAGTGCAAAGTTGTTGGTATGAAGCAAGGAATACCGACAATATCAATATAACTGTAGAAAAGAGAAAATGGCTTCAAATTGCAAATAATAATAATGATAATAAAAATGCAATATTTCCTGGGATAATGGAAACTAATGCCTGGAAAAAATACTGAACTTCCATATATTTGAAGTTCCAAACAAATACAAGAACTATTCTTGACTCCATGATATACTTTAAACTAATAAATTTGAAAGTTTTTGCAAAGTGTTTCTTCATCGTAATCATACTAATAATAAAAATAGTTTTGTTTTATTATCTATATCAGGAAATGCACGTTTCTTCACAAGTAATACATCTTTTTAAACTTCATCAATTTCTTCAGGGCCAAAAAATTGAAAGGTGTATTAAAAAGAGTTACATTTAAAATACTAACGCCCAATTACACTAGTCAGGTTTAAATTTTAAGAAACAAACAAAACAATGGTAAACGAAATTTTGACAGCAATATTGAATAGTTCATTTGACATTTTATTTCGATATGATATTGTCCATTTAAAGGAAACTTACAATTCTAGTAAATTGGTGCAACCGCCCTTATGTATTTAATATGTAAATATCATATGATAATTTAAATCTTGTTGATGGGATACATGATCTTATTACTATTTTGTTATTTCGATCATTAGATTTTAGAACATTTCGTTTACTCCATCTAAGTCACTGTTTTTATCTTCATTTGATGTTTTTAGTATTTTTCTGGTTTTTTTAATGCCTCTTTCGAATCTTCATCTTCTCTTTTGCTTCTTGCATTATTGATATTGTACTCTTCATTATCCGTAGGGTTCGCAGTCACTGTTGTATATTATATTGTTTCAGGTATTTATTTGTTGTTACTTGATGTCGTTATTTAAGATATAACTATTAAATATTTGAGTTTCTTTTATATATCGTTACCCGATAACATTAGAAGAGTGCGTATTGCTCATATCAAATGAATTTAATTATGCACAACAACTTAGTCATAAGTCTTCTTTGTTAAGAGATACATTTCGAAATACACAACACAAAACACTTCCTAACATACCACCATCTAAATTCCTAGAACAATCGTTTCCAGAACAATCTTTTAATCTTAGAGAATTCCAACATAAACCTTCAGGCAGTTTTTCCAACCATTATATTTTAAATTTCTCACGTTCCTTAAGAAAATTTCTCTTTTTTCCCACTTTTTTTTTTAATTTTGCCTCCCTTTTTCGTTGGTTATTAAGATGTATAATATCATACATATCATTTTATTTTTATTTTTTTCATGAAAAATACATATATCTGTTAAATAAATTATATTATTTATTTATACATATATAAAAACACTTACAAAATTCTTATATTTTTTGTATTTTATATATTTCTTTTTGTTTTCCTTTCAATGCAAACAATCTTCTTATATTTACCATATTTGGCTTCAGATTTAGATGCTGAACCTGAAGTACATACCTCCATATTTAATTAATATACCGTATTCCGTAAATCTTTGTTTTGATTTTGAAATATATATTAACTCTGGTTAGGTTATAATATAACAAAACATACACACATTACATAATAAGTAGCGTAGTATGTATTTTGTGTATAGTAACAAATCGCGCATGCGCAATAAGGTATGTGACCTGACTAAAGATAAAAAAATCAGGATAATAAATTAATTATGGATTATTCACGGAATAAATATAATACATAAAAATAAATAAAAATTCGTAATAGTACAGAAATTCTCTTAAAATAGACTATAGTTTTTCAATTTTTCCCTTTTTTCGATTTCCTTATTTTATTATTAAAAATTATCACAATATGGAAATATCCCGCGGATTGGCAACTCTACCTTCAGGATCTAATTGTATTGCTCGTCAAATTAAAAAAAATCTATAGAAACTCGTAAACAAAAACCAACACAATTGTCTGGTATTTACAAACAAACAGTACCAATGAGCCTACAAAATTATTTACAAAAAGAGTCAGATGAAAATTGTGATGATTTAGAAAATTTGAAATTTCAAGGGGAAAGTTCCTACCAGATCCTGAAATGATACATATCGATTTTTTAGTATTAGGCCCAGAACCACCAGAACAAAACATGTGATACTATCCAACTTAAAAACAATTCCTATAATAATTCACCAAAATTTGAAAATATTCATAGATTCTGGATCTGAATTTAATTTAATTACACCCGATATACTAAAGAAAAATAAATTAAAAACGAGCAAAGAATTTACCACTTTCCGCACAGCTAATGGAAAAGTGAGTGTACTGAAATAACAAATATCAAAATTTTTGGTCAAAACTACAAATTCCTTATTTTACTGTTTCACATTGAATGTAATTTATTTTTTGGAATTCAGATTCAGACAAATTTAAACTTTTGCTCTGATGAAATTACTATGAAAATTCAAAATTTGTCTCATTTAAATAACGATAATTCTTTCATACTAGTTAGAGATTCACACTTAAATTCTAATTTAAAACAAGAACTTCATAATGTCATAAATAATTATGAATGTCTTTTCTTAAACGACGGTGATCGTTTTACTTATATAATTATTCACAAAATAAAATTTATACATCTGATGACTCGCCTGTATTTGCAAAAATTATCGCTTACCCCAATATACGAAACGGATATAAAAGAACATATTCAAAAAATGTTAAAAGAAGGTAGCTATAAAAAATCACGATCTCTGTACAATAGTCCTATTTGGATAGTCCGAAAAAAATTGTGCACATCCGCTAAACAAAAAACAAGACTCGTACTTGATTCTAGAAAACCTCAAAAAACAAAATAAGATAAACATCCTCTTCCAAACATAGATACTTTGATTGATAAAATTTGCAAACCTACATATTTTACAGCACTTTATATACACCGCTTTTTCAACTCAAAGTGTATATTACGAATTTCTTAGTAAGCACATGCTACTTTTCAACGGTTTATGAATGAAGTTCTCGGTAATCTTATAGGTAAGATATGCCTAGTCTATGTGGACGATATTATCGTTTTCTGAAGCACTCAGAAAGAACATCTGCAAAATATCCGTACAGTATTTGATCATCTCAAAAAAGCAAATTTAAAAATTCAGATAGTAAATCGGAATTCTTTCTTACTGATGTTGAATATCTTTGTTTCTTTATTTCAAAAGAAGGCCTTAAGCCTAATCTATATTTTATATAAAAACGTACCCAACAATAATATTTCTGAATTAATAAAAAAAAAACGTTAATTAACTAACGAAATACTTTTCCTATGAGAATAAATATCCCGAAAAAATTAAAACTCCCGCTGAACAAATTATTTTCGAAATTACAAAATGAAAAGGAAAAACGTGTCAACCCAAATAATAAATACGAAATTTCAGATAAAACCAAAGCCTATCTAAAAAAAATTCAAGATTTATAACAAAACTCAAAAAAGCCTTTTATGAAAAAGTAAAAATTTTAGAATATGATTATAATAGAAATTTAACTAAAATAAATGGAAAGTTTAAATATCGTGTAGCAAAATTAGATACATTAATGGCCTCATTCTGATCCTCTCTGTACAGACTGTAAGCTCTGTAACAAATGGCCTTATTCTGATACTTTCCTCTATATCTCTATAGAGTTACAGTGACTGTAAGCTATAGAACTCTGTAAGCAATTTTTTTACAGAAAGGCGCGAATGTAATTCTGATCCTCATTCTATAACCAAGCGTTCTGCAACTGCGTAGTTACAGTGCTGCTAACTTCACAAAGATGTTGAAATGTTGACAAATAGTATATAACTAGCGAATTCTCGGCTACGCCGAGCATTCCCTAAAGCTCCGCTGTCAGTGCAAACAACAAATACCGATCGACATGAAACAATTATTTCATATTTCCACGTCAGGCCTCACCGAGACCTTTCATTAGATTGCAAACACGATATACTTCTAATAATTTTTTTACAAAAAACAAAAGCCGGTCGACATGAAACTTTTTTGTCATTTATGTACCTAAACTCTCACCGAGACCTTTCATTTGATACCATACACGACATACTTCTGACAACTTTCTGCATAAAACAAAAGTCGATCGACATGAAACATTTTTATCATATCTACACGCTAGCCCACACCAAGACTTATCATTTGATATCAAACACTATATATGTACCTGTGACAACCTTTTGCAAAAAACAAAAGCCGATCGACATTGACCATTTTCGTTAATTCTGCACACCAGCCTTCTTTGAAACCTTTCATTTGATACCAAACACCTCACACTTCTGACAACTTTTTGCAAAAAACAAATACCGATCGACGTAGCACTTTTTTGTCAATTCTGCACGCTAGCCCTCTCCGAGACCTTTCATTTGAGAGCAAACTCGACATAACTTGGAGAAATTTTTGCTAAAAACAAAAGCCGATCAACATTGACCTTTTTTGTTAATTCTACACGCCAGCCCTTATCGAGCCTTTCCATTTGATACTAAACACCATATACTTCTCACAACTTTTTGCAAAAAACAAAAACCGATCGACATAGCACATTTTTGTCAATTCTGCACGCTAGCCCTCGACAAGACGTTTCATTTGAGACCAAACTCGACATACCTTTAAAAACTTTTTGCAGAAAACAAAAGCAGATCGGAATGGAATATTTTTGTCAATTCTGCACGCTAGCCCTCAACGAGACTTTTCATTTGAGAACAAACTCGACATACTTTTGAGAAATTTTTGCAAAAAACAAAAGCCGGTCGACATGAAACATTTTTGTCATTTATGTACCCCAACTCTCACCGAGACCTTTCATTTGATACCATACACGACATACATCTGACAACTTTCTGCATAAAAAAAAAGTCGATCGACATGAAACATTTTTATCATATCTACACGTTAGCCCACACCGAGACTTTTCATTTGATACCAAACACTCTTTACTTGTGACAACCTTTTGCAAAAAACAAAAGCCAATCGACATTGACCATTCTCGTTAATTCTGCGCACCAGCCTTCATTGAAACCTTTCATTTGATACCAAACACCACACACTTCTAACAACTTTTTGCAAAAAACAAATACCGATCGACATAGCACATTTTTTTCAATTCTGCACGCTAGCCCTCTCCGAGACTTTTCATTTGATACCAAACACGACATACTTCTGACAACTTTTTGCAGAAAACAAAAGCCGATCGGAATGGAACATTTCTGTCAATTCTGCACGCTAGCCCTCAACGAGACCTTTTATTCGATACCAAACACGACATATTTCTGACAACTTTTTGCAAAAAACAAAAGCCGATCAGCATGGAATATTTTTGTCAATTCTGCACGCTAGCCCTCAATGAAACCTTTCATTTGAGACCAAATACCACATACTTCTGACATCTATTTACGAAAAACAAAAGCTGATGGGCATGGAATATTTTTGTCAATTCTGCACCCTAGCCCTCAATGAAACCTTTTATTTGAGACCAAACACCACACACTTCTGACATCTTTTTGCAAAACAACAAAAGCCGATTGACATGGCGCATTTTTGTCAATTCTACAGGCTAGCCCTCAGCCAGACGTTTTGTTTAATACCAAACTCGACATACTTATGAGAAATTTTTGCAGAAAACAAAAGCCGATCGAAATGGAACATTTTTGTCAATTCTGCACGCTAGCCTTCAACGAGACCTATCATTTGAGACCAAACTCGACATACTTTTAAAAACTTTTTGCAAAAAACAAAAGCCGATCAACATTAACCATTTTTGTTAATTCTGCACACCAGCCCTTATCGAAACCTTTCATTTGACACCAAACACCACACACTTCTGACAACTTTTTCCAAAAAACAAAAACCGATTCACATAGCACATTTTTGTCAATTCTGCACGCTAGCCCACAACGAGACGTTTCATTTGAGACCAAACTCGAAATACCTTTGAGAACTTTTTTCAGAAAACAAAAGCCGATCGGAATGGAATAGTTTTTTCAATTCTCCTCGCTAGCCCTCAATGAGACCTTTCATTTGAGACCAAACTCGACGTATCTTTGAGACAGTTTTGCAAATAACAAAAGCCGATCAACATTGATCATTTTTGTTAATTCTACACGCCAGCCCTTATCGAGCCCTTTCATTTGATACTAAACACCACATACTTCTCACAACTTTTTCCAAACACGACATTTTTCTGACAACATTTTGCAAAAAACAAATCCTAATCTACGTAGAACATTTTTGTCATTCGTGCACACCCGTCCACATTGTGTTGTTTCCTTAAAACCCAAGGATGACCTACTCCTAAAAACTTTTTGCTTAAAAAAAATGCAGATCTACATTTTTTTGTGATTTCGAAACCGGCCCTTATAGTTTTCTTTCATTTGATATCAAACAAAGCAAAGTGTTCTATTTATTTTATTTAGAAATATTTGATTTTTATTTTGTTACCTACTTCATAATTTAGCAACACTGTTTGTATTAGAAAATAGTAGTTAATTTTTAAATTTATAAATTAATATTGTCAATCCTAATACAACTGTCACCGTCTTCAAGTTAATTTAGGAATATTTGGTTTTAATTTAGTTACTTCATCACACATTTGGCAACATTGACTTTTGACAATGGAAACGTAAAAATTAATATTAATTAAATACGTTATATTTTAAATTTAAATTAGTTGTAACAACTTTGCTCAAGACTATTATACATGATACTGTATTTACTTCTTTAATATCAATGTTCTATAAAAAGTTATAATCGTTTAAAGTTCATAGACAGATTGTCAAAAGTGACAGATAACAGCGTGACTCTTCTTAAATTTAGACATGGCTACTAGGATCCATTGTTTCAAGTTATTAGTTTTGCACAGTTTTTATTTTTTTACACAAGAACCACTCACAGTAAAAATATGAGACCCCCAAAAGGCACAACAACACATTATTCCCTGCAATCTAAAAAAAAATTACAACAATTCCTTTCATGGTTAAGGTAGTTAGGCTTGCCACAAAGTTTGGCGATCGTCGTAATGAAAATAAATAAACATCACCGACACATGCCTTTTTAGTATATAGGACTAGCGAATTCTCGGCTACGCCGAGCATTCCCTAGAGCTCCGCTGTCAGTGCAAAAAACAAATTCCGATCGACATGAAACAATTATTTCATATTTGCACGTCAGGCCTCACCAAAACCTTTCATTAGATTGCAAACACAATATACTTCTAACAATATTTTGCAAAAAACAAAAGCCGGTCGACATTAAACATTTTTGTCATTTATGTACCATAACTCTCACCGAGACCTTTCATTTGATACCATACACGACATACTTCTGACAACTCTCTGCATCAAACAAAAGTCGATCGACATGAAACATTTTTATCATATCTACACGCTAGCCCACACCGAGACTTTTCATTTGATACCAAACACTATATACTTGTGACAACCTTTTGCAAAAAACAAAAGCCGATCGGAATGGAACATTTCTGTCAATTCTGCACGCTAGCCCTCAACGAGACCTTTTATTCGATACCAAACACGACATATTTCTGACAACTTTTTGCAAAAAACAAAAGCCGATCAGCATGGAATATTTTTGTCAATTCTGCACGCTAGCCCTCAATGAAACCTTTCATTTGAGACCAAATACCACATACTTCTGACATCTATTTACGAAAAACAAAAGCTGATGGGCATGGAATATTTTTGTCAATTCTGCACCCTAGCCCTCAATGAAACCTTTTATTTGAGACCAAACACCACACACTTCTGACATCTTTTTGCAAAACAACAAAAGCCGATTGACATGGCGCATTTTTGTCAATTCTACAGGCTAGCCCTCAGCCAGACGTTTTGTTTAATACCAAACTCGACATACTTATGAGAAATTTTTGCAGAAAACAAAAGCCGATCGAAATGGAACATTTTTGTCAATTCTGCACGCTAGCCTTCAACGAGACCTATCATTTGAGACCAAACTCGACATACTTTTAAAAACTTTTTGCAAAAAACAAAAGCCGATCAACATTAACCATTTTTGTTAATTCTGCACACCAGCCCTTATCGAAACCTTTCATTTGACACCAAACACCACACACTTCTGACAACTTTTTCCAAAAAACAAAAACCGATTCACATAGCACATTTTTGTCAATTCTGCACGCTAGCCCACAACGAGACGTTTCATTTGAGACCAAACTCGAAATACCTTTGAGAACTTTTTTCAGAAAACAAAAGCCGATCGGAATGGAATAGTTTTTTCAATTCTCCTCGCTAGCCCTCAATGAGACCTTTCATTTGAGACCAAACTCGACGTATCTTTGAGACAGTTTTGCAAATAACAAAAGCCGATCAACATTGATCATTTTTGTTAATTCTACACGCCAGCCCTTATCGAGCCCTTTCATTTGATACTAAACACCACATACTTCTCACAACTTTTTCCAAACACGACATTTTTCTGACAACATTTTGCAAAAAACAAATCCTAATCTACGTAGAACATTTTTGTCATTCGTGCACACCCGTCCACATTGTGTTGTTTCCTTAAAACCCAAGGATGACCTACTCCTAAAAACTTTTTGCTTAAAAAAAATGCAGATCTACATTTTTTTGTGATTTCGAAACCGGCCCTTATAGTTTTCTTTCATTTGATATCAAACAAAGCAAAGTGTTCTATTTATTTTATTTAGAAATATTTGATTTTTATTTTGTTACCTACTTCATAATTTAGCAACACTGTTTGTATTAGAAAATAGTAGTTAATTTTTAAATTTATAAATTAATATTGTCAATCCTAATACAACTGTCACCGTCTTCAAGTTAATTTAGGAATATTTGGTTTTAATTTAGTTACTTCATCACACATTTGGCAACATTGACTTTTGACAATGGAAACGTAAAAATTAATATTAATTAAATACGTTATATTTTAAATTTAAATTAGTTGTAACAACTTTGCTCAAGACTATTATACATGATACTGTATTTACTTCTTTAATATCAATGTTCTATAAAAAGTTATAATCGTTTAAAGTTCATAGACAGATTGTCAAAAGTGACAGATAACAGCGTGACTCTTCTTAAATTTAGACATGGCTACTAGGATCCATTGTTTCAAGTTATTAGTTTTGCACAGTTTTTATTTTTTTACACAAGAACCACTCACAGTAAAAATATGAGACCCCCAAAAGGCACAACAACACATTATTCCCTGCAATCTAAAAAAAAATTACAACAATTTCTTTCATGGTTAAGGTAGTTAGGCTTGCCACAAAGTTTGGCGATCGTCGTGATGAAAATAAATAAACATCACCGACACATGCCTTTTTAGTATATAGGACTAGCGAATTCTCGGCTACGCCGAGCATTCCCTAGAGCTCCGCTGTCAGTGCAAAAAACAAATTCCGATCGACATGAAACAATTATTTCATATTTGCACGTCAGGCCTCACCAAAACCTTTCATTAGATTGCAAACACGATATACTTCTAACAATATTTTGCAAAAAACAAAAGCCGGTCGACATTAAACATTTTTGTCATTTATGTACCATAACTCTCACCGAGACCTTTCATTTGATACCATACACGACATACTTCTGACAACTCTCTGCATCAAACAAAAGTCGATCGACATGAAACATTTTTATCATATCTACACGCTAGCCCACACCGAGACTTTTCATTTGATACCAAACACTATATACTTGTGACAACCTTTTGCAAAAAACAAAAGCCGATCGACATAGCACATTTTTTGTCAATTCTGCACGCTAGCCCTCTCCGAGACCTTTCATTTGATACCAAACACGACATACTTCTGACAACTTTTTGCATAAAACAAAAGCCGATCAACATGGAACATTTTTGTCAATTCTGCACGCTAGCCCTCAACAAGACTTTTCATTTGATACCAAACACCACACACTTCTGACAACTTTTTGAAAAAAACAAATACCGATCGACATGGAACATTTTTGTTAATTCTGCACGCTAGCCCTCTCCGAGACCTTTCATTTGATATCAAACACGATATACTTCTGAAAACTTTTCGCAAAAAAACAAAAACCGATCGACATAGTAAATTTTTGTCAATTCTGCAGGCTAGCCCTCTCCGAGATCTTTCATTTGATACCAAACACGACATACTTTTGACAACTGTTTGCATAAAACAAAAGCCGATCGACATGGAACATTTTTGTCAATTCTGCACGTTAGCCCTCAACGAGACTTTTCATTTGATACCAAACACCACACACTTCCGACAACTTTTTGCAAAAAACAAATACCGATCGACATAGCACATTTTTATCAATTCTGCACGCAAGTCCTCTCCGAGACCTTTCATTTGATATCAAACACGATATACTTCTGACAACTTTTTGCAAAAAACAAAAACCGATCGACATAGTACATTTTTGTCAATTCTGCAGGCTAGCCTTCTCTGAGACCTTTCATTTGATACCAAACACGACATACTTTTGACAACTTTTTGCTTAAAACAAAAGCCGATCGACATGGAACATTTTTGTCAATTCTGCACGCTAGCACTCAACGAGACTTTTCATTTGATACCAAACACCACACACTTCTGACAACTTTTTGCAAAAAACAAATACCAATCGACAAAGCACATTTTTATCAATTCCGCACGCTAGTCCTCTCCGAGACCTTTCATTTGATATCAAACACGATATACTTCTGACAACTTTTTGCAAAAAACAAAAACCGATCAACATAGTACATTTTTGTCAATTCTGCAGGCTAGCCCTCTCCGAGACCTTTTATTTGATACCAAACACGACATACTTCTGACAACTTTTTGCAAAAAACAAAAGCCATTCGATATAGAACATTTTTGTTCATTCTTCACGCTAGCCCTCATCGTAACCTAGTCTAATATAACATTCACTGTCTTCAGTAACCTTTCATTTGGGAATATTTGTTCTTTGTTTAGTTACTTTATTAAACATTTATCAACATTGACTTTTGTAATTCGAAAATACCCAAACACGACATTTTTCTGACAACATTTTGCAAAAAACAAATTCTAATCTACATAGAACATTTTTGTCATTCGTGCACACCAGTCCGTATTGTGTCGTTTCCCTAAAACCCAAGGACGACCTACTTCTAACAACTTTTTACGGAAAACAAATGCAGATCATTTTAAAACTGGCCCTTATGGTTTCCTTTCTTTTGATAACAAACACAGCAAAGTATTCAATTTATTTTATTTAAGAATATTTGATTTTTATTTAGTTACTTTATAATTTGGCAACACTGTTTGCTACGCCGAGCATTCCCTAGAGCTCCGCTGTCAGTGCAAAAAACAAATGCCGATCGACATGAAACAATTATTTAATATTTCCACGTCAGCCCTCACCGAGACCTTTCATTTGATACCAAACACAACATACTTCTGACAACTTTCTACATAAAGCAAAAGTCGATCGACATGAAACATTTTTATCATATCTGTACGCTAGCCCACACCAAGACTTTTCATTAGATACCAAACACTCTATACTTGTGACAAACTTTTGCAAAAAACAAAAGCCGATCAACATTGACAATTTTTGTTAATTCTGCCCACCAGCCCTCATTGAAACCTTTCATTTGATACCAAACACCGTACACTTCTGACAACTTTTTGCAAAAAACAAAAACCGACCGGCATAGTTCTCAACAAGACGTTTCATTTGAGACCAAACTCGACATACTTTTGAGAACTTTTTGCAGAAAACAAAAGCCGATCGGAATGGAACATTTCTGCCAATTCTGCACGCTAGCCCTCAATGAGACCTTTTATTCTATACCAAACACGACATATTTCTGACAACTTGTTGCATAAAACAAAAGCCGATCGACATAGACCATTTTTGTCAATTCTCTACTCGAGCCCTTATCGAGCCCTTTCATTTGATACCAAACACAACATACTTCTGATATCTTTTTGCATAAAACAAAAGTCAATCGACATGGAATATTTTTGAAATTTCTACAGGCTAGCCCACACCGAGAACTTTCATTTAATACCAAACACTATAAACTTTTGAAAACTTTTTGTAAAAAGAAAAGCAGACCGTAATGGATCATTTTTGTCAATTCTGCATGCTAGCCCTCAACGAGACCTTTCTTTTGAGACTATACTTGACATATTTCTGAGAACTTTTCGCAAAAAACAAAAGCCGATCAAGATTGAACAATTTTGTTAATTTTTCACGCTAACCCTCATCGAGTCCTTATTTTGATACTAACCACCACATACTTCTGACAACTATTTGTGAAAAACAAAAGCAGATTGGCATGGAACATTTTTGTCAATTCTGCACGCTAGCCCTCAATGAAACCTTTCATTTGAGATCAAACACCACACACTTCTGACAACTTTTTGCAAAAAACAAAAGGCGATTGACACGGCACATTTTTGTCAACTCTGCACGTTAGCCCTCAACGAGACCTTTCATTTGAGACCAAACTCGACATACCTTTGATAACTTTTTGCAGAAAACAAAAGCCGATCGGAATGGAACATTTTTGTCAATTCTGCTTGCTAGCCCTCAACGAAACCTTTCATTTGATACCAAACACGACATACTTCTGACAACTTTTTGCATAAAACAAAAGCCGATCGACATGGAACATTTTTGTTAATTCTGCACGCTAGCCCTCAACGAGACCTTTCATTTGAGACCAAACTCGACATACCTTTAAGAAATTTTTGCAAAAAACAAAAGCCGATCAACTTTGACCTTTATTGTTCATTCTACACGCCAGCCCTTATCGAGCCCTTTCATTTGGTACTAAACACCACATACTTCTCACAACTTTTTCTAAACAACATTTTTCTGACATTTTGCAAAAAACAAATTCTAATTTACGTAGAACATTTTTGTCATTCGTTTCCTTAAAACCCAAAGACAACCTACTTCTAACAACTTTTTCCGAAAAACAAATGCAGATCGACATGACACATTTTTTTTGTCATTTCAAAACCGGCCATTATGGTTTTCTTTCTTTTGATATCAAACACAGCAAAGTGTTCCATTTAATTAGGTACATTTGATTTTTATTTAGTTACTTCATAATTTGGCAACACTGTTTGTATTAAAAAATAATATTTAATTTATAAATTAATATTGTCAATCCTAATAAAACTGTCACCGTCTTCAGAGAAGTTAATTTAGGAATATTTGGTTTTAATTTAGTTACTTCATTACACATTTGGCAACATTGACTTTTGACAATGGAAACGTCAAAATTAATATTAATTAAATACGTTATATTTTAAACTTATATTAGTTGTAACACCTTTGCTCAAGACTATTATACATGATACTGTATTTACTTCTTTAATATCAATGTTCTATAAAAAGTTATAATCGTTTAAAGCTCATAGACAGATTGTCAAAAGTGACAGATAACAGCGTGACTCTTCTTAAATTTAGACATGGCTACTAGGATCCATTGTTTCAAGTTATTAGTTTTGCACAGTTTTTATTTTTTTACACAAGAACCACTCACAGTAAAAATATGAGACCCCCAAAAGGCACAACTACACATTATTCCCTGCAATCTAAAAAAAAAATTACAACAATCCCTTTCATGGTTAAGGTAGTTAGGCTTGCCACAAAGTTTGGCGATCGTCGTGATGAAAATAAATAAACATCACCGACACATCACCAAACTCGACATACTTTTGAGAACTTTTTGCAGAAAACAAAAGCCGATCGGAATGGAACATTTCTGTCAATTCTGCACGCTAGCCCTCAACGAGACCTTTTATTCGATTTTTTGCATAAAACAAAAGCAGATCGACATAGATCATTTTTGTGAATTCTGTACGCGAGCTCTCGCCAAGACCTTTCATTCGATACCAAATACGACATATTTCTGACAACTTTTTGCAAAAAACAAAAGCCGATCGACATAGAACATTTTTGTCAATTTTGCATTTCAGCCCTCAACGAGACCTTTCATTAGATACCAAACTCGACATACTTCTATTAACTTTTTGCATAAAACAAAAGCCGATCAACATAGACCGTTTTTGTCAGTTCTGCACGCGAGCCCTCAACAAGACCTTTTATTTGAGACCAAACATGATATACTTTATACTACTTTTTGCAAAAAACAAAAGCCGATCGACATAGATCATTTTTGTCAAATCTCTAGGCGAGCCCTCGCCGACACCTTTCATTAGATACTAAACACGACATACGTCTATTATCTTTTTGCATAAAACAAAAGCCGATCAACATGGAAAATTTTCTTTTTTGTACACCAACCCTCACCGAGACTTTTCATTCGATACAAAACACATATTTCTGATAACATTTTGCAAAAAACAAATTCTAATCGACGTAGAATATTTTTGTCATTCGTCCACTCCAATCCACATTGTGTCGTTTCATTAAAATCCAAGGACGACCTACTTGTAACAACTTTTTGCGCAAAACAAATGCAGATCGACGTGACATATTTTTTTTTGTCGTTTCAAAACCGGCCCTTATGGTTTTTTTTCTTTTGATATCAAACAGCAAAGTGTTTAGGAATATTCGGTTTTAATTTAGTTACTTTATCACACATCTGGCAACATTGACTTTTGACATTGGAAACGTCAAAATTTATATTAATTAAATACGTTATGTTTTAAACTTAAATTAATTGTAACACCTTTGCTCAAGACTAATATACTTGATACTGTATTTACTTCTTTAATATCAATGTTCTAAAAAAAGTTATAAATCGTTTAAAGTTCATAGACAGATTGTCAAAAGTGACGGATGACATCGTGACTCTTCTTAAATTTAGACATGGCTACTGGGATCCATTGTTTCAAGTTATTAATTTTGCATAGTTTTTATTTTTTTACACAAGAACCACTCACAGTAGAAATATGAGACCCCCAAAAGGCATAACTACACATTATTCCCTGCAACCTAAAAAAAATTACAACAATACCTTTCATAGTTAATGTAGTTAGGCTTGTGACAAAGTTTGGCGATCGTCATGATGAAAATAAATAAACATCACCGACATGTTTTAAACTTAAATTAGTTGTAAAACCTTTGCTCAAGATTATTAATCATAATACTGTATTCACTTCTTTAATATCAATGTTCTATTTGAAAATACAATCCTTTGAAGTTCATAGACTGATTGTCATAAGTGACAGATGACAGGTTCTTTCTTTTTTAATTTAGACATGGCTACTAGGATCCTTCTAAAAAATTTTGTTTCAAAATTAAAAAAGTGTGTGGTTTTTATTAATTTACGCAGAAACTGCTTGACGTAAAAATATGAAACACCAAAAAGGCACACCTACGCATCATTCTCTACAATTTGATATTATTATACATAACAATTTCATAAATGGTTAAGGCTGTAGGTTTGTCCGAAAATTTGGCGATCGTCATGATGAAAATAAATATAGATTAGGACACATGCCTTTTAGTATATATAGGATTTTTAAATTTATAAATTAATATTGTCAACCCTAATACGACTGCCACCGTCTTCAGTGAAGTTAGTTTAGGAATATTTGGTTTTAATTTAGTTACTTCATCACACATTTGGCAACATTGACTTTTGACATTGGAAACGTCAAAATTTATATTAATTAAATACGTTATGTTTTAAACTTAAATTAGTTGTAACACATTTGCTCAAGTCTATTATTCATGATACTGTTTTTAAATCTTTGATATCAATGTTCTATTAAAAGATATAATCATTTAAAGTTCATAGGCAGATTGTCAAAAGTGACGGATGACGGCGTGATTCTTCTTAAAGTTAGACATGGCCTCTGGGATCCATTGTTTCAAGGCAGCATTTGTGCAAAGTTTTAATTTTTTACACGAAAACTACTAATAGTAAAAATATGAGACACCCAAAAGGCACCAGATCTCATTAGCCCCCACATATTAAAAAAAAAAATTATAACAATCACTTGCATGGTTCAGACTGTAGGCGTTTACAAAAGTTACTCGATGCTCGTGATGAATCTATAGATAGATATATAGATATATAGTGAATCTAATCGTTTAGTATATAGGACTAGCGAAGGCTCAGCTACGCTGAGCTTCCCTAGGCCTCCGGCATCAATGAAATATTTACAGTTGACGGCTAATTTCATTCCTGTACACCAGCTCTCGACGAGACCTTTCATATGATACCAAACACGACATACTTCTGACAAATTTTGCAAAAAAAACAAAAGCCGATCGACCTGGCAAATTTTTGTTATTTCAATATGGCTGCCCTACTTGAGTGCTTTCATTTGATACCAAACATGGCATACTTCTGACAACTTTGTGCATAAAACAATAGTCGATCGACAGGAAACATTTTTGT
Organism: Stenolophus ochropezus; assembly: GCA_035578165.1. Classification (NCBI taxonomy): domain Eukaryota; kingdom Metazoa; phylum Arthropoda; class Insecta; order Coleoptera; family Carabidae; genus Stenolophus; species Stenolophus ochropezus. The sequence goes on from JAQOWZ010000003.1 coordinate 4,676,869, forward strand.
CATTTCTGCACGCTAGCCCACAAGAAGATCTTTCATTCGATACGAAACATGACATATTTCTAACAATTTTTTGAAAAATACAAAAGCCGGTCGACGTAAAATATATTTCTCATTTAGAGCCTTTTCACACACTTTGGATCCGACTTCCAAGTAGCACTGCGATTGCCTATGTACCCCGGTCAAGAAAAGTCATTTACATTTTGTCTTACGACAATGGCGCGTGAACGCATTAATGCATTGTGGATTTTATACAGACGACTTTGCCGTCGAAAAATAATTGTCCTTTCATTAAAATGTTGCCTCAAATGAGTGCATATTTCTGCTCACGCTTTTGTTTTTGTATATTCCTTCTGTCTTATCCCATAGTACTGGTCTAGCCAGCCTGATACCATTAAATTAAAAAAAAAAACAGAGCCGAGGTGGTCTCGAACCAGGTCTTGTAGATTATTTATATTATGAATCCGCCCTCTTATCCACTCGGCTATGGAGCATTTTGTTTTAGACGTTTCTTATTCGAAAATATGAAGGATAACCTTCAAAATACAATTTATTTTATCAAATATTTCAGTTAGAAAAGGCCATACTACACAACATTTGGTTTTATTAGATGCAAAATTAAGTAATCTAACTAACGATACCATATACACCCGATTTTATTTACCGGGACAGATGGAAACAGCAAAAAACTGTTTTCCCATGTTATTTCCCTATGTCAAGGTTTTTAGTATTCACCCTGTACACATAATTTTTATAGGTTTATCAATACCGTTTACACCAGTCTTTGTAAAATTTGTTTGTATGTATATCAGAAAAAAGAACAATATTTTTAACAGTTTAAAAAAATCACATAGATGGCACTAATTATGAAATTTATTGCATCTGCTAAACAAGGAATCGATATAATTACTTAACAATTAAATATTTTTATATTTAATTATGTATATATTTTAAAATAATATTTTTAGGCATAAATGAAATTTATTATTCTAAGCAAAAACAAGAACATAATAATATTTTGAATACATTGTGACATACCAAACTAACTGGTGGTGCCAGTGTTGTTTTATTTATTTCCAAATCACCTGTATGATGTGAAAAGAAAAAAACTTGAATCCCCAGAGTAAATCTTAAGGGCTTAAATATTTGATCAAAATGCATAAAAATTGATTACATTATATAATTAAAACTTATTAAGAACAATCTGTATGAAATATTTAAAAAAAAGTCGCTAATCCTTGGAATTATTGTAGATAGAAACTTCTCGTCTTTTTCTACGAATAATGAAATGGCAAACGGTAATATAAAGTATGTGCTTTGAAAAGTGGACTTGTGTGTAATATTTGTCGGACTTCTTTAGTTTAACGTTACTATTTTAATGGAATTCTAAATCATTTACAGCTGATTTCTTATTTTGTAAATCTACAATGAATTTGTTTTGACAGGAATAAGGACATTTTATTTCCAGAAGTTCAAATCCGTTTTCTGTTTTGATAAAACCATCATCACTACATGCTAAGTATGGTTGGTTAGATAATATTACAACACTACAAGTCCAATTTCATGTATAATATATTAGTTGAAGCTTGAAATACTGATCTCGCTTCACTTTTGGTTTCCAAGCCATAACGCATAGCTTGATTACAATAAAAATTGTAGCCATTGATTCTTAACAACAACATTTTCATTATAATAATCACTGTCATATTTTCTCTGTACCAATCTAATTCTATTGGTACATTTACAATGAAAGAGTTCATTGCAGAATATGTAGTTTTATGGGGATTTTTTAATCTGCTTTTAATTTCCCTACAGGTATAATACTTTATGCACTCGTTTCAGACAAAATTTCTTTGCTTATGTTCTGAAAATGTAAAAAGAATATCAAGAAAATTTCCAGTCGTGTTTTTGTAGAATGGTTTTATTGAAACTTTGTGATATTTTTCAACCTGCGTTTGTAAAGGTTTGTTCCAAATGATAGACTGATCAGTTTTGGACTGTATTTTAGAATTCTTATTTAAATGTGACTTCACTACACAGACACAATTGAAGGTAAAATTATAGAAATAACACATATGTAAACAAATACTTTGTTTCTTGCAGTAGTTTCATTTGTACAAGTTGTGATACACAATACATTGCTAACTTCTTTACATTTCTTAATAAAATAAATTCTCTTTATGATAATATAGCAAAATGAATTCTGGATTCCGCAAAAATCGCTCCTGTGTAGATAACTCCTAATAGCCATGTCTAAATTTAAGAAAAATCACGCTGTCATCCCTTACTTTGACAATCAGACTATGAACGATTATATCTTCTTATAGAGTATTGATATCAAAGATTTAAATACAATTTCATGAATAATAGACTTGAGCAAAGGTGCTACAACTAATTTCAGTTTAAAACATAACGTATTTAATTAATATAAATTTTGACGTACCCAATGTCAACAGTCAATATTGCCAAATGTATGACGAAGTAACTAAATTAAAACCAAATATTCCTAGACTAACTTCACTGAAGACGCTGGCAGTTGTATTAGGATTGACAATATTAATTTATAAATTTAAAAATTAACTACTATTTAATTTTATTTCGTGTTTGATTTAAAATGAAATATAAATATAGTAGTAATAGAATTTCCTTGAATAAATGTGTATTTTTATAGTTAGTTATTTGAAATTCCACTGTTTGAGAACCGATTTTTTATTCAGTTTAACGTTTAAAAATTCAAATATTATTTGGAAACAATAGCACTATTTACAGTTAAAAGTAAGCAATTCTTAATTACAATATATTATACTGGAGTTTTTCTCAGTTCTCTACTTATATTTTTATTCCAAAGAAAAAATATGAACAAAAATTATATAAAATGAAACTGTCAACTAACTTTCGGAATGTCGGTAACATAGGTATCATAATTAAAACATGACTACTAATTTTATTCCGTGGAAGCTTTTTTTTTTTATTCTGATAATGCAGTCTTTTCATTAACGATATTTAATTTTATTTCGTGTTTGATTAAAAATGAAATATAAATCTAGTAGTAATAAAATCTCCTTGAATAAATGTGTAATTTTATAGTTATATGAAACTCCACTGTTTGAGAACCGATTTGCTTCAAAATTTACTTCACACAACATTTATAAAAATAAATTTACAAATAACAATTAAAACTTTTTAAAACGACACATCGCTATTAAACATTTCTTTGTACTATAATTTTGATCAGTTAGATTTCATTATGTTATTATAAAAACGTTTCAGAACTGCTGTGCTTACAAAAGAAATTTTTATAATGAAACGTATGAATTGCAAGTGTAAATAATGTCATTTTAAAATTAGGTTTTACTTTTATATTTGTTAGATAATAAAGTTAAAATTTACCTCATGAAGATGATTATTTCATTATTTTTACTTACTTGAGTTTCGCCGATATGCCACCATTTTTCTCGGGCGGGAAAATTAAATTATGCAGTACTGACCCAAGATGAATTTTTTGTTTATCGATAATACGAATAAATACGAAATATTTTTTTTAAGAAAATTGTATTAAAAGAAAGAAATTTGAAGCATTTCAAATCAGTGTTCTTTAACTGATGTATAATTATAACTTAGATACACAAAATAGGAAAGTTATATATTATTAAAATATTACAATAAATAATAATGACAATAAACTATGTAGTAAAAATCTTCTGGGCGGAACGAATTAGTCTTCAGGATTCCCTGTAAATGCTAACGGAAAACCGCCAAAAACGTTAGCAAAAGACGGTAACTAAACAAAAAGAATAATGTGAAAGAATGAATCGAACCGGTAATAACACTTACATTATTTAAATATATTGGAATTGCCATAAAGAAAGAGCGTTTTCCGAAGAAGCAGTGGGCAAAACGACCAATTCAGATTTAACCTTTTCAAATTTTCTTTTAGTTTCAGAGAAAAACGAAAATAAGTCGACTTATTTGAAAATAACTGGAATTATTTATTTAATTTCATTGACTGTGAATTAGGAAAATCTGTTGTAATCGTTGAAAATGTTGTCAAAAAACAACGATTTTACCTAATTCAATGCTATGGCAATCGGCCTCATGTTTATCTTTGGGGCCGTTGGAAACAAATAGTTTATGCAAATTATCTTCGACCGAATGTAGAGAATTTAAAGGAGAGAATTAGAGACGCTGTGACGTCTTTAACTCTGCGGAAGAAATTCAAAGAAGTTAAATAATTGCATCGAAGACTACAATTGTGCGCTCAACAAACCGTGAATCGATTGAGTAGACTAGTTACTGTTTATATTATTTTTGTTGTTAAATTTATGAAACTAAAGTTAAAGTCATGTTAACAATAATTTCTATGATAACGCAAACTTGTTTTTTTGTCTGAGACTAAAAGAAAATTTGAAAAGGTTAAAACTGAATTGTCAGTATTGAAATATGTAAAAACTTTTATTAAGAATACATGTTTCTCGTAAAATAAAAAATAAAAATGTTTTCCTTCTTTCTAACTCGATCCGATGACATACTGTATATCAAGGCCACAGAGAATGTTAATATGAATTTTGACTTACTTTATTTGGACATTGCAAAGTTTTCTCGTAGAATTTGTCACGCAAAATTTGAAGAATGTTTCTTTCATTTCATGTAGTAATTTATATGTTTATTTTCTGAAAATACGACGAAATTTTCCTCCAGTGATCAAACAGATATGCGTTCTGTTAAATGAAAAATAGTAATTAGTTAATATTTTTTTTTCTTTAAATATAAATGTATTTACTATTCTTGTACAACTTCGTCAATAATAATATAGTTTTTCCGATGGTAGCAGAATCGTCAGCGAATAGAGTGGTTTCCATTTTAAGTTCCAAAATATTCAATATCGCTTTCCAAAAGAGGTTATTCTTGACAAGTTTTCCAAAAATATATTTTTTGAGAAACTGCTACCCTATAAAAAATGAAAACTTATATAATAAAGGAAGATATTTTTTATTCAAATGATGCCTTCGTTTAAAAATGGATTCATTTTTCCAAATATTGTTTAACATCAACGTAGTATATATTTGATTTGGACTAATAATCCATATGCTTCCATTGAAATTTAATCCTTTTCTTGTAATATTGAATGAAGGAAATTTCCATCTCAGGATTTGATCCATTTTTCTGTATTCAGAAGGAAATATTACTAATTAATAAAAAATATGTAAACATTGAACACTTTTTTATAAAAAAAATTTCGCCTCAGATGAAAGAACTTCTATATTAATTGCAATAGTCCAAATAAGGATATAACTCGTATTTATAATCTTCGATGTACTTCACAGGTACAATGCAATGTATACTTCAGTTTCCAATATCTATAAATATAAAATTCACAAATGATATTTTTTAGAACATAAGAAAAACATACCATTTCACATTGTTGTGAATCATGAAGATTTTTGGTATTTGTGTATCTTTATTATATATTATGAATTTAACTTTTAATTAGTTACATTAGTTTAAGATTTTTCTACAATTTTTTTTCTTAAAATTTAGAAATTTTGTTATGATATTATATATCATTTATTTTAATAAATTATTTGAGTTGCCAGAATACTTTGATTAATAAAAAGTTTAATAATTTACAAATATAAATGTATAACAATATTATTAATATTTTCATTTACATTTTAACTTACAGAATTATTTTATTCAATTAAAAGTTTCAAATAGATTACAAAATGAAGTTCTTGTTAAAATTATAAAATCTTTCATATAAAATTAAAAATAAATTTTTATAACCTGGCAACTCGATTACATACAAACATTCACACAAACATTCATACTTTTGCGATTTATTACTCTCTTATTTTTTTTTTATTTGATCGCTTTGTGGTTTTTTTATTTATTATAATGTTGTAATATGCTTCATTAGCTTCATACCCACCAGCCGGTTTGTGACGAGTAATTATTATGAAGCTTATTTTTTCTTATTTATTGTTTTAATTTTTTTAACCACGGGCTATTATAATATTGAAGCAAAGTACAGCAAAAATCCCAAATACCACTGGTATAGGGTTTTAAAGTATTATGTAACAAGTCATTGTCTTGCCAAGTCTACCAAGGAATTATAGATAATATGGTACACATTATGTACATAAAAATGTAATTTAAAACAAAAAATATAAATTGAATGTACTCTTACCAAATAAATTGCAGTTAATATTTGTACTTTTGTAGTTTTTAAAAATGAAAATATTGTTACTCAAAATCATACAACAGTGACAATGACTTGCTTACATAATACTTCAAAACCCACCAGCAGTAGTTGGAATTTTTACCATACTTTGCGGTTTTGTAGTAGTATGTAGTATATTGCCAAAAAAATGTATATTTATATTCTGTTGCATGAATTTTGAGGTACAATGGTAGACTGGCCTGCCCACATGTTGCGATTTATTATATACTTTTGTTTAACGTCACATTTGTAATACATATTATAGAGAGACGCAACATGTTTTAACTTAAGCCTGGTATTAGATAGTTTTCATATAACGTCTTTATTTTTAGATGGTATTAATTAAAAATTATTGACAGCAGTATTGTTTAAGCGCTATTACATTTTTTATTGACAATGAAAAATATTAATGTTAACTAATGACTGTTGTATTATATTAAAATAAAAAAGTTGCTTAATCAATCTTTTATTAGTAGTAAAAGGTAAAATATGCATTTAAATATAATTTTATTATAATTGTATTTTAATGTAAAAAATTAAAATTATTTTTTATACTTACATATAAAAGAGGTTTTCATTTAACTATTAAATGTAGGGACCTTTTTATCATTAAATAAAATTTTTAATGTATATTATTGAAAATATTGGTAAAACATACAATATACCAGAATGTAGACGCTATAGAAAATTTTTCTAATACTTAACCATTGCTTTGTACTATTTATTTTATTTATGTTTAATATTATTTTTATTAACTTTTATGTAAAGAATAGTTTTATTTATAATTGCCTTTTATAATTCTTTTTATTGTATTTTCATTTTGGCAAAGTCCGTAAAATTTGTAAAAGGAGCAATGGTATTATCAGACTTAAGTTCTTTTTTATTACCTTTTACAATATTTTACGAACCACTTTTCATGTTGGAATATTATTTAATACTTATATCAATTACATTTATTAAATATAGTGCATATATTATTTAACAAATCAAATTTTACCATCATAACATTTTTTATTATTTATATTTTAAATTCTTTCTTATTCCTTTTTATATTATTAAGTATTTCTAAATCACATTTTTAAATCATAATTATTGCTTCAACATGCTTTTATTTTATATTTTAAATTTATCATTATTGCTTTCTTATATTTTTATTTTATATTTCATATACACCATCAATAATACTTTTCATAATATTACATGTTTTTCCGATATTCTAAAAATTTTAAATTTAAAAATTTAAGGTTTTAATAAGCTTCATATGCCTAATTTCAACCAGCCATTATGTGGCGAATAATTTTGATAAAGTTTATTTTTTAATGTATTTAATTTCTCTTATATTTATTTATTTAATCACGGGCTATAATACTAAATCAAAGTACAGCAAAAATTAAAATACCACTGGTATTGGGTTTTAATGCATTATGTCCAAGCCATTGTTTTGCCATCTACCAAAGTAATTAAAAATAAAAAGGTATTTTTACCAAAAAATGTATGTTTAAATAAATTGTAGTTAATATTTGTACTTTTATAGTTTTATGAATATCAAAACCTTATTTCTCAAATTCATGCAACAGTCACAATGACTTGGAACATAACACATTAAAACCCCCAATGGTACTTGAAATTTTTACCATACTTGGCGGTTTTGTAGTAGGTATAATGTTAAAAACATAAGTACAAATTAGTATTCTGTTGCATGAGTTTTGAGATACAATGGTAGAATGGCCTGGTTGTCTGTTATCATTTATTATATACTTTTGTATATTAAATGTTTTTAAATTTTACGTTCATTCATTAATTATTAAATGGATTGCAATTTTTTATATATTTTTATATGTATTTGCTAGATTTATTTAGTTTTAGTAAATTTTATTTCAATGTCTTTGACTTCAAACATTAAATATTTTTTTTTATATAGTTTTAAAATAAATTATAATGAAATTTATGTATTATTGATATTTTGTTCATAATTTTGCAATAAGTTACGAAATGACTATGACATTGTAAATATAACAATTTTTTATCATGATATCTACTTGTTCAATTTAATTTTTTTCTAAATACTCCATTTGTTCACAATTCAAATCTTTATTTTTAATATTTGAATCTGATAATTTTATCTTTAAGGTTTTTAATAACCTGGCTACGATACTGCATAATGTTCATCATGTGAAAATATTGGTTTAATACTTGCACTTTAACTTAAATTTTTTGAAAATTTGTTTATGAAGTGCTCTATATAATGTTTTTAAATTTTGAAATAATGTTTATAAATATGTACTTCATATAATATTGTTATCTTATATAATTTTTATACTGATTAAAATTTAATTGAAATTATTTCATTATGATTTTAATATCTTGTTTAGTTTAAAATTTCTTTAAATACCACATTCGTCGTTATTCCTTATTTAGAATTTTCGTTAATATTTGATTCCGGTAATTTAATTTTTAAGTTTTTAGATGACCGTACTGTCGACATTGCAACATACAATTGGCCGTGAGTGAAAACTGGATTTTCTAAATTAATTCCAACAAAATTAAACGTTTGGCCTTGTGATTTATTAATTGTCATTGTAAATGCTAATCGAATTGGAAATTGGCGACGTTTTAAACTGAATGGTAAATTTGTATCGGTAATTAAATCAAATCTTGGTAGATAGAGTCGGGTACCTGCACTTTGCCCGGTCAATACTTCTACATCAAGGTAATTAGTTTTCATATCTTTTATAATAAATCTTGTTCCGTTACATAGTCCACGTTTTGGATTCATGTTTTTTAGTAACATTACTATTGCCCCCATTTTTAACGTTAATTTATGAGGAGGCATTCCGGTTGGTGTTAACGCATTTAATAATTCGGTTGGATAACTAATTTTATTTTTATCATCGCCTTCACAAAAATCAGCACTGTAATATATTTTTTATTCTCCTACGATTTTATTTAATACTTGTTCGTTTATTACCATTGTATCGTCATTTGTTGGTGCTAAAATGGCGCGGTCTGTAAATTTGTGTATATCACTTGGCTCTATTTCATTATATCCAAATATATCATTAGCTAATGACGTTTGTGATACACAGTGTGCAGGAATTTTGACAACTTCAGTTAAACCATTGCCGATTTTTAGTAAATACTCAGAAAATTATTTTTCGTCCCTATTTACACGCATGTTTTGTTTTAAAGAAAATTTTTGAAAGAGTTGCCATAAGTGACTTGTTATTACACAAGTTTCTATTATTGTGGTACGATGATTTGTATAATTTACTACCGGTAAACATTGTCTGAAATCACCACCTAATACTATAACTTTCCCGCCAAATGGTACAGTATTGTTCATTAAATCTTTTAAAAGTAAATCTATTGCATTTAACGCGTGTTTCGGTATCATTGTTACTTCGTCACAGATGATTACACTTGCATCTTTTATTAGTTTGCCTGCATTACTATTCGCTTTAACTTTACATACGCAGCCGTCATTTACAGGTACTGGTAACTTGAAAACCGAATGTACAGTTTGTCCACCTTTTAATAAAGTAGCCGCTATTCCTGTCCACGCCACGGCTATTACCTTAATATTTTGACCTCTTAAAATACTGATGACGGTATTATATAAAAACGTCTTTCCTGTACCACCAGGACCGTCTACAAAGAAATATCTATTTTTGCTATTACTATCTGATACGGCATTTAAAATTAAATCTAAAATTTCTCTTTGATCATTATTAAACAACGCTACATTTTGTTCTCCCTCTAATTTCTCTGCTGCAGTATCAATCAAATCGTTTTCATTTTCATCTACGTCATCTGGCAACGGTAAACCAAAATCGCTTAATGTGAATCTATGTATTTCTAGTATTTCTTGAATTTTTCTTAAACATTTATTTTGGGCTACTTTTTCGGAATTGTGCAATAAATAATCCTCCATCAAATACTCTTTAAATTTTTCCCACAAAGCTACGGCATTGGTGGACGTGTGGAAACAAATTAAATATGCAAATAATTCTCTTAATTGTCTCGGAAATTTATTTATCACTGCCTCACCTAAACAATTTTCGCATTCTTTATCATTTGCTAAAAGACCTAATGCGCGGGCAGCTTCTTGGTATTTGTTATACAACTTACCATCTACGGTACGCAAGTCCTCGAAACTTGTGGCCCCTTTCGCGTGTACTAATATTAAACGTAGATGGAACCTTTCTATATCTCTGGGACTAACGGAAATCATTCGGCCTATTGGTGATTTTGACTCGCGTTGCCTAGCCTTCCAAGCGTTATTAACAAATACATAATATTTTGGAATTTGCATATAAACATACTGCCGAGCATTTACATCTGTGCTATTTAGAATAAACCACGCAGTTAAAGTTGTATTTTTTTTCGCTGCCCGTTCTACTGCTTTTTTCTCTTGACCATTAACGAAAAATACCGCCTGTTGGTATTTCAAATGAACAGCTAACTCAAATATTGTATGTGATTTATCGTGTAAGGGATATTCCAGTAGCCTCCAACAACATTCTGGAGCAGAAACATACCTCGCATCTAAATAACCGTTGATTTCATCCCATTGAATTACTTTATCTTTATCTGGTTGACCTAATTTAATACTTGCGCAGTCATGACCCTTACACAGATAATCGCATATATATTTAACACTTTTAACCGAGGAGCATATTTCGATATTAATATGAGCTTTATACTTTTTTAGCAAATATGGATTGTAAGGTACTATCCATCTGTTATCTACTGTATATTTTACTAAACCGTTTTTCCAGAGAATATATATCTTTGCATTATTATCTGGCCTTTTGTAAAGAGGATAACCGTTAATATTTTCGTGTGTTTCGTTTCGAAATTCTTTAGGGTATCTTTTTGTGCATTTATTTTCATTCATGCAAGGTGAATATTTATTTAATATACCGCAGGGACCGTGGATCATGTGCGTTCGAACTAATTGATACAACTCTGGTTCATCGTCTTCATCTGGAATTTCGGCGCTTACAATTTCGTCTATTTCATCTTTGTTACGGATTTTACTTTCGCTATCTAATGTCAACAACAAATGCATATGTGGTAATCCACGTTTTTGGAATTCTATTACAAAAATAAAGGCTACGACTTTTCCAAAAATATCATCGTGAAGAATTTCATTCATCATACTTTTAATTTTTCTGTTGAAAACTCGCGCTACTATATCTGGCCGATCTGCAGAACTTTGACCTTCGCGTAACTGTTCAACTATTTCTGGCCATTTTGGATTACACGTTACTGTTATGAACAAATCAGGTCGGCCGAATTCTCTAACAATTGACATAGCGTTCTGATACATTTTTAACATAAAACGACTGCCACCTTGGAATGTGGATGGTAAAATAACCAATGTGCCAGCCTTACCGCCCTCATTATCTGCTAAATTATTTACATGGTCCATTAACCCATTATACAGCTCTACTCTGAGGGTAGGCTGATTTAATCTAATATAAGTCAATCTTTCAGCCTCGACTTTCACGTATGCATCTACAATGTACTGCTGAGTTAGCTTTCCGGCTTCTAAACACGGATTAAATGTATCTCTAACTGCTAATCTATTCATGTAAAATTGTAGCATGCTTTGTTTTTTAATACCGTCGGCATGCTTTAGGTTCATGTTCCAGCCACATTCACCGCGAGGAAAAAGTATGGGATATGTCATGGGGTCGCAGTTTTCGCTGAATTGATTAATTCTAACAGAACCGCCTGCTCTTGGGTGAACACAAATGTCTCTATCTATTGGTGGCTCTCCGTCATTTGATGTAAAAACTACGGCCACTTCATTACATGTTGGTACATTATACCTACGCTTATCTTTTCGTCTGTCACTAACTATCCACAAATTAATTTCCGGCACTGACTGATTATTAATATTTGCCCTAGCTATTTCTCTTTGCTATAATTCTTTTAACATCATGTACGCTTGAGAATACGGATTAATTTCTCTAATAATATCATCTAACTGCCCCATTATATTTGGTTTACACTGTTTATTGTATTCTACATTCATTGTTTCCTCTAACGCTTCCGCAGAATTTATAATGTATAACTGCGCATATTTTTCAACATTATTATTAGTTGGATATAAAGAACTGGCTGAATCATGATAAATTTGACCATGTATTCGGAAACAATATGGTCCTCTACCCGGAGGCATTGAAATTTTAGCCCCAAAGGAAGCAAAAGCTAACGCACTATTGTACTGTCTAATATTATGTTTAAAATTTCTACTGTCCGCGTTATTATTGATCATTAGACTTTTTATGTATTCCGGAAACTCGCCTAATTGATCTGCGTTTAACTTGCCTTTACGGCAGCAGTGTGTGAATTTGCCGTCCGAGGGCTTTTCATACGCAAAGTTTTTGGATGAACAGTAAGTGCACAGTGCAGACATTGGACCCAACGAATGCGGTTCAATTTGCATTCCTATACCTTTGCTAGCTAATCTAACTTTATCATTAACTTTATTTTTGCGTGCCTTTATTTTATTTTTATTTATTATATTATTTTTTAACAAACGCTCTTCTTTCTGTTCCGGTGTTTCTGTTTCAACTACTTTTTTAAAATTATCTTTTAACATATTTAAACGCCGTTCTTTATGTTCAGGTGTTTCTATTTCTATAGATTTTTTAAAATTAGTTTTTAACTTATTTAAACGATTTTCTCTTTGTTCCGGTGTTTCTGTATCAATTGTATTTTTAAAATTATTTTTTAACCGATTTAAACGATTTTCTCTCTGTTCGGGTGTTTCTGTTTCTATTGAAATTTTAAAATTATTTTTTAACCTATTTAAACGATTTTCTCTCTGTTCGGGTGTTTCTGTTTCTATTAAAGTTTTAAAATTATTTTTTAATCTATTTAAACGACTTTCTCTCTGTTCGGGTGTTTCTGTTTCTATTGAAGTTTTAAAATTATTTTTTAACCTATTTAAACGATTTTCTCTCTGTTCGGGTGTTTCTGTTTCTATTGAAGTTTTAAAATTATTTTTTAACCTATTTAAACGATTTTCTCTCTGTTCGGGTTTCTCTGTTTCTATTGAAGTTTTAAAATTATTTTTTAACCTATTTAAACGACTTTCTCTCTGTTCGGGTTTCTCTGTTTCAATTGTATTTCTAAAATTATTTTTTAACCTATTTAAACGTTCTTCTTTTTGTTCATGTGTTTCTATTTGAATCATATTTTGAAAATTATCTTTTAATCTATTTAAGCGATTTGCTTTTTGTTCAGGTGTTTCATTTTTAATGTATTCTTTGAAATTAAATTTTAATTTATTTAACCTATTTGTTTGTTGATCAAGTGTTTCATTAGCTAAAATTTCTAATTTATTTTCTGTATTTAATTTTAGACGTTTGGACCGTTCTTCAGCTGTTTCATTCTCTTTACGCTTTAAATGATTTTCTCTTAATTTCTGCTGTCGTGTTATCGGAAATAATATTAAATTACGTGTTCGAAACATAATTAAAGTATGTGACCTAAGCTTATTGATATCATAATTTTCCTGTTCCGGATTGCGGTTAAATATGATACTCGTACAAAACGCAATTGCAAACAACCCACAATCAAAAGTGTTGGTCTGCTGTTGAACCCGGACAAATCTAACTGTTGGTCTAAAAGGAAACAGTCTTTCTAAATATAAACTGGCATTTGAATTTAAACATTGAGAATTCATGCTGTCATAAATAATAATCTCTGAACCGTCATAGTACGCGGTGAACCAATGACCAATACTACCAATATTTGCACCTGGTACGAATAAAATTTGTAAGTGTTTAGTTAATTAATACGAAATAAATTGGTATTTGTATTATTAGATTGCTAAATTACTAAATACTGTAAACTATGTACAATGTTTAGGCCGTGAAACTGCTCTCGTCATAATCGAGCGGCAATTACATAATGTGAAATATATATTATAATAGTGTAATGATTATAAATTTAAAGTAAATTACTTATACTTAAATAGAAGATCAACTCTCAAAAATTGTAGGTTGGTCAAACTTGCAATTAGCTATAACACGCGGCCCGCCAGAGACGATGAAATATCCGCCTAAATATTTTTTTAATTAGTGCAATAAATAATTTAGCATATTTTGGAGCATACTTCAGCTAAATAAAAATAATGGAGACACATCTTTTGTAGGTTTACGGAAAACAGGTTAAAAACTACTGGCGCCGGGTAAACAAGAAAACATAAGAATTTAATAAGAAATAAAATAATATAAAAAAAAATAATGAAATCACAAATTAAAATTTCTATTAGCTTGGTTACAAATGACATTTTTCTACTTGTAAATTGCGAACTTGCAAGTTGAATTTTCGAGGGTTGTAAACGATATAAAATATTTCTCACCTTAGATTTGAATCTAACTGCACACTAAACGGGATTTATTTTATTGTGACTACTGCAGCTCCAGATCAAAGATAATGAATATTAATTCGCAATATAAATATATTGTAACAAAGCACAATAAATGAAATTACTCTACACACAGATGAAGAAGCAATATTCTTGATAAACAAATTTTGTTTTCTATGCTGTCCCTGATCTCAAATTAGTATTTCCGACATGTCGGTAAATGAGAAATTATTAATACCGACGGCGTACAATACCGATAAATACAAAAATTAAATTATTAAAAATTCAAAAATAATAAATTTTAAATAATAATTTATTCATAATGTTATAATAGAAATATACTTTTAATTTAAATGAGAAATTACCTTTAAAACGAAATGAACGTGTTATATACAATAACGAAATAATTATAATACTTACTTTTAGCGTGTGTCACAATTGCAAGGTTTGTTGTTCGAATCTTTAACTTCCATTTTAATTGATCATAAGATAAGGGCGAACTTTTGAACGAAAACTGATACTCTGGCATTAGTGCTTATATTCCAAATGCAACCGTTTTCAAATGGTTGCAACATAAACTTCTTCACTGATTCATACTAATAACGTAATAACATAATAACTGTTAATAAAATATAACGTATTGGTAGAGATTAATTGCACTAAAATGTATACTTACATGAAATACATTCAAAATTTGTGTATAATCATTCATATTGTATTTTTGTTAAAATAAACTGCAACTATTGTTCAGTGTACCTACATTATTATTATTATTTTTCGCATTCATAGCTGTAAAATGAAAATTACAAATTAAAAAAAAACATAAGAGGAAGGTCTTTATTGCAGTTACTGTAATTTAATAAAATCCACTAATATGTGTATTAGTGGATTTTATTAGATGATTGCAACTCCAATAAAGACTTTCTTCATATTAACAACCAGTCGATAAACCAATCCTGCATTAAAAACATATTTATCATAAAACGTATTTTATTAAATTTATTTTAAATTCTACTTCGTTCGTTTGATTGTAATTATTTTTAAGAAAAATAAAAATAGTACATCCCCGCCAGCTTGTATTATTTTTTTCATAATAAAGATGTTTTAGGACAACACAATCTGTTATGTACATACATTCATTCGGAGTTAAAATATATCTTCTGCTACTTACAGGTTTTGTTAACAGATTGCAGGAAATTAATACCACGTATTGTTTGTCTAGTATTGTGAACGATTTTAGCTCAAAATTGAAAATTTCCGATAATCAGTTATCACACTTAATTGTTGATTTTAAGTCAAAATCTTCTAATGATATTATGTAGTTTTTTATTATCATTAGTTAATTTTTTATCGCGTCTCTAATTTAAAATGAAGTACAGTACTCAAGACAGTACTAAAAAACACCTATAATAAATAACTTGTTATTCAATATAATAGGAATTTATTTGTAACTTACTTTTTCTAATACGTATGCAAAGTATATCCCGGCTTATAATTATAGGTGTACTTGTCATTTTGCAAATACAATAAACAACAATGTGCTGGCAAGACTTTTAAGTAAATTATGAAGGTCTGACACATAACATGTTTTGACAAATGATTTAATTTCTTCGAACTTGTCGTTCACTTAATAAAATAGAGGGGTGAAACGCATATGAATCAAAAGAAGAACAACTGCTCAAAAAATGCGCGTTATTTGAATTATTCCTATAAATCTCTTGTATATAAAGAACAGAATCTCAATTAATTCAATTATTTTCTAAAAAATAATGTTTCTGCTTTTGCAGGAATAATAAATTGTACTCTTTCGTCTTTCATATTCTTTAGTACTACTTATTTCCAATCTTTTGTATATTTCTTTCCTTTTTATATCTTTCTCTACATTTCTTATACATACATATTTTATTTTATATTTATTTAAATAATAAATAATAAGTACAAACCAACATATGTTCTGAGTATTTGTATCAAACGTTAAATGTCAGAAAATTTTAATTATACCATATACAATTTCTACAATAATAATATATATTTTGCTCAATATTATAAAGTACGAATGCATAGTTCATTTAACTATATCTTTGTCTATTTTCAAAATTATTGCCCTTCAATATTCGTACTTATACTTGTCAAAGTTACTTCATCACACATTTGGCAACATTGACTTTTGACATTGGAAACGTCAAAATTTATATTAATTAAATACGTTATGTTTTAAACTTAAATTAGTTGTAATACATTTGCTCAAGTCTATTATTCATGATACTGTTTTTAAATCTTTGATATCAATGTTCTATTAAAAGATATAATCATTTAAAGTTCATAGGCAGATTGTCAAAAGTGACGGATGACGGCGTGATTCTTCTTAAAGTTAGACATGGCCTCTGGGATCCATTGTTTCAAGGCAGCATTTGTGCAAAGTTTTAATTTTTTACACGAAAACTACTAATAGTAAAAATATGAGATACCCAAAAGGCACCAGATCTCATTAGCCCCCACATATTAAAAAAAAATTTATAACAATCACTTGCATGGTTCAGGCTGTAGGCGATTACAAAAGTTACTCGATGCTCGTGATGAATCTATAGATAGATAGATAGATGGATAGATAGATAGATAGATATATAGTGAATGTAATCGTTTAGTATAGTGACTAGCGAATTCTCTATTCCCTAGAGCTCCGCTGTCAGTGCTAAAAACAAATGCCGATCGACATGAAACAATTATTTCATATTTGCACGTCAGGCCTCACCGAGACCTTTCATTAGATTGCAAAGACGATATACTTCTAATATTTTTTTTGCAAAAAACAAAAGCCGATCGACATGAAACATTTTTGTCATTTAAGTACTCCAAATCTCACCGAGACCTTTCATTTGATACCATACACGACATACTTCTGACAACTTTCTGCATTAAACAAAAGTCGATCGACATGAAACATTTTTATCATATCTACACGCTAGCCCACACCCAGACTTTTCATTTGATACTAAACACTATATACTTGTAACAACCTTTTGCAAAAAGCAAAAGCCGATCGACATAGCACATTTTTTGTCAATTCTGCACGCTAGCCCTCTCCGAGACCTTTCATTTGATACCAAACACGACATACTTCTGACAACTTTTTGCATAAAACAAAAGCCGATCGACATGGAACATTTTTGTCAATTCTGCACGCTAGCCCTCAACGAGACTTTTCATTTGATACCAAACACCACACACTTCTGACAACTTTTTGCAAAAAACAAATACCGATCGACATAGCACATTTTTATCAATTCTGCACGCTAGCCCTCTCCGAGACCTTTTATTTGATTTCAAACACGATATACTTCTGACAACTTTTTGCGAAAAACAAAAGCCGATCGACATGAAACATTTTTATCATATCTGCACGCTAGCCCACACCGAGACTTTTCATTTGATGCCAAACAATATATACTTGTGACAACCTTTTGCGAAAAACAAAAGCCGATCGACATTGACAATTTTTGTTAATTCTGCACATCAGCCCTCATTGAAACCTTTTATTTGATACCAAACACAATACACTTCTGACAAGTTTTTGCAAAAAACAAAAACAGATCGACATAGCACATGTTTGTCAATTCTGCACGCTAGCCCTCTCCGAGACCTTTCATTTTATACCAAACACGACATACTTCTGATAACTTTTTGCATAAAACAAAAGCCGATCGACATGACACATTTTTGTTAATTCTGCACGCTAGCCCTCAATGATACCTTTCATTTGAGACCAAACTCGGCATACCTTTGAGAAATTTTTGCAAAAAACAAAAGCCGATCAACATTGACCTTTTTGTTAATTCTACACGCCAGCCCTTATCGAGCCTTTTCATTTGATACCAAACACCACATACTTCTCACAACTTTTTCTAATAAACAAAAGCCGTTCGATATAGAACATTTTTGTTCATTTTGCACGCTAGCCCTCATCGTGACCTAGCCTAATATAACATTCACTGTCTTCAGTAACCTTTCATTTGGGAATATTTGTTTTTTGTTTAGTTACTTTGTTAAACATTTGGCAACATTGACTTTTGTAATTCGAAAATACCCAAACACGACATTTTTCTGACAACATTTTGCAAAAAACAAATTTTAATCTACGTAGAACATTTTTGTCATTCGTTCACACCAGTCTGTATTGTGTCGTTTCCTTAAAACCCAAGGACGATCTACTTCTAACAACTTTTTGCGAAAAACAAATGCAGGTCGACATGACACATTTTTTTTTGTCATTTCAAAACCGGCTCTTATGGTTTTCTTACTTTTGATATCAAATATTTGATTTTATTTAGTTACTTTATAATTTGGCAACACTGTTTATATAAAATAATAGTAGTTAATTTTTAAATTTATAAATTAATATTGTCAACCCTAATACAACTGCCACCGTCTTCAGTGAAGTTAGTTTAGGAATATTTGGTTTTAATTTAGTTAGTTCATCACACATTTGGCAACATTGACTTTTGACATTGGAAACGTCAAAATTTATATTAATTAAATACGTTATGTTTTAAACTTAAATTAGTTGTAACACATTTGCTCAAGTCTATTATTCATGATATTGTTTTTAAATCTTTGATATTAATGTTCTATTAAAAGATATAATCATTTAAAGTTCATAGGCAGATTGTCAAAAGTGACGGATGACGGCGTGATTCTTCTTAAAGTTAGACATGGCCTCTGGGATCCATTGTTTCCAGGCAGCATTTGTGCACAATTTTAATTTTTTACACGAAAACTACTAATAGTAAAAATATGAGACACCCAAAAGGCACCAGATCTCATTAGCCCACACATATTAAAAAAAAATTATAACAATCACTTGCATGGTTCAGGCTGTAGGCGTTTACCAAAGTTACTCGATGCTCGTGATGAATCTATAGATATATATATAGTGAATCTAATCGTTTAGTATATAGGACTAGCGAATTCTCGGCTACGCCGAGCATTCCCTAGAGCTCCGCTGTCAGTGCAAAAAACAAATGCCGATCGACATGAAACAATTATTTCATATTTCCACGTCAGGCCTCACTAAGACCTTTCATTAGATTGCAAACACGATATACTTCTAATACTTTTTGCAAAAAACAAAAGCCGGTCGACATGGAACATTTTTGTCAATTCTACACGCTAGCCCTCAACAAGACGTTTCATTTGAGTACAAACTCGACATAACTTTGACAACTTTTTGCAGAAAACAAAAGCCGATCAGAATGGGACATTTTTGTCAATTCTGCACGCTAGCCCTCAACGAGACCTTTCATTTGAGACCAAACTCGACATACTTTTGAGAAATTTTTGTAGAAAACAAAAGCCGATCGGAATGTAACATTTTTCTCAATTCTGCACGCTAGTAGATAATGAATCTATCAAAATAGTATATGATGTTTATATCGCTGAATTCAGAAAAAAATGCTCTATCGAATAACCTAAAAATAAACATATGTTCCCATCTAAAAAGAGAAAGTTGTGTCCCGTATTTTGAGAACCACAGGTCAAAAAAAAGTTTTTTTTGCTCTTTGTATTAGTCTTGTAAAATGGTGGTTCTTTGCTAATTTAACCAACCTCGTAGCTCTTATAGTTCTCGAGATAGAAATGGTGGCACGCTTAAATGGAACACCCTGTATATGAACTACTCACACATAACTTATCAAATAATATCATATATTTAATATTCTTTGGAAATTGATGAATTTTTTTCACACCCTTCTACGGGGGGTGCTACTATGTGTTAGACCTAGAAACATATGTTGTAATGTATATTATTTATTTATAACACGTTCAAAGCGGCACGTGAGACCGTTTAGGAAATAAAAAAAATACATGTTGATAAATAAATGAAATTATAGAGATTTTAAATTTCCCGCGCTTAGGGATTTTGAGATACAACGGTTTAATCATCAAAATACATAAGAAGAAAAGATTTAAATAATACGTTTAACCCAATTTTATGTATTTTTATTATATCTTAACAATATTTGTATTTTCATACAATACATTCAGTTTGACAGAACTTAAATGTCATAACTTGACACAATAAGTATGAAGTTAGTTAAAGAATATATAAAAATGTATTATTTTGAAAATAATTATCTATTTTATAAATATAAATAATGTGAACTAACATACCAAAATTTATAAACTGATACATTTTTATATTGCCAAAAAAAACATGATTATATTCATGTTTTTCTGTTGCTATGTTCATTTATATATTTATGAAGCTGAATTATATATGTATTTATCTACAACTATTGTTATTGTTATTAATAATTTTTTTATATAAATATCAATATAAATGATTATAAAAGTATAATAAATACAATTTGAATAGTTATTTTGGAATTTAAGTGATCTTGTGGCGCCATCTGTTGAGGTATATATGAACTACTCACACATAAGTGAAAATTTATATGCCTGTTAGTTGTAGATAAAGTAACCAATTTTTATACGTTCTTTTGCATTATTTCTTAATGAAAACATGAATTTTCGTGCAGTACAATCACAGTCAAGTTCGACTAAGAGAATATGAATATTTGGTTTGAAAAGATGTTTATTGTTTCATACATCAATTACAAATGGATAAATGGATAGATAATTTGTTTATGTAAACATTTACATCTGAGAAATCATCTCATTTCATTATAAAATACTATAGAATTTTGAAAAATGTAATCTCTATTGTAATCAAATGTTTTCATCAGAAATGTTAAGAAATGCGTATAAAGAAAGAGTAAATTGCAATTAATAAAAGTTTAATAAAGTCCAGATACATCATTTATTTATATACTAATTATTTTACAATAAATTGTTAAACAATTCCCTCCAAAACTGTATGAAATAAAGGCTTGTCAATTTTGTCCACGTAATCAGACAAAATCTATAGTCTAACTATCTAAAATATTTATAAATTAGATTTAAAAAGTATTTATATATAAGGGAAGAATACTGTACAGTATGAATTTACCTTTGGAAGTGTTTGAATAGTAATCAAATATAGTTTTTTAAACGTCAGATTTTAAATCAATTTTGAAATGTAGTTTTCTTGATTAAATAATCCATTCTGGAATATTCTTTAGTTTGCATTTAATAAAGAATATGTTTTACTATTACTTATTTTTATAATTATTGCCCAATAGATTGTTTCAGTTTATTAAAAAATCCATGTTAGTGTATCTGAGTACGTGTAGGTTATAGTCTCATCTAAAAAATAAAATATTTAACTATTAATATATAAACATTTATATTCTATATAAGTACCTGTATTGGAGATGATTTCTTATTAAATTTCGTACAATATTTCATTATACATTTTAGTAAATATGACATTTTTCACTTAGTTGTCTCCAACTCAAGTGTCAAATGAACCATTTTTGTTAAATTTTATAATATCGTGCAATTTTTCTGGTTTCATTTTCAAGGATACATTATAATAATGATTTTCATCCAACGAATTGCCTTATTATAGAAAACGCATTTCTCGATTAATATTTGGTTGCAGAAAGTGTTTATTGTTTGAAATATCAATGATAAATGAATAATTGGATAGATACGTTGTTTTTATAAACGTTTTTATCTAACAAATCATTTCATTCCATAACAAAATTCAATAGAATTTTAAAAATCAAATCTTTGTTGTAATCAACTACTTTCATCTGAAATTTGATGAAAGAATACGTAAAGAATGTATAAAATGCAGTTACTTACAGTTTATTATAATCCAGATACATAATTTAAAATAATTATTGTACAATAAATTATTAAACATTTCTTCCAAGTGGGTATGAAGGAAAGGTTTGTCAGTATTTTTAAATAAATGTGTTTATGACTGAATACGACGCGGCTTAATTGATTTCCAGAATTTATTTTTTTGTCAATAGTATTATTATCCGTAATATTATCTTATTTCTTTTCTATAAATATATTCTTGTTTGGATATCTTAACCAATTAAAAACTATAACTGAAATGAAAACACATATCTAAATACAGCCAAGAATATACAAAATTACATACTTACATTACAGAAAGTAGTGTAATTTTACTTTTAAACTAATTTTACTATATATTTCTCCAAGCAAATACAAGACTTGCATTATGATTGTTTGATTATATTGTAAATACGGTTTGCCGTATATTATTATGTACAATGCACTTTTATGATAATCAGTTACATTTCAGTAGTGTTATTGTCAGTAATTTTATGTTATTTCTCTTCTATAAATGTACTCTTGTTTGGGTAACCAATTAAAAATTGTAACTGAAATGAAAATACATATTTAAATACAGTGAAACAAATTTAAAATGATATACTTACATCACAAAGTGTATTGTACATATTCTTTTAAACATAGATTACTTTTATTTCTGTATATTTGTCTTTGAAAATATAAAACTTGTACCACGAATTTTTGACGGCTCTAACATATGATAAACGTGAAATGTCAAAAAAGAAATATTTTAAATACACCACATTTAACATTCAATATATTTGTATATATTTCGCTCACTATTATAACATATGAAAACATAATTCAATTCATAATATCTCTTCACATTTTCCAAAAAAATCAAATAAAAGTTTCATATTGAATTGTCAAATTTGACGGATGACAACCGTGATTCTTCTTAAATGTAGACATGGCCTCTGGGATCCATTGTTTCAATGTACCAATTTTACTCAGTTTTTATTTTTTTAAACAAAAACCACTCACAGTAAAAATATGAGACCCCCAAAAGGCACTCCGGCACAATAGACACTACAACTTGGAATAAAAATTACAGCAATTACTTGAATGGTCTAGGAGTTTGAGCTGGACAAACGATGCCTGATCGTCGTGATGAATCCAAATATAGATAGATATATAGATAGTGAATCTACCAAAATAGTATATGACTAGCGAATTCTCGGCTACGCCGAGCATTCCCTAGAGCTCCGCTGTCAGTGCAAAAAACAAATGCCGGTCGACATGAAACAATTATTTCATATTTGAACGTCAGGCCTCACCGAGACGTTTCATTAGATTGCAAACACGATATACTTCTAATAATATTTTGCAAAAAACAAAAGCCGGTCGACTTACAACATTTTTGTCATTCATGTACCCCAACTCTCACCGAGACCTTTTATTTGATACCAAACACGAAATACTTCTAACAACTTTTTGCATAAAACAAAAGCCGATCGACATGGAACATTTTTGTCAATTCTGCACGCTAGCCCTCAACGAGACTTTTCATTTGATACCAAACACCACACACTTCTGACAACTTTTTACAAAAAACAAATACTGATGGACATAGCACATTTTTATCAATTCTGCACGCTAGCCCTCTCCGAGACCTTTCATTTGATACCAAACACAACACACTTCTCACAGCTTTTTGCAAAAAACAAATACCGATCGACATAGCACATTTTTGTCAATTCTTGACGCTAGCCCTCTTTGAGACCTTACATTTGATACCAAACACGACATACTTCTGACATCGTTTTGCATAAAACAAAAGCCGATTGACATGGAACATTTTTGTCAATTCTGCAGACTAGCCCTCTCCGAGACCTTTCATTTGATACCAAACACGACATACTTCTGATAACTTTTTGCATAAAACAAAAGCTGATCGATATGGAACATTTTTGTCAATTCTGCACGCTAGCCCTCAACGAGATTGTTCATTTGATACCAAACATTACACACTTCTGACAACTTTTTGCAAAAACCAAATACTGATCGACGTAGCACATTTTTATCAATTCTGCACGCTAGCCCTCTCCGAGACCTTTCATTTTATACCAAACACCACACACTTCTGACAACTTTTTGCGAAAAACAAATACCGATCGACATAGCACATTTTTGTCAATTCTTCACGCTAGCCCTCTTTGAGACCTTTCATTTGATACCAAACACGACATACTTCTGACATATTTTTGCATAAAACAAAAGCCGATCGACATGGAACATTTTTGTCAATTCTGCACGCTAGCCTTCAACGAGACTTTTCATTTGATACCAAACACCACAAACTTCTGACAACTTTTTGCAAAAAATAAATACCGATCGACATAGCACATTTTTGTCAATTCTTCACGCTAGCCCTCTCCGAAACCTTTCATTTGATACCAAACACGACATACTTCTGACAACTTTTTGCATAAAACAAAAACCGATCGACATAGTACATTTTTGTCAATTTTGCAGGCTGGCCCTCTCCGAGACTTTTCATTTGATACCAAACACGACATACTTTTGATAACTTTTTGCATAAAACAAAAGCCGATCGACATAGAACATTTTTTCAATTCTGCACGCTAGCCCTCAACGAGACTTTTCATTTGATACCAAACACCACAAACTTCTGACAACTTTTTGCAAAAAATAAATACCGATCGACATAGCACATTTTTGTCAATTCTTCACGCTAGCCCTCTCCGAAACCTTTCATTTGATACCAAACACGACATACTTCTGACAACTTTTTGCATAAAACAAAAGCCGATCGGAATTGAACATTTCTGACAATTCTGCACGCTAGCCCTCAACGAGACTTTTCATTTGAGACCAAACTCGACAAACTTTTGAGAAATTTTTGCATAAAACAAAAGTCGATCAACATTGATCTTTTTTGTTAATTCTACACGCCAGCCTTTATCGAGTCTTTTCATTTGATACCAAACACTACATACTTCTCACAACTTTTTCCAAAAAACAAAAGTCGTTCGATATAGAACATTTTTGTTCATTCTGCACGCTAGCCCTCATCGTGACTTGGCCGAATATCTACATAGAACATTTTTGTCATTCGTGCACACCAGTCCGTTTTGTGTCGTTTCCTTAAAACCCAAGGACGACCTACTTCTTACAACTTTTTACGAAAAACAAATGTAGATCGACATGACTCATTTTTTTTTTCATTTTAAAACTGGCCCTTATGGTTTTCTTTCTTTTGAAAACAAACACAGCAAAGTATTCAATTTATTTTATTTAGGAATATTTGACTTTTATTTAGTTACTTTATAATTTGGCAACACTGTTTGTATTAAAAAATAGTAGTTAATTTTTAAATTTATAAATTAATATTGGCAACCCTAATACAACTGCCACCGTCTTCAGTGAAGTTAGTTTAGGAATATTTGGTTTTAATTTAGCTACTTCATCACACATTTGGCAACATTGACTTTTGACATTGAAAACGTCAAAATTTATATTAATTAAATACGTTATGTTTTAAACTTAAATTAGTTGTAACACCTTTGCTCAAGTCTATTATTCATGATACTGTTTTTAAATCTTTGATATCAATGTTCTATTAAAAGATATAATCATTTAAAGTTCATAGGCAGATTGTCAAAAGTGACGGATGACGGCGTGATTCTTCTTAAAGTTAGACATGGCCTCTGAGATCCATTGTTTCAAGGCAGAATTTGTGCAAAGTTTTAATTTTTTACACGAAAACTACTAATAGTAAAAATATAAGACACCCAAAAGGCACCAGATCTCATTAGCCCCCACATATTAAAAAAAATTTTATAACAATTACTTGCATGGTTCAGGCTGTAGGCGATTACAAAAGTTACTCGATGCTCGTGATGAATCTATAGATAGATAGATATATAGATATATAGATAGTGAATCTAATCGTTTAGTATAGTGACTAGCGAATTCTCGGCTACGCCGAGCATTCCCTAGAGCTCCGCTGTCAGTGCAAAAAACAAATGCCAATCGACATGAAACAATTATTTTATATTTGCACGTCAGGTCTCACCGAGACCTTTCATTAGATTGCAAACACGATATACTTCTAATAATATTTTGCAAAAAAAACAAAAGCCGGTCGACATGAAACATTTTTCTCATTTATGTACCCCAACTCTCACCGAGACCTTTCATTTGATACCATACACGACATACTTCTGACAACTTTCTGCATTAAACAAAAGTCGATCGACATGCAACATTTTTATCATATCTACACGCTAGCCCACACCCATACTTTTCATTTGATACCAAACACGACATACTTCTGACAACTTTTTGCATAAAACAAAAGCCGATCGACATGGAACATTTTTGTCAATTCTGCACCCTAGCCCTCAACGAGACTTTTCATTTGATACCAAACACCACATACTTCTGACAACTTTTTGCAAAAAACAAATACCGATCGACGTAGCACTTTTTTATCAATTCTGCACGCTAGCCCTCTCCGAGACCTTTCATTTGATATCAAACACGATATACTTGTGACAACCTTTTGCAAAAAACAAAAGCCGATCGACATAGCACATTTTTTGTCAATTCTGCACGCTAGCCCTCTCCAAAATCTTTCATTTGATACCAAACACGACATATTTCTGACAACTTTTTGCATAAAACAAAAGCCGATCGACATGGAACATTTTTGTCAATTCTGCACGCTAGCCCTCAACGAGACTTTTCATTTGATACCAAACACCACACACTTCTGACAACTTTTTGCAAAAAACAAATACCGATCGACATAGCACATTTTTATCAATTCTGCACGCTAGCCCTCTCCGAGACCTTTCATTTGATATCAAACACGATATACTTCTGACAACTTTTTGCAAAAAACAAAAACCGATCGACATAGAACATTTTTGTCAATTCTGCAGGCTAGCCCACTACGAGACCTTTCATTTGATATCAAACACGATATACTTCTGACAACTTTTTGCAAAAACAAAAACCGATCGACATAGTACATTTTTGTCAATTCTGCAGGCTAGCCCTCTCCGAGACCTTTCATTTGATACCAAACACGACATACTTCTGACAACTTTTTGCATAAAACAAAAGCCGATCGACATGGAACATTTTTGTCAATTCTGCACGCTAGCTTTCAACGAGACCTTTCATTTGAGACCAAATTCGACATATCTTTGAGAAATTTTTGCAAAAACAAAAGCCGATCAATATTGACCTTTTTTCTTAATTCTACACGCCAGCCCTTATCGAGCCTTTTCATTTGATACCAAACACCACATACTTTTTACAACATTTTCCAAAAAACAAAAGCCGTTCGATATAGAACATTTTTGTTCATTCTGCACGCTAGCCCTCATCGTGACCTAGCCTAATACAACTTTCCTTAAAACCCAAGAATGACCTACTTCTAACAACTTTTTACGGAAAACAAATGCAGATTGACATGACACATTTTTTTTGTCATTTTAAAACTGGCCCTTATGGTTTCCTTTCTTTTGATAACAAACACAGCAAAGTATTCAATTTATTTTATTTAGGAATATTTGATTTTATTTAGTTACTTTATAATTTGACAACACTGTTTGCATTAAAAAATTGTAGTTAATTTTTAAATTTATAAATTAATATTGTCAACCCTAGTACAACTGCGACCGTCTTCAGTGAAGTTAGTTTAGGAATATTTGGTTTTAATTTAGTTACTTCATCACACATTTGGCAACATTGACTTTTGACATTGGAAACGTAAAAATTTATATTAATTAAATACGTTATGTTTTAAACTTAAATTAGTTGTAACACATTTGCTCAAGTCTATTATTCATGATACTGTTTTTAAATCTTTGATATCAATGTTCTATTAAAAGATATAATCATTTAAAATTCATAGGCAGATTGTCAAAAGTGACGGATGACGGCGTGATTCTTCTTAAAGTTAGACATGGCCTCTGAGATCCATTGTTTCAAGGCAGCATTTGTGCAAAGTTTTAATTTTTTACACGAAAACTACTAATAGTAAAAATATAAGACACCCAAAAGGCACCAGATCTCATTAGCCCCCACATATTAAAAAAAAATTTATAACAATCACTTGCATGGTTCAGGCTGTAGGCGATTACAAAAGTTACTCGATGCTCGTGATGAATCTATAGATAGATATATAGATAGTGAATCTAATCGTTTAGTATATGGACTAGCGAATTCTCGGCTACGCCGAGCATTCCCTAGAGCTCCGCTGTCAGTGCAAAAAACAAATGCCAATCGACATGAAACAATTATTTTATATTTGCAGGTCAGGCCTCACCGAGACCTTTCATTAGATTGCAAACACGATATACTTCTAATAATATTTTGCAAAAAAACAAAAGCCGGTCGACATGAAACATTTTTGTCATTTATGTACCCCAACTCTCGCCGAGACCTTTCATTTGATACCATACACGACATACTTCTGACAACTTTCTGCATTAAATAAAAGTCGATCGACATGCAACATTTTTATCATATCTACACGCTAGCCCACACCCAGACTTTTCATTTGATACCAAACTCGACATACTTCTGACAACTTTTTGCATAAAACAAAAGCCGATCGACATGGAACATTTTTGTCAATTCTGCACGCTAGCCCTCAACGAGACTTTTCATTTGATACCAAACACCACACACTTCTGACAACTTTTTGCATAAAACAAATACCGATCGACATAGCACATTTTTATCAATTCTGCACGCTAGCCCTCTCCGAGACCTTTCATTTGATATCAAACACGATATACTTGTGACAACCTTTTGCAAAAAACAAAAGCCGATCGACATAGCACATTTTTTGTCAATTCTGCACGCTAGCCCTTTCTAAAATCTTTCATTTGATACCAAACAAGACATACTTCTGACAACTTTTTGCATAAAACAAAAGCCGATCGACATGGAACATTTTTGTCAATTCTGCAGGCTAGCCCACTACGAGACCTTTTATTTGATATCAAACACGATATACTTCTGACAACTTTTTGCAAAAACAAAAACCGATCGACATAGTACATTTTTGTCAATTCTGCAGGCTAGCCCTCTCCGAGACCTTTCATTTGATATCAAACACGATATACTTCTGACAACTTTTTGCAAAAAACAAAAACCAATCGACATAGTACATTTTTGTCAATTCTGCAGGCTAGCCCTCTCCGAGACCTTTCATTTGATACCAAACACGACATACATCTGACAACTTTTTGCATAAAACAAAAGCCGATCGACATGGAAATTTTTTGTCAATTCTGCACGCTAGCCCTCAACAAGACCTTTCATTTGAGACTAAACTCGACATATCTTTGAGAAATTTTTGCAAAAACAAAAGCCGATCAACATTGACCTTTTTTCTTAATTCTACACGCCAGCCCTTATTGAGCCATTTCATTTCATACCAAACACCACATACTTCTCACAACATTTTCCAAAAAACAAAAGCCGTTCGATATAGAACATTTTTGTTCATTCTGCACGCTAGCCCTCATCGTGACCTAGCCTAATATAACATTCACTGTCTTCAGTAACCTTTCATTTGGTAATATTTGTTCTTTGTTTAGTTACTTTATTAAACATTTGGCAACATTGACTTTCGTAATTCGAAAATACCCAAACACGACATTTTTCTGACAACATTATGCAAAAAACAAATTTTAATCTACATAAAACATTTTTGTCATTTGTGCACACCAGTCCGCATTGTGTCGTTTCCTTAAAACCCAAGGACGACCTACTTTTAATAACTTTTTACGGCAAACAAATGCAGATCGACATGACACATTTTTTTTGTCATTTTAAAACTGGCCCTTATGGTTTCCTTTCTTTTGATAACAAACACAGCAAAGTATTCAATTTATTTTATTTAGGAATATTTGATTTTTATTTAGTTACTTTATAATTTGGCAATACTGTTTGTATTAAAAAATAGTAGTTAATTTATAAATTTATAAATTAATATTGTCAACCCTAATACAACTGCCACCGTCTTCAGTGAAGTTAGTTTAGGAATATTTGGTTTTAATTTAGTTAGTTCATCACACATTTGGCAACATTGACTTTTGACATTGGAAACGTCAAAATTTATATTAATTAAATACGTTATGTTTTAAACTTAAATTAGTTGTAACACATTTGCTCAAGTCTATTATTCATGATACTGTTTTTAAATCTTTGATATCAATGTTCTATTAAAAGATATAATCATTTAAAGTTCATAGGCAGATTGTCAAAAGTGACGGATGACGGCGTGATTCTTCTTAAAGCTAGACATGGTCTCTGGGATCCATTGTTTCAAGGCAGCATTTGTGCAAAGTTTTAATTTTTTACACGAAAACTACTCATAGTAAAAATATGAGACACCCAAAAGGCACCAGATCTCATTAGCCCCCACATATTAAAAAAATATTTATATCAATCACTTGCATGGTTCAGGCTGTAGGCGATTACAAAAGTTACTCGATGCTCGTGATGAATCTATAGATAGATAGATATATAGATATATAGTGAATCTAATCGTTTAGTATAGTGATTTTGTGGTTATTAAATACAAAAATGAGTCGATTGCACCTATTACGCCTCTGAATCCCCACTTATTGTAAAATCTAAAAAAAAGTATGTGGATACTGGTTCATATATGTAACTATTTACTTTGTACCCCAATTTGATGTCGTTTTTGGCATCCATTACAGTTGGAAATTGTATCCACTCGCCCATTAGATTATTTGTAATTAATCGGGATATTTTATTTATACTACGTCACATGACTGACTGACAAATTTGATTTCCCAACAGGTACCTGGTATGATCCATTTGCAAAAAAATATATTGTTCCTAAAACTTTTTTTAGTTACAGAGCTTACAGTCCGTAAAGAGAAGATCAGAATAAGGCAATAAAAAAAAGTTATAGAACCTAACATAAATGTTATTCTGTTACACTGCAGAAGCTCTATAAGAATTGCGAAACTGTTACATTCTCTGTAACTTTTACAGTGAAAAAAAGATCGCTATAAGCAACTACAGTATAAAAATAATACGTATAAAATAATAAAATGGATGTATTACATTATTTATTTACGCACTTATTATGTACGATCATGAAAGGTACGTAAATTACGTATGAGAATTAATATTTTAAATATAACCTATTATTTAGAAATTTTATGCGAAACGAAAGGCGTTACTTACGAGATACAACAAATCCTTTTCATATACCAAATGCAACATTTCTCAGTAATTTCAGATTACCTAAATTATTAGTGATCGATATTATAAATTCATTACAAATATATGTTCAAACAAAACGAATTTATTCAATACCATTCCATTTGCAGGTAAAAATAATTACAATTTTATAGCTTATACATAATATTTAATAAATTTCAATGTCAATAGGTTTTATGAACAATATTTTTTTTTGCAAATGGATCATATCAGGTACCTGTTGGGAAATCAAATTTGTCAGTCAGTCATGTCACGTAGTATAAATAAAATAACCCGATTAATTACAAATAATCTAATGGGCGAGTGGATACAATTTCCAACTACAATGGATGCCAAAAACGACATCAAATTGGGGTACAAAGTAAATAGTTACATATATGAACCAGTATCCACATACTTTTTTTTAGATTTTACAATAATTGGGGATTCACTCGTATTTGTTGCCCTCTTTCTTTTTCTTTTATTTTGTTCATAAAAAAGAATATTACCGTAACTCAGTCGAAACAAACCTGCATAAAGCATATGAAAACTCATACTGAATAATATACAGGGTGTCCCATTTAAGATACGAATGCATTGGTATCTCGAGAACCGTAAGAGCTACGAGGTTGGTTAAATTAGACAAAAGTTGCCCCGTTAGGAGGCTATTTTAAAGTGTTTTGTTATTTGCGAAAAAATGCATAGGTCACTAGATATAGGGCAAAATGTAAATTTAGCGATTTTCTTTTTTTGCTTATAACTTTGTTATACGAAATAATACGAGATTCTGGTTTACACTTTCTTAAGGCACTTTTGTATGGTGAATTTGCAGAAGTACTCAATATTTTTTTATATCTAACCATTTACGAGTTACTGATAGCAACTTTTATTTTTCATATGGAGGTCATATTAAGCTAAGGTATTTTTAAATAGAGATTTTTTTTAGCTTTACAATGATATAAAACAGTAATACTTTATTTTTATAATTAACAGAAAAATAAACAAAAATTGTTATTTATACTAAAATTGCATTGAAAAAAGTAAATTAAAGGCTGCAATCTAAGAAAATAACTATTTCATAACATATGTTGCAACAAGTTTATGTAATTAAAGTTAAAAATTCAAAAATAATTTGCGAAAACTTCACAATAAATTTAGTTAAATTCTTCCACAGCAGCCTTCGATTTACTTTTTTCTAACTAAATTTATTGTGAAGTTTTCGCAAATTATTTTTGAATTTTTAACTTTAATTACATAAACTTGTTGCAACATATGTTATGAAATAGTTATTTTCTTCCACTGCTGCCTTTAATTTACTTTTTTCAATGCAATTTTAGTATAAATAACAATTTTTCTTAATTTTTCTGTTAATTATAAAAATAAAGTATTACTGTTTTATATCATTGTAAAGCTAAAACAAATCTCTATTTAAAAATACCATAGCTTAATATGACCTCCATATGAAAAATAAAAGTTGCTATCAGTAACTCGTAAATGGTTAGTTAGATATAGAAAATAATTCAGTACTTTTGCAAATTCACCATGCAAAAGTGCCTTAAGAAAGTGCAAAACCAGAATCTCGTATTATTTCATATAACAAAGTTATAAGCAAAAAAAGAAAGTCGCTAAATTTACATTTTCCTCTATATCTAGTGACCTAAGCATTTTTTCGCAAATAACAAAACACTATTAAAATAGCCTCCTAACGGGGCAACTTTTGTCTAATTTAACCAACCTCGTAGCTCTTACGGTTCTCGAGATACCAATGCATTCGTACCTTAAATGGGACAGCCTGTATTCCTATCTATTTTGTGCACAACTCATTTTTGTATTTAATAACCTCAAAATTATATACTATTTGTTAACATTTCAACATCTTTCTGAAGTTAGCAGCACTGTAACTACGCAGTTGCAGAACGCTTGGTTATAGAATGAGGATCAGAATTACTTTCGTGCCATTCTGTAAGAACTCTGCTTACAGAGTTCTATAGCTTACAGTCACTGTAACTCTATAGAGATATAGAGGAAAGTATCAGAATAAGGCCATAAAATTCCGCTATCGAATTATGTGACAGTCAAAATTATAAATGTATTACAATTGAATAACTGTTTGATTTCCATTGAAGAAACATATTTATAATTGATCTTTAAATTCTCAAAAGTTCTATACGACTTCAAAATCTAAATTCTTAAGAAAAGAAAAAATTAAAAATCTTCAGCCAAGAATTCGTACAGAAACCAATGCTCTATTAAACAGTCTTTGGAGTTTTCAAAAAAAAACCTAATCTAAATAATCGCATGAAAATACTATATGGCCATACAAAAAAGGAGGCCTTATTAACGGATTTGGAAAAATAATAAGTTTTATTACAGGCAACTTCGATCTACAAGATAAAAAAGTTATCAAGAAATATTAGAAACATTTGTGATAATATTAGGACTCTTCAATTTCCTGGCGCAAAGTTTAGAAAATTCTTTAAGCTTTTGTCTTAAATATATTTTGCATACTTTACAAATACCTACTGAAGACTCAGTAGAAATGTTTATTCCATTTAAACAAATAACACTAATAGAATCCATAAATTTTTATAATATGCAACAATTAATAAATACAAAATGCACTGTGGCCGATGACAGTATCAAATGTCCAGTAATTCTTCGTGTATTTCAAAAACACTCCGTCCCTATATTCCAAATAACCCCAATACTTTACATTCACATTAACATAACCAAACAATTAAATTACAATGTATTATTATAAACCAAGTATAAAATAAACTATGTAAACATGCATGAATATTATGTACTTTTGTACATTATGTATATATTTATGCAAAATATACTTTATTATTATTATTATTTATATTGAAATTTTGTATATAGTGTTTGCAACGGAATGCGGAACGTAGGAGTTTAACTTATAGTCCTGCTGTTGCAACAATTATGATCTTATCTGACATAGAATTTAATTTTGAACAACTTTATACTCTTGTAATTTTGTTCTAAATTTATCAGGAGAGAGAGTATCCGCAATTGTTTGAAATCTCATGTTAAAGTCCCATGTTCCGCATTTCTTTGCACACCCTGTAAAGAAATACTATGACATTAGTTGTGCACCTCCTTTTTCATTGCAATACACAGTGACAAAAAGGCACTTTCCTCGAAGTGTTTCTTTTTTCGCGTGAATCAAAACCGAATAGCCGTAAAATATTGAAATTTTGAATGTGGGACTGCTGCAACAAATATTGTGTCGGCAGTACTAAAAGGTTTTTTTTTATCATAGCTCACTTTCAAATGAAATAAGTTAAATGAAGTGCAGAAAAAATGTTACTTAAAATTTACCTATATATATTTATATATATATATATATATATATATATATATATATATATATATATATATATTTATATATATATATATATATATATATATAGGTATATATACTAAAAAAAACCAAATCTCAAACAGTAAACACTTTACTTACCACCATTGTAAACAAAATTTTGTGTACTTTTCAAAAATATAAAACAAAGTAGTATGTGCTATTTAAAATTTCAAAGTTGATATCAGATACTCCGGAACCGGAAGTAATAGAACACTTTTAACTACCGCATCTTATAGCCCATGCTATCTATAGTAAATTAGCTTATAAGAAGATACTCGCTATCTCCCTTAATAACGCAGATAATAGCTAGTTCATTCTCGCATGATCACCCTGTATAGTCAATATATATTTATATTCTGGATTATAAGTTGATTTATATACCTTTTCTCTTCTTATCTGAGCTTGTATATCTTGCTCTGTCCATATAATTTCATCTACCATGTTGTGACCTGTACTTCTTCGTCTTTCTATATCTGTCGTTGAATGTCTGTTGCTTTAATAGAATTTTGCCCGTTTTGCTTCCCATTGGTTCTTTTCCTGTTTGTTTTGTTCTTTTCTTGTTATTTCTACCCAACAATCAAATGCAAGACTTTTCCATGGTGTACCTCTTAATTTCTCTTCATACTTCATTGCTCTCCTTCCTGCTTCAGTCTTCATTTTGAACAGTTTTGTTTCTTTCTCTATTATATAACCGGTGTTTGTTTATCTAGTCCGAGTATCCATCGTATATTTTTTGTTTAAATTTTTTCTATTTCGTTTTGTTCTTTTCAACCCCAAATGTCGGCTTCATACATTATAATGCTCGCTATCAATTTATCAAAAAGTAACATGTTTAATTTAAAGTTGTTTTTAAATTTTCTTTACCGTATGCCCCAGATTTGTGGAAGAGCTATGTTTGTGTTTTTGTTGTTTGCTTTATATATTTATTCTCTTCACCATTCTTGTGAAATCCCAAGTATTTGAAAGTTTGTACTTTTTCTATTTCTTTTCCTTCTCATGTCCATGTTTCTTTTGCTTCCCTGCCTCTTCCTTTATTGAAAACAACAATCTTGGTTTTTTCTATATTCAACACCATGTCTTTTTTCTTTAAGTATACCTCGAGTCTCTTCATTAAGGAATCCATTTCTTGTTTTGTTTTCGCAACTATTGCCAGGTCTTCGACGTACGATAATGTCCAAAACTTTTTGCTTCCGATTACAATGCCTCCTGTCTGTCCTTTAGTAAAATGAGCATCAATGACTGACAAGTAAATAGAGAAAAGAATAGGGCTTAATAGGAACCCTTGTCTAACTTCGCACGTCCAATATTCCCCTTCTTCACTTGTGTATATTTCTTTCTTCTGCTTCTTTACTTAATTTCTCCTCTAAGATCATGACATATATTTTGTATGCCATGTCTAACAGTGTTATACCTGTGTAGTTTTAATTTCTTCTCCGTCTCTATTTTTGTGTATTGGACTAATAATGCCTTTTATTTCATACTGTGTCACATTTTCGTTTTTACAATTGTGATTTCAGTCCGGTAAATGGGACTTTACGGTACTATTATACTTTACGGTACTGTATCGTTCCTAAGCTACGACTAGAACATTTTGTCATAATATTCGTTTCTAATTAAACAAATTTATAATAATTTGTAATCTTTCAAACAAAAATACAAATAGAAAAACGAAATTAATTAGTAATATTTAAAGAAATAATTATATTTAATTATTTTATTTCATACTCTGTCGCATTGTTAACGTTGTTAGAAATGTCAAAAAAAAAAATTGATTGCTATGGTATCATGACTATTTTATTTTTATTATAACCCAGACGATCTGATTGTTTTTAAAGCAAAATATTAAAGGTAAGCAAAATTTCATCCAACAATGCAACACAGATATGAAATAAAATATTGTACGTCATACGTCCGTTAAATAATTTTCACGGTACTCATTTCGAAATACCAGACTCGACTCCTTCGTCGCCTCCTCCGGAAACATCTTATTCCTACCGTAAAAATTCATTTACCGGACTTATAACGTAAATTACTATTCTTCACCTTTGTGGAAAGCCTTTTCCTTTCCAAATATTATTTGTTATTTTTGTAAGTCTATCGACTGCTTCGTTTGTTCCGTATATCTAAGCCTCGTTCTGTATTCCGTCTTCACCTGCGACTTTTCGTTTTCTTAATTTTTGTATTTGTCGTCTTACATCACTTTCTGTTATAACAGTCTTTAGACTGGGTGTGCTTTGGGTTTCTAATTAAATGATATTTTTTTCATCAGTTCCGTTTAACTGAGTCTTGAAGTATTTTCTCCAGGCGCTTATTGGTATGTTTTTGCTGACTGTGATAAGGTTTTTCCTTTCTGAATTAATATATTGCCAGAAATCCGTTTCTGTTTCTTATTTTTTCCACTTCTCTTATATGTTCTAGTTTCTGCTTTGTTTTGCTAAATTTTCTATATTCTTTTCGCTCCTTTAGAAAGTCTTCTATTCTTAACGTGCCTTTTCTGCAGTTCTTCTGTGAGTTTCAAACTCCTTTCCTCCGGTAGTTTCTCTAATGTGTTTCTGACCCCAGTTATTATTCCTCCTTTAGCTCTTCCCCTTTTTATGTTCTCTATTTGCATATACGCATTTCTATTTAAATTTATTTGGAAGTTTAGTTTCCCATTTCGTCCAGTCACTCTCTTCTATGTACATTTCAACTAGCCCGATAAAATCAAATTCTTCTATAAAATTCCAAAAAATTATTGTCCTTATTCTTTAAGCCGGCGATGTTCCAAAATCCTATTTTAGTCCAATCTGTGGTATTCAGCGTGCTTATTTTGAGTCGTTTTTTGGATCTTCCTCTTTTCTTTGTGAATGGATTCTGTTGCGCTGCCTTTAATTGGTCTTTTATAATATCTATTATAGCTGCTTGACCTTTGACGGTCCCTATATTCGGGAGTGTGTTTTAAATATGAGGTTATTAGTTTCTGTCTCTTCGTTTCTTGTTTTTCATTGTTTGTTACATTTTTTGAGGTCCTCTTTCCTTTGTTTCTTCTTGAACTTTTTCTTCTGATAGTTGTCTTTTCTTTTAATTTTTTTCGTGTAACATTCTTATTGCTTTTTTTTTTAATTGGCTTACCGTCAACATACAGCTTATTGTATTTTATTATTACGTGTTTGCCCTCTTTACGCATCTCTTCATTAATGGTAATAAGCGCTTCCTTTCTTCTGCAACTTCTTTCGGGTAGTCTTTTGAGATTACAATATTTGTTCCTTTCAGTAACTTTGTATTTCTTAATTTATATATTACCTTCCTTGTTGAAGTAAATATGATTAAAACTGGTCTAGTCTTGCGTTCTTTTTTAATTCCAATTCTGTAAATGTGTTCTATTTGAAAGATGGATATATCTACTTTTAATTTTTCGGTAATTAAGTCTAGGCATTCTTTCTCGAGTTCATGTCTACTTGTCTCCCTTTCCATTAATGCGAATATAACAATATTTTTTTTATCTTTTACTGCGTTCTAGATCTGTCCGTCGTTCTTTGTTTCTAATATTTTCCTATGTTTATCAAGAGCGTCTGCTGTTATTGTAAACCTGTTTTATATTGTCTTTTTCATACTTGCCATGTCAGTTTTTAAATCTGCTATCGCATCTAATATCATTTTTGTTTCCATGTTGTGCTACTAGCCCTATCTGTACGTCGTAAATACTAACTTAGCGTGGGTAATTCGGTTATTGTCACTGCCCTATTTAATTCAAACAGTCACCTATAAAACCGCTGGCTAGATGTTACTATTAGACGCTAGATGTCGCTACTTTGCTGCTTTGCTAGGATTTGATGTGACATGTAATAGGACATCTAGATAACCTATACGTTGTATCTACTTACTTTTATCTAAGTATCGTGTTTATGGTTTCTCAGAACCTTGTATCTACAATATCACAACATTCACAACTTGTAACCACTGCGAAAATACAAGAACCACTTATTATTGTTTAATTTTGCTCCTTAAAAATTGACAAAACTATTTAGCCGCTACACTCTATCCTCTCTACCAATTTAATAATATTCGAATCAACTACTAAAATTAAATTATACTACGCATTACTGTAAGTAACATTTCAAGGTAGTCGTAAATCATAACTTGTTGTTTTATTGTTATAAACCATTACCTATACTATGGATCACAGGCACAATTAAGGTTTCAAGAGACGCAAATGAAAATGTGTACAATATTACTAGAAGATGACTACAACATATTCGTCCTAGGCCTGACAATACGATACTCAGAATATTTTTAATATATCCCGTTTATCAAAAGAATCTGTTCGAATAATTAATAATATTATGTTTGGTGAAATGAAAACAAATACTAATTTGTAAGAAATCGTAAGTAAAGTTAATATAAATTACATTCGATTAATGTCAATTTTTGAAGAATATTGGTTTTTGTATACTGTTAAATTTGATTTTAGGAATCACGCTTTACATCATATAAATGCATTATTATTAATAATAAGATATTATCCTGCTGGAAATTTTCTTCTAACAACAGGAGATTTTGCGGGGTTTTACAAGACAAATGCAGGGAAACAGGTTTGGATTCTATTTCAAGCTATAGCTCGTGAAAGATGACAATTTATTCAATTCCCCACAGATGTATACCAAATAAATAACGTGAAATAACAACTTTACACCAAGGCTCAATTTACAAACGTAATAGGCACTGTACTGTCATGTAAAAATACAGTTAGTAGGTAGATTGTAAGTTTGTTAGTATTATTATAATTTAAGCGGAAATTAAAGATTATTAGTAGAGTTCTTTTCGCGATTGACGCGGATTTATCAGATTTAAAGATATACTCTGGTTTATTTATTTGTACTGTTACTAATTTAATTTAAGGTGTGGTCTGCATTATTATTTAGTTTGCTTTATCTAATTTTTTGAAGGGCAAGATTATGCACTAAGATTTATGCTTTCTCTGCTTTGAGTTTAATCGGTAAGCGACATCACGCTATATTGTTATTTTTCATTCATTTGGTTTTTCTTTTCTTGTTTTCTTACTGTTTGTGAGTATATATATATATATATATATATATATATATATATATATATACATATATGTACTAACGCTAATATATTATAGCAGGTCTTATTGTAAATAGCTTTCTTGTAACTTAAATATTACTTTAGACTGCTTTTAGAGCTTTGGCCTGGCTTAGTTTATATTGTATTTTTGATTTTGTTGTATTGTATAGCAGAACTTGCTGTCGCTTTTTTGCCTTTGCTGGACA
The DNA here is from genome assembly GCA_035578165.1 of Stenolophus ochropezus. Classification (NCBI taxonomy): domain Eukaryota; kingdom Metazoa; phylum Arthropoda; class Insecta; order Coleoptera; family Carabidae; genus Stenolophus; species Stenolophus ochropezus. The sequence continues at coordinate 4,717,119 of JAQOWZ010000003.1, forward strand.
TACACTAAACACAGAACATAGGCTGTGGTGTAAAGGTTATTCTGTGAGGGCGACAGTACCTAAGCAAGACAAGAAATTTAAGTATATCTTGTCTTTCATTACTCTTGTATATATGTAAAAATCTTGTCGTCATTTTCTTGCATATTTCTTGTCTTGTATGTTAACATTCGCATATGCCCTTGAACATATAAATAATCTTGTATCACACGTACATTTTTATGTAGGTAATATCAATGTCAATTATCAAATACATTTCTTATAATACAGTTGTGTATTATTATTAAATACTATAAAAACATAAATCGTAAAGCTGCGCATACTATATAGGATGTTCGAAAAATAGGGGACCAAATTTGGAAAATATATTAATCAAACCAAAACAAGAAAATAATCCTAAAATACCCATGTCCAGAAACGAACCATTTCGGAATAAAACACTATTTTGTTTTAATTTTGAATTTTATTTTTAGTAATGTTTTCTACTCTCAAAATTACAATAGTAACTTAAATACTTGTAATTTGTTTAATCACGTTTCCTTAGCAACTGTCATAATTTGTTGTCACCGTAATTAAATTATTTTGATATTGTTTAGAAGCTTTTCTATTAATAATGAACAGTTACATCAACTCAGAATTAGCCGACTTAGATTTAATGTAAGGACGTGCGCATGGTAATTCGCGATGTGGTCCAACTACTTGGCCTCCACGTTCATCAGACTTGAATCCACTTGATTTTAGATAGACTGTTGCAATAGTATAAGACTAAAACAAGAAATATTCGAACGTGTTCGCCAATCCATGAGAAAACGTCTAGAATGTTGTATACAAGTTCAAGGAGGACATTACGAACATCTATTGTAATTTTGAGAGTAAAAAAGATTACTAAAAATAAAATTAAAAATTCAAACAAAAGAGTGTTTTATTCCGAAATGGTTCGTTTCCGAACATGGGTATATTAAGATTATTTTCTTGTTTTGGTTTGATTAATATATTTTCCAAATTTGGTCCCCTATTTTTCGAACACCCTGTACACAGGGTGGAAATGAACTTATGCCCGTTTGCACCAACAAGGCTTAAATTTTAAGCCAGACTTAAACAAAAAAAATCTAATCGAATTTTTGACAGCAATGTTAAATCATGCATTTGACATTTTATTTCGATTCGAAATTGTCTATTTAAGGCAAGCTTAAAATTTAAGTTATGTTGGTGCAAACGGCCATTAATGTCATAAATTTAAGGGTGAGTAGTATGATATGTGTAGATTACAAAAGTGTAAGAATTTTTTTAAAACTCGCATATGTAAGGGCAGTTTTCATTAAACTAACATTTTTGGTACCTCTGGACCATTGACAACGCATATGCTTTCTTCAGTAAATAAAGACGTAATTTTTGTTAATTAATACTATTTAATTTAATTATTAAAAATAATATCTCATACAACTAATTTTGAAAGTATTTTTGATAAACATATTTTGGTATTTTATCGAGAGATGACGTTAAAAGAGAAATTAACAAATTATTACCAAACAGTCTAAAATACCTTGTAATCAAAAATTGGCAAAACCAACAATTAGTTAAAACATATTGTAAATATGAAAAATTCACTTTGGACATAATAATAGACATCCCTATTCCACTTGTACAAAACGAACTTCTACAAATCATCCCCATTCCTACTTTACACGACAACACTTATGTTACATTAGACATAACCCCTGGCTATTACACTAAATCTAATACACACATTAATAATTTGAATAAATGTACTTTAGTAGAAGATAAGCTTTATATTATTAATAATGAAAATTCCCTACCAAATAAATGTGTAGAAAATTTGTATTTTAATAGAAATAGTAATACTGTGAATATATTAAAGTAATTAACCACAATGTAATCATTCCAATACCTAACTCAAATATTGTATATCTCTATTTATCAAATAAAAAAGTAATAAATATCGAATGTGATCACGAAATTCAAGATAAAGAAATTTCCGGAATTTACTCTATAAAAGACTGTTTAATAAACAAACAAAAAATGTTTAAAAATATTAAGTATGATAAAATTATTAACATAAATATCGGGCAAAATAAAAATAAAATAATTCTTAATAAAACATTGAATATAAAAAATCTAGAATCAGTTAAATATCCAAGTCAACAAATAACATACTTAAATGAAATTAATAACTTTGAGTCACATTCAATATCTTTCGATATAATTTTATGCATTGTAACCATAGTTGTAATCATGTTCTTATTTTATAAAATTTATGTAATAATTAAGAAAAGAAATTTAATCAAATCAAATAAAAATAAACTAACAATTGAAACAAGACCTATTGAACATCCAACAGGTATTCTTTCATCTTAGGGGGGAGGAATTATGTAGATGCCCATCCCTTATTGCATCATTTTATGTAAGTCTCCACGCTGTAACATTAAACCCTACACAGCATAAACATCATACGACACAAAGGTAATAAATAGACCAACTCTACTAGAATCCGTTAGATTATGTAAGTCTGTAGAATAATTAACTTCGTATTATTCTAGTTGTATCTTGTATGTTAAATAAAAACTTTTTAAAAACATTAAATCATATTTCATTGATTTAATTTATATATTGTTTAAATAAAATTTTATGTTTATTTACATTGTTTTAAAGCATATTATGAAAAACAAATGCAAAATACATTATATATATATATATATATATATATATATATATATATATATATGATTCGGTATATAATAATTTGTTTTAGTCAATATTGCATTCTAATCAAAATATTTAAAACAATTTTGGATGTTCTACAGAAAAAAAAATTAAATGAAGGTAATGTGATGTAAATAGTTTAAACGTTTACAATATTAAAAATGTATTCAGAACTTACCTATTTTTATGGTTTCGTATTGACATTAGTCTTCTATTTTTTTTTAACTCTAAGTGTTTTTCGCTTGCTATTTCCAATAGCCATTGTTAAAAGTACAATGAAATAAGAAATACACACACTACACACTTTTTGTAACAATCGTTTCGTCCTCTCGGATATTAACAGACAATAAGATTATAATGTTTTTACATGCATATTTATATGTGACAGTGGGGTAATACCTACCTGGTCGGTTGTAATTAGCTCATTTTTTAATTTCAAAATTTTCCAAATGGTTTAAACCCTTACCGGCGTTACGAAGAATTTAGAAAATCACATCGGATTATAGGTCATTTAAAAACAATGTCGTATTGAGTATTAGTTTGTTAATTGCATTTAATGTTCTTTAATATAGATTTTAAAATTTTGCAAAGTGGCCCGCAAGATCATTTGGGCTGGCCATCTATGTATTTAAAATGCCGATGTACCGCAATATGCGAATTGGGATTACGGAGATGAATTCTATAAATTCAACTAGTTCTTAGCAATTAGGAAAATTTGTGGTGTAGGATAATATAATTAACTGTGTAAATTATTATTATTCTGTTTTTAGAAAAATGGTTACTTTAAATAATTTTATATTTATAAATACTGATTTATAGGTCTTCATTCAATAAGTCTATGTCTCTTAGTCTCTTATTTGTCGGAAAAATACTTTACATAGCCATTAAACATTACAATAAAGTATCAATAATACAAAAATCGAGACAACTCGTTTAGGAGATCAAAATGTAGTATTGTGTTTTAGTATTTATTTATTTATTATTAGTACCTCTTCAAGTTATTTCTGGAGATAAATACGATAAATTTATGTTACAAATTTTCTGTGTTTAGAAAAATAGTTAATTTAAATAATTTTATATTTATAAATACTGACTTATAGGTCTTCATTCAACAAGTCTATGTCTCTTATTTGTCGAAAAAATACTGTAAATAGCCGATAAGCATTACTACAATAAAGTATCAATAAAACAAAAATCGGGACAACTCATTTCGGAGATCTAAATGTAGTATTCTGTTTCAGTATTTATTTATTTATTATTAGTACCTCTTCAAGTTATTACTGAAGATAAATACGATACATTTATATGTTACAAATTTTCTGTTTTTAGAAAAATGGTTGGTATAAATAATTTTATTTTCATAAATACTGACTTATAGGTCCTCATTCAACAAGTCTATGTCTCTTATTTGTCAAAAAAATACTGTAAATAGCCGATAAACATTACAATAAAGTATAAATAAAACAAAAATCGGGGCAACTCATTTCAGAGATCTAAATGTAGTATTGTGTTTCAGTATTTATTTATTTATTTTTAGTACTTCTTCAAGTTATCATTAGAGATAAATACGATAAATTCATGTTACAAATTTTCTGTTTTTAGAAAAATGGTTAATTTAAATAATTTTATAATCATAAATAGTGACGTATAGGTCTTCATTCAACAAGTCTATGTCCCGTTTTTGTCGAAAAAATAATGTAAATAGCCGATAAACAGTACAATAAAGTATCAATAAAACAAAAATCGGGGCAACTCATTTCGGAGATCTAAATGTAGTATTGTGTTTCAGTATTTATTTATTTATTATTAGTACCTCTTCAAGTTATTACTGGAGATAAATACGATAAATTTATATGTTACAAATTTTCTGTTTTTAGAAAATTGGTTAGTTTAAATAATTTTATATTCATAAATATTGATTTATAGGTCCTCATTCAAAAAGTCTATGTCTCTTATTTGTCGGAAAAATACTTTACATAGCTATTAAACATTACAATCAAATAGTACATTTATTTGTGATATTTATTCATTTTCTCCGCCATTTTATTATTTTAAAATATATTTGATATAGGCGGATGCATCTAAATTTGAAGTATTCATACGAATTTATTGCAGATTAGTTTCTTTTCTCGTCTTTGAATAAAAAAGAAAATGATTAGCACGTATTTTGCCATATATCAAGAGACATCGGGACCCCTCTTAAAATGTAATGTCATATCTAAGTACACATTTTACATGAAATCTTAAAATCATCTAATATATTGTTACGGTTTAAAATAATTCAGTGACGGTAAATGTTAGCAACCCATCTTCCATGGAGGTAATTCGGGAATTCTGTTCTTCAACTTGCCTGTGAAGGCTAAGTAACAAGCGTGTTGATACGAAACGCGTCGATGGACAATTGTTCTGAATCTTTTGCCGTGGTCAGATCTATCGGAAGGTGATTGAAGAATTTGGATTTTTATTGGCTTCAATTCCACGGACCTGTTCCGGATATTTGATAGATCGAGACTGTTGGGATATAGTTCCTGCGAGTTAAGCTCGGATTTTATACGGCATTAGCACGTGAACCACTCTACAGAACCGCACGCCATCAAAGGTGAGCCACATGGTTGTTAATTCCTTTTTTTTATTTTGTAATGTTTGATCTTACTATTAAATTCGTAAAGTCTCTCTCTACACTACTCCAGCGGCGTGCCCAAGTCACAAGTTGTGAAGTTGGTTATTAACAACGTTCTTTCAGGTTCTTTTTGTTTCCTTAATTTTATTATATTCGTATTTCGTCCATTAAATACGTGAATATCTTATTCGGACACGTATACCAGTCATCGTTTTCCTCGATTCTGGGAACTGTCGACGATATTATCGCTGTTCGTATTCGAGAACATCTAGGACAGGCAGGAAATTCCGTCAGGATTTCGAGAGATCTGAGATCGTCGTGCGAACCAGAACCGCCATCTTGTGCTGCGTCGTTGCCACGCCATACACCACCGGAAGAGCCAGATAAGCCTTATTCCCATTTTATTGTTTATTACATTTAGTTATTTTCATCATTTTTACAAGTGATTTATTTAGTCTTACGCTTGTTTACTGAATTTATTTATATTTCTAGTATTTTTGCAAATGATTCTTTTTCACAGTTTATTCAGTATTACTACTTGTTTATTGAATTTATCTATTTTGTTAGTATTTTTTGCAAGTGATTATATTCACAGCTTATTTAGTATTATCCATTGTTTATTGAATTTATCTATTTTGTTAGTATTTTTTTTTGCAAGTGATTATTTTCACAGTTTATTTAGTATTATCCATTGTTTATTGAATTTATCTATTTTGTTAGGATTTTTGCAAGTGATTATTTTCGCAGTTTATTTAGAATTGCCCTTCGTTTATTGAATTTTTTTTTATATATATTGTTAGTATTTCCTGAGTGATTATTGTCTCTTAGTACTTTGTAGTATTTATTTGTTAACTGTTTATTGAATTTATTGTTCTGGAAAGCTCATGCGAGTGATTATTTCACTTTAGTGTTTCTCAACTCCCTTATAGGGTTTGTAACGCGCTAGGAGAATTAGGATCTTGTATGTTAGTTATTTTCTTTTTTGTCACCTGCGCATGCGCCTAGACCGTTTGGTATACCAACCGACGAAGTGCCCTAATTTTATTGCGCCATTCATTGTCCGTACGTTGCTTAACGCGAGTTCCTATTCCGCCCGGTACGCCGAACCCCTATACGGAGGCTAGTTTATTCTTTAGTTTTTTTTTATTTTCGATAACCCCTCGCGTGTGTTGACCTATTATTTTAACATACTGTATTTTTCTCATATACTCAATATATTGGCTATCTGACTCTACGCTTGCTGTTGTATATAACGATCTTCCACCCTACTGATCATTTTGCTGTTACGTCTTGAGACACTTTCGTAGTTGTGTGTCATTTGTTATTTACAACTACGTGGCGCCCTTCATTTCCATTTTCATCTTAGTCGTTGCCTTTTTAAAGGGAACCACCCCTTCTCCACTGTCTAAAAGCTGGCGGCCGCATTCCTGACCACCTTGGATGCGTAGGGGCTACCATTACACACAGCATTGTGTTATACGTAGCAATATTAATTTTCATTCGTAGTGAGTACAACGAAAATTTTTCTCGTTCGTCATGTAATGCGGATTAGTTTTATTTTCAATTTAAAGAAAAGAAGTCGTATTGCCTTCTAAATATGTTTTCTCCATCTCACGCCGTGTGCGCGGTCAACCGACCTTATCGAGGGGAATAGGAAAGTTAGGAGTGGGAGAACCTTACCCCTACAAAGAAAAATGTAAGAAATTTGTATGTTACAATTTTTTTGTTTTAAGAAGAATGGTTAACTGAAATAGTTTTCTGATTAGAAATACTGATTTATAGGTCTTTGTTCTACAAGCTTATGTCTCTTATTTGTCGAAGAAATACTTTAGATAACCGTTAGACATTACAATAAAGTAGTACATTTATGTCTGATATTTAATAAAATTTTTTTCGCGATTCTATTGTAAATTTTAAAATATATCTGATGTAGGTGGATGCATCTCAATTTGAAGAATTTATATAAATTTATTTCATATCAATTTCTTTTCTGGTTTTTGAATAAAAAGAAAAATACTTAGCACGTATTTTACCATATACCAATAGACACCGGGAATCCTCTTAGAAGCCAAACGAAATTTCGGATCTCTTTACAAATCTTTAAACTATTTATTACCAAAACCAATTTTGAAATTAGTCAACAGCAAGAATAAATAACAAAACGAGTATTTGTTTAACTGGATCAGGCGTTTTGTTACAGTACTTACTACTGATTGCCGCTGTTCAATAATTCTGTTAATCATTTCATAAGACGAATTCCAACGTGTTTTTACTCGTTGAATAAGTTTGTGTATTTCGAAGTGCATTAGAAGCTACATTAGAATGATGGAAATGTAAGACATTTGAACTACATATTTGTAACAGGTTTTTAATTTCATTTATTTCTAAGCCTTTATTTATAGCCAACTGCAATGAATGAGCAAAGCAACAAAAACTTTCTTTTATCTCAGAACTTATTTTAATTGCATATACAATATTGGCCGCATTATCATGAACGACAGCCACAACTTTTTTCACCAAACCCCAAATAGAAATAATATTTTCTAAATTATTTTTCAAATTTTCGGCTGTATGCCGCTGAAACATAATTTCTGTACATAACACTCTTGATATTATAATCTTGAGTGATCCAATGTACAGTAACTGTCATGTAAGACTCCGTTGTTCTGGAAGTCCAACAATCCTTCAACAAATGAGACAGGTAGCATATCCACAGCAATCATTTTTGATATGGCCTGGGTTATTTGTTCATTTCTACGTTTATTAGCACTGTTTGTAAAAAAAATGCTCAGTGACTTGTGGTTGTTGTTTAGTAGAAACGTTTAATTTCACCTCTGCTGTATCACTCTCTTCGCAATCCTCTGCTGTATCTACATCTACGACTATGGCAGAACTGGAACTAGAGCCGTGTTCCATACGACTTGATTCAAAGAATTGTGATTTGTCAGGATTATTAAAATTAAAAAAAAAATTAAATAAAATTTTAATATAAATTAAAATTTTGTAAATGAGTTATAGGTAATTGGTAAAACTTCAGGTAATGGTCTGATCCTTAAAAAAAAGTAGGTATTTTAAATTGTAAATGTATGTTATTGCTCCTAAATATTTATAATTCATTATATTATTTAAAAAAAAAACCTTTCCCCACCTGTCTTTACCTAACCCAACCTATGGTATTTTTTTTCCTATTTACTGCAAACTGGCAAGACCTTTATTTAACTGAAGTTTAGCCATGTAATTATTTACCAATAAGAACTTTTTATTACTTACATAATATGTTTCTTTCTTGTATGATTCCACATAGACGAAGTCCGTCCACTAAATTTTCGTCGTTTATTACACAGTTTACATTGTACTTCATCATTTTTATTGCATTTGTTGAAATATTTTCAAATTAAACTCATTTCTTTTATAGAAAATTACTTGTTATTGTAAATATACTCAAGCTGCATTCATCAATATGAGAAATACAAAATGAATTCTAAACAAGTGTTCCATGTATTGACTGTACCCTGTTGCCCGATTCATGGTGGAAATATAAAAGGTGAAACGACGCGCATGCTGTTAATGGAAGGGGATTCGCTGGGCCAATGAGAGATGTCCCTAAATGTACACAGTTCGCGGGGTTCATTCAAATGACGAAAGAAATAATTCCAATCAATGCAATAGAAAAAATGTTTATAATATAAAATATATAACTTATTTTAATATTTGAGTGTATAATATAATAATTATATAGATTTATATATATTATAACATCAAGACATATGTAATAAATTCAGATAATAACGAAAATTATTCAATTAAATTAATGCGAAGATCAATCAATGAACGATTGTATCTATATATTAATATAACTTATTAAATACTTTTTAAAATAAAATAACAAAATTAAAAAAATATATTTTGCAAGTATAATAAAATTTCACTACAATTGCTTTACAGTATTTGAGTTTATTCTTTAACTTTATTAAAATGCACTAAAGAGTAAAATGTTTCTATTTCTACCTCCCGCTTATCAATATATAGATACGGAAGGTACTGTTTTAGGTCAAAATTCTTGAAGATAACTTTTCAATAGATGGCAAGAAATTAGAGCCTTTATAATAATATATTTACTCCGATGTATGTATGTCTGTCTGTGTGGCTGTGTGACGATTTAACATGCACTTGTCAAATTTATTATTTTTATTGTAAAATACAAAAAGGTGGAAAAAATACATTAGTGTTAGTCGAGGTAAGTTCGGTTACGGCTTTTGTAACGCCAAAAATTTTCTAATCAAACAATTTTCTAAGCAATTCTTGATTTCGTTATTACACGAATTTATTACATATGTGTTGTTGTTATAATGTTTATAAATCTATATAATCATTATATTACAAATTCAAAAAATAATATATGTTATATTACTTATATTAAAATATTTTTTCTATTGCATTGCTAGGAATTCTTTCTTTAGTCATTTGAATGAACCCCGCGAACTGTGAACAATTAGGGACAGCTGTGATTGGTCAACTCTGCGCAGCGGCTAATGCATTCACCTTGTATATTTCCACCATGGCCCGATTGAGCCTCACCAACTTAGCACCAGAGAAGAAAAGTAGCGGGAAATTTTGAATAGACGTTTGCCAGCGACCTAGGTTCCTTACATGTACAAAGAAGGCGTTTTCCTAAATCGTACAACAGATTTGTCAAAAAAATCTTTTGGCGAATATCACACAGGGTGGAACAGGATAATTTTCAACATTTCACAAAAATGGCGAGAAAATAATTTCGTTTGCTAGGCTACGTAGCTCCCTGCACACGCGAGAGCTAGGCAGAAATAAAATTATTTTGTGCTCTTTAAAAACATTTTAAATAGGGTCCTGTCAAAATATTATCACTTTGCAGAAGAATATGATAATATACAACAATTAATAAGTATTAGTGAAAATAGTTCAATTAAATATTATTTCGTTCGCGAGCTATAAGAGATTAAGTTTCGTTGCGTTCCGCTGTCATGTCATCACTCTTTAGCTATTTCATTGGTTGCCTGATTTTAAAAAGACAATCGCGCGTCCTTATTTCTTAGAACTAGCGGAGAGGATACATGCATGCGGCCGGCAGTATCAAAATGTTACTGCACGTTTTTATTTTTGTTACGAAAAATACATTCTACTTATGCCTAATAATAATTTTTTCAATCATATACATACAAATTTGTATATAAATATAGTTTAGCTATACGAATATGAAAAGAACCAATACCCTGTACAACTAACAGTTTGTTCATCACTGGTGAAGAGAGATGGCGTCAAGGCCCAAGGTTCTTTAACTACAACAGGTTGCCTTATAACCGACCATTTAGGATAGACGCATGAGGGGTAAGCGGAAGGGTGTGACGTCAGTTATAGTCCTAACTTGTACAGTAATATATGCGTCTCGTACATGTTTTTTGACGGTAAAAGGGTGTTTAGCTGTAATTTTATTGGTATTTTTTTTTCGAGAAACGTGCACCTCTGTACAAACTAAAGTGTTTTTCTATATAGTAAGTATGATTTAATTTACGTTTTTGGCTTTCTTTAAATAATATTTAATTTTAGGTTATAAAATGCCGGGCACTCGGTGTGCAATTTCGACGTGCAATAACTGCAGATTTAAAACAAAAGTGTTAAGCGAAAATATATCATACCATAGATTTCCGAAAAATTTAGAAATAAAAAAAGAATGGATTCAAAAATGCAAAAGAGCAGATAAATGGAATCCGTGTACATAATACATTTGCTCCAAACACTTTTTAGAAGAGGATTATGTACGAGATTGAAAAGCCGAATTACTTGGAATTGAAACTACTAAACGAAAGTTAAAAGAGACAGGTTAGTATCAAAAATTATTTGGGTTGAAACAAAAAGTGAATTTATAAAATATTGTATTTTGCAGCTGTACCATCCATTAATTTAAATACAATACCATCGAGTGATTCTACTAATTTAATAAAGCAACGAACGGAAAGGATAAAGAAACGGGCATCACAAGCTTTAGTTCAGGAACTTCTGTCCACAGAAACGTCAATAACTCAAGTAATACCGAAGGAAATACCTAGTCTTGCCATAAATTCTGTTACAAAAATCAGTGGTACACTCCTCGAGGCAGTCAAGTGGTATGACCTGCTCGCGATTGTTAGGGTTGGGGTGGTCTATGAGGTAGTTGGATTAGCCAGTTTAGTCTTACTTCTTACAGCGTAAGCATGGCATGGGGTGTAAAAGAAAACCGTGTTGCTGTTATAGCATTACACAAATGTGGAAAGAGTCCAAGTGACATTTTCAACTTATTAAAACCATTGAAAATTTCACGAATGTTCGTTTACCGCGCTGTCAAACTGTATGATGAACTGTTAGGAACGGTGGATAGATCGAGATGTGGTCGTCCACGTACTGTGCGTACGCCTGCGGTCGTTAAGGCTGTACGTGAACGTATTCGCCGAAATCCGCTGCGTAAACAAAAAATTATGTCCAGGGAGCTGGATGTATCCAGCAGAACCATGTCGCGCATCATCAGGGATGACCTTTCGATGAAGGCCTATCGACAATCTACGGGCCATCTCCTAACTCCAAGGTTAAAGGCGATTAGGAAAACGAGATATCATATGAACATAGGTTCTATTTCATCTAGTTACCAAAATACAAGAGGTTGAAATTTCATAAATAACACGAAATTTTCTAATTTTACAAAAACGTACTTTCGGAAAACAAGAATTATATTGAAATATCCTTTCTTATTTGTATTAATTAAATGGTATTATTATTAGTATCTGTTATTTTATTATGTTATTGTCTTCTAATAGTACTGAACAAAGAAGTATTGAAATACTTCAATTGAAAATTGATATAATTTAAAACAATAGTTTTATTTCTGCTCTCAAATAACTGTCAACTGTCAAAGAATATTTGATTTTAATTTTGTGTGCAAATCGTATTCGTTAATATTAATAAATAAAATTAATTAATACAAACAATGTATCACATTTCAATATAACTCTTGTTTTCCGAAAGCACCTTGATTACAAAAATTAGAAAATTTCGTGTTATTTATGGAACATCAACCTCTTGTATTTTGGTAACTAGATGGAATAGGACCTATGTTCATATGACATTTTTGGCTCAAAATGACGTCAAGAATAAGCTGTTAAAGTTTGTTACACTAGTCCTGAAACACCCTGTATATACATATATATATATATATATATATATATATATATATATATATATATATATATATATATATATATATATACAGGGTGAATACTGAAAACCTTGACATAGGGAAATAACATGGGAAAACAGTTTTTTGCTGTTTCCATCTGTCCCGCTAAATAAAATCGGGTGTATATGGTATCGTTAGTTAGATTACTTAATTTTGCATCTAATAAAACTAAATGTTGTGTAATAAGGCCTTTTCTAACTGAAATATTTGATAAAATAAATTGTATTTTGAAGGTTATCCTTCATATTTTCGAATAAGAAACGTCAAAAACAAAATGCTCCATAGCCGAGTGGATACGAGGGCTGTTTCATAACATAAATAATCTACAAGACCTGGTTCGAGACCACCTCGGCCCTATTTTTTTTTAATTAAATTATACTTAAAATACCATGTTTCGAAACATGAAATACAAAATTATACACCAAAAACTAAATTCGAATTAATTGTTAAGTTTGACAGACAGCAAATAATAATTTATTAAATATTTGGATTTTTTTATTTATAAAAATATGAATATTGCTATTTTATTAAAATAGTCTGATATAATAAAGATATTTTAAGCATAATTTAATTAAAAAAAAGTAGGGCTGAGGTGGTCTCGAACCAGGTCCTGTAGATTATTTATGTTATGAAACAGCCCTCGTATCCACTCGGCTATGGAGCATTTTGTTTTTGACGTTTCTTATTCGAAAATATGAAGGATAACCTTCAAAATACAATTTATTTTATCAAATATTTCAGTTAGAAAAGGCCTTATTATTACTTAATTCTGCATCTAATAAAACCAAATGTTGTGTAATATGGCCTTTTCTAACTGAAATATTTGATAAAATAAATTGTATTTTGAAGGTAATCCTTCATATTTTCGAATAAGAATGCTCCATAGCCGAGTGGATACGAGGGCTGTTTCATAACATAAATAATCTACAAGACCTAGTTCGAGACCACCTCAGCCCTACTTTTTTTTAATTAAATTATGCTTAAAATATCTTTATTATATCAGACTATTTTAATAAAATAGCAATATTCATATTTTTATAAATAAAAAATCCAAATATTTAATAGAATTATTATTTGCTGTCTGTCAAACTTAACAATTAATTCGAATTTAGTTTTTGGTGTATAATTTTGTATTTCATGTTTCGAAACATGATATTTTAAGTATAATTTAATTTTAAAAAAATTAGGGCCGAGGTGGTCTCGAACCAGGTCTTGTAGGTTATTTATGTTATGAAACAGCCCTCGTATCCACTCGGCTATGGAGCATTTTGTTTTTGACGTTTCTTATTCGAAAATATGAAGGATAACCTTCAAAATACAATTTATTTTAGCAAATATTTCAGTTAGAAAAGGCCATATTACACAACATTTAGTTTTATTAGATGCAGAATTAAGTAATCTAACTAACGATACCATATACACCCGATTTTATTTAGCGGGACAGATGGAAACAGCAAAAAACTGTTTTCCCATGTTATTTCCCTATGTCAAGGTTTTCAGTATTCACCCTATATATATATATATATATATATATATATATATATATATATATATATATATATATATATATATATATATATGCAACTATAAAACAGACAGGGCATAAATCTAAACAGGCGAGGCGCACGCCCCTCCAAAAACATTCCAACAACGCCACAAATGGTAACTGTCATCATTCTAAAATATATTTTCTGTTTCTAACGTATTATGGCCCATACGTATTGCTATACTTTATAGGATATGGTGACTTAAGTAGTGATCTAGCTGTGTTGTCATCTGTTCAACACGCATATTTTATTTCCGTAGCCTATTTCTGTGCGTACTACGTAGCTTTATCCCGATCCTAATAACCACATTATCTTATTATTTGGGCATTTAGTGCCCACTTGCTAACTCTAGTATACTAGAAATAGAGATATAAAAATTTCTAAACTTACTTGAACTTGTAGAGATCTCTCACATGGTCAAATAAAAGAAAATAGTAGCGTGCATAGTTGTCCGCCTTCCTGTTGTCTTCGTTATGATACAAGTAGTCCATGAGATCTCCTTTGTAGCCCTCCGCAAGCTGTAAAAAATATGGTTCAATTTATAGGGAAATATCATACAATAGTTCCTTTTCTTAAATAATAATATTATAATTTTATTAAAATATTATACAGTAGGTAATTGTTGACGCTGTCAAGTGAAGTGTGCTATGCAAAGATAAAACGAAAAAAAATATATATATACCTATGAAAATAATAAAAAAATAGTGATATAGTGAAAAGAAAGCGTGCTTTATTAGTGTAAATGAGGTGAGATCATTTTTGTAAATAAAGTACTGATTTTAGTAAAGAAAATAAAGTAAGGTCAAATCCGTAAGGGTTAAATTCGCTTGACACGCATGTGTTCGGAAACGAAACAGTGGACAGCAAATACTTAGTCAGTAGTGTAGCAAAAATATCTAATACGGTTAAAAAAAACTATAATATGGAGTGTGGGACTAGATCGGAATAAAGCGATTGATTTCTCGCCAATAATAATCCCATAAAAATATAACTATTGCGGGAAAAATCATTGCGGCAAAACTAAAAGCAGCAAATTAAAATTAAAAGAACTACTAGTGCAAACAACAGGCAGACAACAAAAAACAAACTATTAACTAGTGATAGTTGAAAACAATGATAAAAGTTGAGGTCCGACGGGTCGACCGCCCGACTACTTTTTCCGCACAGAAATAAGTACTAATAAATAATTAAGAATAACTTAATTGTTATCTGTACTTGATGGTAATAAGAAAACTATCTAAATGTAACACTTAAGCCACGAATTTATTGACACTTTATTTTCATATATGACATAAGTCACAACAACTCAATTACTTTATTTTTATAACTATAGTAACAATCAAATTGGAAACAATCTTGAATACATATATTTAACATTAATAAATACATAATAAATAAAACAGAAAAGTAAAAGAAGCTTTAAATACGCCAGATTTGTGGAAAGATGGCAGACATGGCAAAGATAGAAAGGATGTTCCAGACGATAAGCGATGGAATGGATAAAATGAGTAAGAGGATGGAGAGCACATGACAGGAAATCAAGATGATAAAAAACGAAAATGATGATTTACAACAAAAAGTGATAAGCCAGGAAAAAAAATAACAGATTTGGAAAGAGAAGGTAGAATCGAAACAGAAAGATACCTGGTAGAATTTATGAGAAAATGGGAAAGTATGCGATGGAAGAAAAAATTTACAAAAGATAAGACAAAAACATCAATTTAAAAAAAAAATAAAGTACTTAAAAGGTACGAATATATGGATAGATCATGATTACCAATAAGAAAAGTTTTGATTTAACAGATGAAAGAACTAAGGAAAAAAGGTTACAGGGCTTTTATAAGAAACAATAAACTGATAGTGAATAAAGAAATAAACTACCCCTAATAAGCAGCGGTTAGAAACTGAACAATCTTGGAAAGATCCCCAGAACAGAATTCACGAGAAGGTGACTTTAGGAAGATAACCAAAACAAGAACAGCGTGGTAAAAAAACTAAAAACCATCAGAGAAGGAAGATATAAAGACGACAACACGGGCAATGAACAAGAAGGTACGAAAAGAAAAAGATAAAAAATTAAAACAAAGGCTAGCTATATGGAACGTAAGGGGTACTTATACAGAAGGGGCTTTAAAAGAAGAAATAATGGACATGAAAAGATACAAGATCGATGTGATGGGGATGTAAGAAACAAAATTGGTAGGAGCGGGAATAACAGTAATAATAATAATGGTCTTACAATTTCAACAGAGTGAAAAGCTTCAAATAACAGTTGTAGAGCATAAAAGTTTGCAATATCGAAGGATACAAATAATTTTACGTTCCTTGTAAGCTCAGAAATTAGGTTTGAAAATGACGAAAATCACCTTAAGAAATAGCAATAGCCATAGAACTAAGACAAAAAATGAACAAATGTTTAACGCTTTACTTGTCAAGTTAGTTAGCAGCTGAACAATATAATTCAATTTACTTTTTCTGAAAAATTTATTAACATCTTTTGATGTTCTTTTGATGATCTTTTACGTACCATAGAGTAGCAGCTAACCTAGCTCCAGGAAGTATTTGAGGAAATAATATATATGCATACATACATTATTAAGCAAACTGTTATACAGGTGGCCCAACGAAAATTATCAGCGCAATTTTTGGCCACTTAACATCAATTTTGCAAAAAACGCTAGAACACGTCAATTTTAGTATAAAGGGGAACACCTGAATGGATTAGTACCAATGGCATAACTTCAACCATGGGGTGGACTGCACCTCAAAAATTTTAAATGGAAAAGGGTGTCAAACATGACCCAGTTCGAAAGGCCTTTCAATTCTCTTTTCAACAGTTTTTTTATTTTTCAAATCCGATCATTAGTTCCAGAGAAATATTGTTTAAAACAAAATTCATCAAGTGTGCAAAACTGGAATCAAGTAGGCTTAAACAAATGACTACACCATAAAAACAAAATTGAGGACGGAATTAATGGAAAGAATTAAAATAACTTTTGAATTTTCTTCTGTTATGCAAAAATAAAAAAAAAATATAACCTTTAATATGCTTTGATATAAACTAGAACAATGAAAATACAAATTTGATTTACTGCTGAATCTTCTTTAGCGGTTAAAGGGAATTAGTCACGAAAAGCAAAAATCTTCAGACAGTAGATTCCGAAACGAATTTCTTGAAACTGCCAACGTACTGATATCGAAACCACATGCTTCTGCTACAGCTACAACACTCATTATCCGCAAGGCGTTTCGATCAGAAATAGCGCACTTGTCCAAAGTGGCGACTAATTTTTCATTGGTTATATGAACTGTACCACACCGTTTCTTAGGCTCTGAGGGTACTTCCGAAAAAAGTTCTTGTAAACAACTGCTTCCCGGAGTATATTTTTTCATTCGTTGAATAAACATAATTTTGATATATATATATATATATATATATATATATATATATATATATATATATATATATATATATATATGATTCCTGTCAAGTATGTTGCGGACTCAGTTATGAAGCATTTATCTCAAATCACACATTTAAAATGAAGAAAACTTCAATTAATATTTCAAATATTGCAATGAAAGGAGAAAGACTCATTGGAAGAAAATAGGTCTGAAGAGATATGGACGATCACCACCTAGCGCACACTGCTGTAACGACATATTTTTGAAGTAAAGACTGCTTTACACGACTTCACATAGATTCTTGAGAAAGAATATAGTGGAATAACGATAACGAAGTGTTTTTACATTACAAAGTGAATAGAACAACCAAAGCTAACATAAAATGAAAATAAAGCTAATATTTAATATTTATATGAAATTTACAATCTAAACGATGCTTGCTGTTAGCTTTAAATAGGTCTTAAATAGTTGCGGCGAGCGCTCAAGGTAAAACGAATTACCGGCGAAACTACACAATTGTCAAAATTTAACAATAAACAATTTTAAAACAAATAAGCAAACTAAAGTTTGAATAATGGTAAATATTAAGGTAATTGTTTATTACATTTGTAATAAAATAAATAACATACAAAATTTCGTTACAAGTGAATTTGAATTGTAACAATCTTTATCGCCAGAGCTTAATAACGCAGCATTATTATTGAGATACCAAAAACAACCCAGTACATCCCTAAATTTTCCAAAACACAACCAACTATACCTTATCCTCAGGCATCTCCATCAACCAATATGCTTCCAGCCAAACCAATAACGGATCCTCTTTAAAATCCACTCCTAATTAATACAATAATGTCTTCTACACAAGCAAGCAAAATAGAAAATCAGTCAATTTCTCCTACAGAATCCACCCACATTTTTCCATCTTTATCGAACAGTGGGAACAATAGCTCAGGATGGCAAACAGATCAGTCAAATAAAACTAAACGAAATAATCCAGAAATTAACAGTAGGAACGTTAGACAAAAAACTCTTAACTGATTTTATGGTAAGGATAAATGCCCAAAATTGATTCCAGGAAGTAACAAATCAAAACTCAGAAAATGATAATGACGACTAAAATACTGTCGAACAAAACGAGAACCTAAATCGCCACGTATTTTTATTCCTGATGTAATTAAATTGCAACCTTTACTGGAAATACTAAACTTGGTAGCCAAGGATGATTATTTCCCAAAATCACTGTCAAATAAGGAGTAATGTCCAACCTCATACGTTTGAGAGCTACACAAAAATGTTTAATGTATTAACAGAGAAATAAACGGCTGTTTATACATTTCAGTGAAAACAGAAACGAAGTTTTAGAACCGTCCTAAGAAATATCAATTACTCTGCGGATATAGAAGAACTGAAAACGGAAATATAATCGTATGGTCACACAGTTATTAATATCCACAATATTAAAAATTGGAAAACCAAACAACTGATTCCCATGTTCTATGTAGACTTAGAATAGCAGGAAAATAATAAAAAAACGATATTAAATATTTAATAAACTACTAGAGTAAAACGACAAAGTGTACAGTGTACTAATTGCTAAAGAAACGAACATACCCATAACTACTGCGAAAGGTAAGCAGGTTGTGTGAAATGTGAAAAAAATCATCATATATCTACGTGTGAAAAACCACCCAATACAGATGCGACCTGCACATTATGTGATGGAAAACACTCTCTTATAAAGGTTGCACAATATACAAAGAGATTTATAAAAGAAAATATCCCACTTGACGCACCAAACAAATTACTCAACGACCTAAACATAGTAATGTCAACATTCATCCAGCGCAATATGTGAATAATAACAATAAATATACAAGTGTTGTAAAAATGTCTAATCAGCAACCTACTAATATAAATGCGAATACTGCAAAAAACTCACAGGTCGAGACGCCAGCTAATGAAATTATTACTCAGGAAATAAATACACAAGGTAATTCTAATAAAAATCTAGAAACATGTTACGTAAATAATGGACAAAATATTAAATATTTTAATATCATTAATTTCAGAAATAATATGAATATTCAGTTGAAATGGAATGCCAACGGCTTGACTCGTCATGGACAAGAATTATAAACATTTTTAATTAACCACAAACTACCTATAATACATCAGAAACTCATTTTACGAATAAAAACTACCTTAAAATACCACATTATTCAATATATTCAACAAATCATCCTGACGGAACAGCTCATGGTGGAACTGCAATTATTGTAAAGAATTCAATTAAACATTATGAACTTGTGAAATACCAAAAAAATACTTGCAGCCAGAAATATAAAAATTAAAACGCAATCGGAATCTTTTGTAGTGTCAGAAATTTATATGCCACCGAAACATATAACATAAAACAAAAAATGCACCACCTTTTTTAATACACTGGGAAATAAATTCATTGCTGGTGGAGGTTACAATGCCAAACACCAAATTTGGAAATCTAGACTAATTACGCCAAGAGCAAGGGAATTATTAAAAACTATCAAGAATAAACATTATATAACCCTATCAACTGGAGAACCAACCAATTAGTCGATAGAGCAAAATAAAATACCTGATCTACTTGATGTTTTCGTAGTCAGTGGAAACTCAGAAAATTACTTTATAGTATAATTCTGTATAGATTTATCATCAGACCACTCACCCGTAATTTTTATATTCAATACACAAATACCAAATGTAGATAAACCGGCCTCCCTCTATAATAGAAAAATGAACTGGCACAAATTTAGAAACTTACTAACGAGCAAAACGTCTACTGTAACAATGAAACAAACATACCAGCTTACGTCAAATATTTAATAGCCTAAAAACGAAAAATTAGAAGAATATTACAAACTACTAGAGACCCCCTATTAAAAAGCAAATTAAATAAAGCAATCAAATACTTGAATAAAATATTGCCACAAGAAAAAAATTGAACAATTCAAAACTCTCTTAGCAATCTATCAGCGACAGAAGCAAGGGACTACTTATTGTGGAAAGCAACGAAAAAATCAAACAATCTCACAAAATTACTCAAGAAATTATTCGCACGCCCATGGATTCCACGTCCTGGCGCCTAAAGCCAAACCACTTAAAAAGACCAGACTTCGAGACGCTGAACCTGTACCTGTATAATATGCAAATTCTAGAAGATTCGACGATCACGCGGTTAGATCGTGGCTGAGAAGATGGAAGACGCTATCCCCAAAACGTCCTCGTTTTGAATGAGTAAAGAGGGATATTTTTGTCTCTTGACTCCAATCCTGTTACTAACTTTGATCTATGGTTGTACCAGGATCGGTTTAACTCTTTTCCTAAATTTGATCTATGGTTGTACCAGGATCGGCTTAACTCTTTTCCTAGGTTTGATCTATGGTTGTACCAGGATCGAGTTAAATCTTTTTCTGACTTTGATCTATGGTTGTACCAGGATCGGGTTAACTCTTTTCCTAATTTTGATCTATGGTTGTATCAGGATCGGTTTAACTCTTTTCCTAGCTTTGATCTATGGTTTTACCAGGATCAAGTTAAATCTTTACCTAACTTGTATTACTATCGCTATAAACATCATTACCCAGACTCAATTTGAATAATTTAAGTATGTATTGGTATCTTCCTATGAAGGATCACAAATGGTTCTCATTTAACGCTGACAAGTGTATTGTGGGTCTATTTTGTGAAATGCATATTTTATGATAACCAGGTAAGAATTATGGTTGTCACAATGATATAATATTTTTTATTATTATGGTCGATCTGATATTGTCTGACTAACGATTGTAAATATGCGGGACTTTGTACTATAGTCCAAAAACTTGATTCTGTCGGGTCTGGCAATAAAATAATACATATCGCAACTATGATAAAGCGGCATTTCCCTTCCTTTCTGCGGTATAATACTGTTTAGCAACGGCCCATATTTGAGCCGCTCTATCCATGCATTGGATCTCTCAGCTACCTGCTATGTGTAGGAAAATAGTCTTACGGTCCTTCAGCATAAATTCAATTTTTGTTTGAAAAAATGTGTAATGGGAATGAAAACTGCATTTCCAAAAATGTTTCCCAACTATTTGCAATACATGTTGTTTGGCAGATTTTTTTGTTTAAGTATAATATTTTTCAACAGTTTTATTTTAAAGAAATAAGAATCAAAAACAAGTGTATTTATTTTATTTTTACAATTGTTAATGATTTCCAATATGAGTTTGGTCGTAGTCACTTCTATAATAACTGGTTATAACAAATTATTGAGACAATTCTTTGTAAATTAAATGCAATTTTTATATAATTGTTAAAATGTCAAAATTGTCTCTCTACTTGAGGTTTTGGCTGCTTTCCCTCAGGTTCATAAGGTGAATGCCAGAGAGAATAATTCTACAGCACTATTTGTTAAATGAATTACTTATGAATTAAACAATCCAGATTATCGATAAATGCACAAGAACAGCTATTTTGTCTGTCTTTTGGAGTGTATATCATTCTTTTATTTTATTAAATACCTGTCCAAATTCCTCCACTCTTAACAGTTACTCTGTATAACGACGATGAAGGGTTACTTATTTAAATAAACACAACGTAGGGTAAGCTAAACCTTCCACTAGACCTTATTTGGCTAATTATACGTACGAAAATGAAGTAGGTACCGTTTCAGTATTCCAACCTTAACACCCTCAATACCACCAGAAGATGAGTAATTCATATACAACACGTTACAACATCCTCTTCAGATGAAATATCCCAAACAATATTATAAACCGAAGGATGTTTTTGAGATAATATGCAAACATGTAAAAAAAATCTCCCGGATACTATTTAATAATCAATCAATTTCATAGCTTATATATCACAATCATAAGACTTGGAATTTTTCCATCTCAATAAATAGTAGCTCAAATTTTTCTTATACACAAGCCTCGGAAACCTACTGAGGAAACATCATTCTACCGTTCAATAAATTTACTATCTGTACTTTTGTTTGAAAAACTTTTCATCACAAGACTGGTGCCTATACTTATGCGAAGAAAATTAATTCCTAATCATCAGTTTGGATTACGAAAACAACACTTCACTATTGAATTAGTTCATAAAGTAGTTATGTAATAAACAAAACTATCGAAAGAAAATATTACTGTTCAGCAGCTTTTATCGATGTTTCGCAAGCGTTCAATAAAGTGTGACATACTGGTCTACTAAATAAATTTTAAAAAACATAATCCGCTATATCCAATCAAATCAGGAGTACCCCAATGTAGTGTTCTTTGTCTTATTCTCTAAATCATTTTCACAGCTGATATTCGGACAATTCAAAATACTACAGTTGTCACATTTGCTGATGACACAGAAATTCTAGTTTGTCACAAAAAAAAAAAAACAACGGAGGTCTTCAAATATAGTGTAAAAAATCGAAAAGTGGCTAAAAACCTAGAGAACAAAACTCAACAAAACCAAATTAGCTCATGTAACCTTTACCATGAATAAAAGTACATGTCCTGCAGTAGCACTTAACAACCACCTGCTACCGCAAACTGAAGAATCAAGATATCTAGGTATGCATCTAGATAGAAGACCAATATAGTGAAAACACATCTTCTCAAAAAGAAAACAATTTGGACTAAAATTCAGGCAGCACTATTGGCTATTAGGCAGAACTTCCAAACTTTCACTGGAAAACAAACTATTAATATATAACAGCATCCTTAAACCAGCCTGGACATATGGAATACAACTGTGGGTAACAGCAAGCAAATCTAATATTGAAATACTTCAACGCTCTAAATCTAAATGCCTCCGAACAATTACAAATGCTCCTTGGTATGTGTTAAATGTAAATATTCTCAGAGACCTTTACATATGTACAGTGAAAGAAACAGTCAAACAATTTAGTACCAAATACTTGAAAACACTTGAAGACCACCCAAACACAAGTGCATTGAAATTGTTAGATAGTAGTGAGAATATACGACGATTAAAACGTTGTAAACCATTAGATTTAGTACATAGGTTTAACTAATATTATATAGTTAATACTTTGAGTTTTTGTCAGTGAACAAATCATCCTCATGTAATTCATTTATTATTATTATATTTTTACTTATTATCGTATATTTAGATAGATTATAAAATTTTTAGGAGATATAATATATATATATATATATATATATATATATATATATATATATATATATATATATATATATATATATACAACACAATACTTCGACAGTAAGTCTTATCTCTTGTATTGAATTATCACAGACGTCTTGCAATAAATGTAAGTAAGTAGCAATAAACGTTTTTTACTTATTCGATGAACACACCAACGATGCTCACGACGTTTTTTGTGTTTATTTAAAACAGTGGTGGAAAATTATGTAATGAATTTCACTACTGTTGCGGCTGCTGTTCTTTTTCACACTTTATTGTGAATAATTATTCTCAATCGCACAATAAGAATCGAAAGAAAGTATGATTGGACTATTCACGGCTAAAATACGTTGACAACTGTATATCTCCATCTCACAATAATACTTGCGCATTGCGACAAAAGTTTAAGTTAGCAAGCAATTACGCTTGTGCACAACGCCTGCGTACTACACACCATCCTTCAATACAGCTAAGAAAGCTTCTGTGTTGTACCGTTATAAATGTATTTATGCACTGTGTATTGCGTACTGCGCATTAAAACATTAGCTGGGAATGAGGCTTAACTGATATACACCGAATTTTGTTAAATACTGGCTTAAACCTAGGATCGAGTTTAAACTTTCACAGTAATACTAGGCCTAAGTGTCTCTTCGTTTTCTTGTTTTTCTAGTATCTTTTTCAAATCTTAGCCCCAGATAAACGTTTTATATTTCTGACAATTTGATAGTAAGAATATGTTTATTATGTGTTAAATTTTTATTTATGTACAATTAGATATTTATATGATGAATAATCATTTATATACGACAACAAAGATAAGTGCGTTTTCTAACTTTTTCGTTCGAATCTGAGGAAACTGTGTAATTGAAAAAGTTTATTGTGCAAAAGGCTGAATTTAGAATTAAGATAATTGTTAATAACGGGCAACGCTGGCTTAATTAATAAGTGATGAGCGTAATGAGAGCTCTCGGGTTCAAATTCCAGGGAGAACCAACATCAGGGTCCCTTGTCCTGTTATTGGACTTCGATCTATTGTGCAGGATAAATTAAGTAAAAAATAAGAAAAATTAAAATGAAATAGTGGGTCATTCCCATATTTGACTGCACGTGTGCCTTGCACATTACTAGGCGCGACACTAAATGGATCTGGATCTTATGAATAATCACTATTTGATCCTAAAAATTTCTCTAGATTCCTTCATAAGAGCTCAAAACATCTTTTAAAATGTCCTTTCGGTTGTTTTTTTACTACCCATTTAGCACATCTACTGCGTGGTTCATAGTGTTTATTCGACTTATTTTAAACTTAGCGACTTAACGTTTAAGCCTTGTTCAATGGAATTCATCGCATTTTTTAAAACTACTTGGATTCTTTCTTTAAAGGACTATCGAATTAATAGTAAGTAAGCCAACGACTTAAAACTCTTATATGGTAACTATAAGTATAAATGAAATCATGCAACTTCACCAACAATATTTAGTTAAAGACTATATTTATACTCGTAATGAGACCTAGAACTTTTCATTGTACCCTTTTCGTCATCAAATTGATTATTCAGATAAATTCAAGGAACCTAATGAAAACGACTTTAGTAAAGTAGATGTACATACCACAACCATCCCTTTGAATGTAATCTCGGAGAGGTTAGTCCTGACAAGATACTTGGGTCTGGTGTGGAGTTCTTCCCAGCGGAAGCCGCGCTGCGCGCTCCAACTCCCGAGCGGCTGGACACGCAATGAGCCGCCCAGCAGCGCGCCCGGGTTATACACGTCCTGCAACTGCCACACAGCCTCCACGCGTTGCACCACGCTCACCTCTGCGTTGACGTGCAGCGTCACCCCGCGCAACTTTTCCAGGGCGGTGTCATTGCGGGAGAAGATCAGCCATGCGTACTTGTCGAAAAATAACGGCACTGAGCCACACTAAAACAGGAAATTAGTTTAGGGGGCTAAGAAAGAAAATAGGGCTTTTCTACTTCACAATAGAAAGGTATGCGACTACTAAAAGATTATCAGCTCGACAATAAACAATATACTTGCAATACAGTTTATTATCAGAAGCGACAATGGTTTTTAGCCCTTACGAACATAAACAGCACCACATGACACGAATAAAAACATATACACTTAAACTTATTAATAAATAAATTAAACCATGCAAAAACTTAAATATTTATGTAATAGTACTCTGGCTTAACCAATCACTTTCAGAGCCTACAGTTCTGGTCTAATTATGCGTCTGACATATTTAGAGTTAATTGAAAATTTATTTCAATTTGAAAAATAACATGGGCTACAAGTTCCTCAATATAAAAAAAAGAGCAGCTAAGAATAAAAATTAGTTCTTTTGCATACAGTCTGTAACCACGGACACGTTTCGCTCTTCTGTAAATCCAATTTTTATTTTTATGAAGCGGGTCGCTTCGGAGAGTAACTAGTCGGTTTGTGAAGACTTACGTCTAATGACTTGTTAATCAACGCGTCCGTGGTGGCAGACTGAATACTAAATGACCCGCTTTTATTTTTAGCTGCTCTTTTGTATTTTGAGGAACTTTTAGCCCATATTATTTTACAAATTAAATTGTTAGTTCCCTTTAAATTTCTTCTTTGAAAACTTATTTCCTGAAATTTAATAGAGACGTAAAATCAACAATCTGTCTTGTTTATCATAATATATAATAATCTAATATGTTTGTCACATTATCTCCCGCTATAACACGTTGAATTTACTATTCAATATATATTCCTTTTATACACTTTGCATCTGTTATAAAACTGTAACAGCAAACAAGCTGGTTCGATTATAATTCATTTGATTTCTGTTATAGCCTAGTATTATCTTTATGGTTGATAAAATCATTGTTCCTATTGAAAATTAAATTTAATTAACTCTTCCGAGTACCTACATCGAAACCTTAATTGCATAATTAATGGTTGTTTACCGGATTAAATAATCTGTTAATATCTGAATAAAATATTACAAATACTTATTTTTGTATTCTATACTCTTTATGGCCCTGTCTAGCACTAAAGATGGCTACGCTTATAACGTTTCAAAAGATTTTATTTCATTACAACAAATGGGTCACATATTCTATGTTAATTTCACATGTGAAAGTAGGTCCAAACTCCCAGACGGCCAGCCAAAAGTTGATTGCAAAGAATACTTGATATCCGGTCCCACGGATGTCGAGGAAGGGGGCATTCAATAGAAAAAAATAATTGAAAACATAATGCTTTATGTAAAAAATAACAATACAAAATTTCAAAACTCTAATATTTTTGATTTATTTCAAAACTATTAATTTATCAAGTCAAAAACCATTATTCTCGATGTTGCGTTTAATTTAGTAAAAACTGGGAAATAAGGATATAAGATCAAAATTTGAAAATTCTTTGAAACAATTAAAAGTAATTATTCACGGTTTAGGAATATTACAATAATTTTCAAAAAAAAAAGGAATTAGAAAGACAAAGACAATAAAAGATGAATTCACACGAGACAAAGTATTTGAAAATTTGATAGACGAATTTATACTATCTTTCTAATGTAATAATTAAAACTGTCAATATCTGAAAGATTGAAACAATATTGCCAAAAAATATAATTTTTCTATTATTTCTATAATTAAGAAATTAAGTCGTCGTTTTGTCTATGCAGTTAGCAGAAACATTTCTGGAAGTACCTGTGCTAATAACTTAGGCAAAAAAATTTTCTCCTTACTTGCATTAACGTAAGAAATGATGAAAAAAGGTTAATTTGAAAGCGAATACTAGTTTAACATTGTTATGTAAAAGAATCCTTGTAATTCACTGACTACTTCACTTCCTAGTAAATTCTAAACATTTTCTTACTGATGTCATATTTTGACAGGAAAATGGATTCTTATACAGAAAAAATCAATTTTATCGACGTGTAAACGACTAAAAATATTAATATAAGGTTGAAAGTCCAAGATTTGGAACAGAGATCTACACAATGTATTTCGCGGAAAACCAGAAAAAACAAATGAAAACATATTTAAAACATTCGTGGATGCTATTAGAGTTCTTCTCTTTAGAAATGACACAACGAAACCTAAACATATTATTGTCTGATTTGTTTCTAGATTAAAAAATGGTAATTTGTTAACAGCTCAAGATTGACAAAACCATTAAAATAAAAAGAGATAGAGACTACAAATTTGTATTTGTGATTTTTTTAAATATTTGCATGAAAAAGCGAAACATTTTTAATAATGTTAATTAAATATGAAACGGGCACACCTAAAATTATACAATCACTCTTAGATAATTTTCAAGATAACATAAATTTAACTTCTGATCGTATCGTGAGTTTACTTTTAAACATGTGTCAATTCGTGCAAAAATTTATATAGGTATATGCGATACTGAGAAAGTATTCATAAGTGGGTATCAAAAATATCGAATAAAAATTATCGATACTAATATCGGTTTTGAAAAAAGTATCGGTACTATGAAATATCGAAAGAAAAATGGAAGGTAAAACATTTTTTTAACATGTTTTCAGTTATTATTATGTGTTACAGAAACATAAATTCTTTAATCTTTTTCTTTGCAAGCACCAAGAAAAAGCAGTTTAGTAAGCCTCTTCACTTCTGGGTAATAAAATAGTTAGTTTAAAACTACATACACCGTAAAGTTGGCGCAGCCATTCAACATCATAGAGGAACAAGCTGCAAGAATATTATCAGGTATATATATATAACAAGCAATCGTGTTCACAGTGAGTATACCTTTCATTCAATAACTTCATTATCTAATTCCTCATGAAATGGGAAATTATCAACTTTTGAAATGCTTAAGTATGAAGGTGAATACCCAAAATGGTTCACATTTGAAGATTTATTTCTATTTCATTCAAATCCAGATTTGGACGAAGTCAAAAAATTGTTATTTACTTTCTTTCGTAAAAGGCTAAGCAGGGAATACGATCTCAGCGTTAGCAACAAATACTGATAATTATTTAATCACATATAACCTGTTAATTCTCATGCTAATAAATTGTTAAAATAAAAAGGTATGAAAAAAATATTAGCATAACTAAATAAAATGTCTGTAGTTTACAGTAATTAGAAATTCCCATCTCTTACTGGGACGCAATTATAATTTCATTCTTTTATTAAAATTAAATTCTAAAACCATGTAGATTGAGTTTCACATATCAATACAACACTATCGAAGGACAAAGTTCCTATGAACAAATCATTCATATAAATTTTATCAGAAAGCGTAGACACATATCTATGCATAAGTACCTGTAACTTAGATACTTTAAATTGCATAATAGAAAAATTACAGCGATAACCTTAACATTGATACTGTTAAATAATATGTACAATAAATTATGTTTTTTCTATCAGCTGTTCATGGTTGGTTGTACAACGTGGCGGGCTACTTGATATAGTATATAACGGTCTATTTGATTTGCCACATTACCCCCACCTAGAGAATCGAGGTAACCATTAACCTTTACAATTATTACAAACTTGTTATTTTATTAAATACCTACATTATTTCTTTTTCTTCACTTCTAACCTTTTGCTGCTTCATACGATTTATTTTTAAATTCTCCTGGCAATTTTATATTTGTTACATAGACCATTTCTGCTGCAGTACCATTGAGGGGTTGTTTGTGCATTTTTCTTAGTCCTAATAAATATAATTGGAACCTGTCGTTGCTTTTTAGTAGGATTTTAATGCGCATTTCAGTTATCTGTAGATGCGTTCTGTCATGCCATTGTCTTCCGGATGATAAACTGTTGTGCTAATGTGTTTTGAACCTAGTACTGAAATAAAGTGTTTGGAAAATGATATTTTGAACTGTGGCCCTCTATCTGTTGTACTCTAAATCTTGATACCCAGCCGGTAATAAATGCGCAAGCTATGGTTTCAACTTTTGTACCTTTTGAAGGATTTACCTGTGGCCATCTAGTAAATCGATCAGTGCACATTAGTAAATATGAGTAATAATGATGATTAAATCTATAAGTTCATGTCAAATCTTTTTGATGGAATGACAAATTTGCCTATAGGCGCCTTAATATATCTAATGAATTTATATTTTTCCATGTATTTGTTTACTTCGTTTTGGAACTTTTCTTTCACTTCCGTGATTTTTAGTCTGAAACTTTTTATTTCTTATTCACTATATTTCTTTCATTTTCTTCTTTTATTCTTTTATTTTCAAATAACGTCATTAATAAAAAATATCGCTTCCTATTTCCAATCCTTTTTTTGCGACGCCTTTGACTTTTCTCCATATTACTTGTCTTATTTCTTTTTCTATTTATTTTTGCTCGAAATGCATACACCCTATATTGAATTCGTTTTCCAAGCAGAACACTAATATTTTTTCTCCGTTGTTATTGTTTGTGTTTTCTCCATGTTTTCTCAAGCATCATTCGATTCCTTCGTTTGAGTTGCCAACTCTTGCATTTAAGTCGCCCATGATTATTATCTTGTGGTTGCTGTCGTCCAGTTCTTCTTACAGTTCCCTGAAATCTGTCCTCGCTTGCTGTGTCTTCATTTGATCCATATGCTACTACTATTTTGTATTTTTCATTTTCGTCTATTCTTTTTTGGTGTTAATTTTCAATAGTCTTTTGTTCCTCATATTCTTATTTTTCTTCCATTTTAGTTTTCTTCTTTTATCATTATTCCTACTCATCCTTATTTACTCATGACCAGAATATCAGGTATCCGTTTGTAAATAAATTTTGCCAGTGCAGTTTTTCTTTTCATGCTTTTCGTATTCCATGTAGCAAATTTAATATCTCTTTCTATTCAATTAAAAAAAAAATTACTACGAAACGGAATTTTAAGCAAGACAACAAAAATGGAAGTATATAGAACAATAATAAGACCAATAGCATTATACGCAGCCGAAACAATGACATTTTTACAAAGAAGGACGAAGAAAAATTAAGAATTATAGAAAGGAAAATAATAAGAACGATACTGGGACCTAATGAACCATGAGATTGACAAAGAATTAAAAGGAGAAGATATAATAAAAATAATCAAGAAACAAAGAGTAAAATGGCTAGGACGCGTAAGCAGAGCTGACGAAAAAGAACCAATAAAAGTAATAATGCAATGGAGCCCTGGAAGTAAGAAAAGAAGAGAAAGACCCAGATCAACATGGCTAGCAGAAGTAGAAGAAGATTTAAGAAGAGCGGGAATTAACAACTGGAAAAATAAAACAAGAGATAGGAAGAAATGGAACATCATACCGAAGAATATTTAATAAATAACTGAAACGGAGTCCGATCCCCTCCAAAAAAGGATCTAGAAAGCTTAAGTAAAAGCGGTGCAACTCCACAACGGAGTGTTAAACCACTATATATATATATATATATATATATATATATACTCAGCACTACCACTTTCTCGGAAATTAAAAAAATAGGCCTATAATATTGAACTAATTCTGAACAAATTTCGACCTCTTTTTAAAAATTTTGAACTGCAAAAGAACTCGTAAAAAGGGGCATCGCAATATGGGGGTGCTGACTAGATATATACACAGCACCCCCACTCTCTTCTATCTCCACCCATAGAAGGGGATCTGGAAGGGTCAAATGTTTTTCTTGTACTTCGGTAATATTTAAAATAATATAGTAAATAAAAATTGCAATCGATGGAGCAATCGGTATATATTACACGTAGGTTACAGGTTGGTTCTGAATTATAAAAATCACAGCTAAAATAGGATCATATTCTATAAAAAGGGGCATCGCAAAGTGCGGGTGCTGACTAGATATATACTCAGCATCCCCACTTTCACGAAAGCTAAAATTAAATGGCCTATAATATGGTACTTATTATGAACTAATATCGTCCACATTTTAAAAATTTTGGACTGCAAAAGAACTCGTAAAAAATTGACATCGCATTGTGCGGGTACAGAGTAGATATCAAACTGGCATCTCTCTTGCACTCAAAACTGTATGGATTAAAAAAAATCAAATAGGTAGGTTTATACTAATTATGTACTCGCTAATAACAACATTCAAAATCGGAAGTAACAATTTTTTGAACAATTTCGACTCGTTTCGCGTTTCAACGTAAGGCAGTTATATTCGAATTTGATTTTTACTATTGTACTAATTATGAATTAATTTCGTTCTCTTTTTAAAAATTTTGAACTGCCAAAGGACTCGTAAAAAATGGCATTGCAATGTACGGGTGCTGAGTAGATACCACATAATCTATTGGAATTTGTTATTTTATAATTTTGTGTTGGCAAATGGTTAATGTTTGTGACCAGAATTGGCAACCTTTTTGCAGATAATAGGCCTATTAGATTTTTATATTTAATCAATCTTATAAAAATTCTCAAATTAGCATAATTGATATTGTATAATTTTGAGCTGGTGACTAAGATGTTTGAAAACCTAAAGTGGCTGATATTTTGCTTTAAAATTGGCTTAGATTAATTTTATTGTGTAAATCAGATAATGAAAAATTTGAGATAACCAATGTGAAAAAAATTTGAAATTGAACAATGCTCTAATATTATTATAATAATATTATCGATAGTAATACCACTAGAGGTTTGATTTCGCCGGATATTTTTTTTTATTTATATGAACATCTGGTTTCTTGAAAATTTGTTAAAAAAAATCCTATAACAAAATTATCAGAGCGTAGCTCAAATGATTTTGACAGGACAAATCTTCAGAACAAATTGCTATCAACAAACCCAGTGTGAATATTTGTAAATAAAAAAATATTCCGCCGTAAAAATCAAACCTCGTGGTATTTGTCGAGATTACTCCACGATTAAATAGCATTTTAACTGATTGTGTGGCGTTAAACTAAATAAAAAATGGGAGTTTTTATTTAGAATTCAAAGTTGATCTCCACCCATAGAAGGGGTCTGGTAGGGTCAAATGTGGTATCATTGCATAGCTGTTCTAATAATTTCACAAACGTTTTTCTTGTACTTCGGTAATATTTAAAATAATATAGTAAATAAAAATTACAATCGATGGACCAATCGGTATATATTACACGCAGGTTACAGGTTGGTTCTGAATTAAAAAAAATAGGATCATAATCTACAAAAATAACTTATGCTCAACCTTAAGTAAAATACATAACTACCTAACTACTTAACAACAAAAATATACATTTGTATTAGAATATTTACGAATTTTTCTTTAAATTCACTCACTATTATTTATATTGAGTGAAATACTCCTATTACCGGATTCTTTTGGTATTATTTTGGATTTTGTTTTATGTTTTTATGTAATTATTTAGCAAAATATTGTTCAATGATGTTATTCCTTCAACATTTAAATTGGGGATTACTTTTAGACATGATGAATGTTGTACACCGTGGCTCCAGCGGTTGATTCATAAGCATAGTAAGCAAGTTCTTAGGGTAAATATTTTTAAAATTACTAAAAATCTAAAATTATAAATAGTATCATCAAAAGTTTTGTTTCATTTCAAATAATAGTACTTCAGTATTATTAGCCTTTTTCTTTCCCCTCTTTCCCCATGATTTTGACATGCTTAAGGTCCTTTAAAAACGTATTTACGCGGTGCTGCGTGGCCCTTTTTATATATACTCGTAGTCTCGTATAATTTTTTAAAAAATCAATTTCAAATTTTTCTTCTTATAATGAACAGGTTCTTTTATTTTTATGGACATCTGCGTAAATTACGAATCCAAAGAAACATCACTCGAAGAAATCGAAACTACATTTCAACTGCCAGGGTTTTTAGGTGGAGCATTTCTACTTCATTCTACGATCAGTGGCAGAACTAGAGGGAAATTGTTAGGTGGGCCACACGGTGGGCACCGGAAAATCTTTGTGGGCCGTGCCATTGTTATATACCGAGTGTCTACTGAACATAGGAAATTCAGTGTTACTATTTTCATTTTGTCAAAATTTTACCTATTAATTTTAGAACAAACTGTGAGATATGTATTTGTTTAGAACTAAAAACTGCACCCAATGAGGCAAAAAGAATTGGCCAAATGCCCTTATATATATATATATATAAGGGCATTTGGCCAATTCTTTTTGCCTCATTGGGTGCAGTTTTTAGTTCTAAACAAATACATATCTCACAGTTTGTTCTAAAATTAATAGGTAAAATTTTGACAAAATGAAAATTATAGACACAAATAATAAATAATTTTTACAATCTTCAAGCAATTTTCAGTAGGTGTCATGATAACTGAACGACAGGTTTAAATTTTTTTGAAGTTGGCGCGAAATAATCTCTAATGTTAGGTTTACTCATTTTAACTAGCACTAATCATCAAATTTCACATGAACTGCATGTTCTGAAAGACACGAAAACTACATGTGCACTGATTTGTTGTAGATGTAGTGGCTGATAAGAAGACGTTCAGTTGACATCAATTATAAATCAAATCGGCATGCTTTGTAAAAGCGCGCGGCAATGACTATCAAAGTTTCTACGTAAAAGAGCGGCCTAATGAATCGGTTTAGCCCTTAGCGCAAATCTTTGGTTATATAAGCATTACCACCGTGCAGACACAATAATATCAATTAAATAAAGAAAAAGATTACGCCGTCTTTTCATTTTTACAAATTTTTAGAAAAATTACTGTAATAATGGTATTATATATTTTATTAATGCCTGCATTGTTTACGGGTGGGCACGAGGGTGGTCCATCACTTTTAAAGGTGGGCACCAGCCCACCCTGGCCCACCTATAGTTCCGCCACTGTCTGCAATAGATTTTAAGCAGCCGAGATAAGTCAGATAACAAAGATATAATAAAAGCTGCGCAAGTCACTGTTATATTTGGTCGGCAGACAGACCCTAATTAGAAATGGATGACTTCTTCATAACCCCAAAATCCATTCAATGATCAGTCTTACTACATTATCTAGGTAGTAGTCGCAAAGATTAAGATTGTACCAAATATGTTCAATAAATATGAACTTACATATTATGGGCGCCCATAAGGGGGGGCAAGAGGGGGCATTTGCCCTCCCTTGACTTTTTGCAAATTTTAAAAAAACGACAGATTACGTAATTATTTCACCATCGTTATGTTTTGTGAGAAAATTGTTAATGTTTGATGTATTCTTAGATTTTTTATGTGTGGAACAAATTATCCCGTTATTATTTGTGCTTAGTTATTTCAACTGTCATTAGAAAGTAGAAGCAATACAATGAACTACAAGAAACTTAATTTTATCAAGCTTCTTAAAGATTTTTCTCGAGGAATTTTCGAAAGATGGAAGGAATTTAACAATAGCCTTTACAAACCAATCCAAAAATAAATAAGAATTTTTACTTTATGCTTTACTTTTGAACAATTCTACTTTTTTTAACTAATAAGTATTATGTTTTCTGTTTATTTCTATAATATTTAAGTTTTTCTTAAATAGACTATATTACATCGGAATAGAATGTCAAATGAACTATTCAAAATTGCTGTCAAAATTTCGATTAAGTATAATATTTTTGTTGAAGTGCTGCATAAAATTTAATCCTTGTTGGCATAACTGGGCATTAAAATATTTTTATATATATATATATATATATATATATATATATATATATATATATATATCTTTATTATATCAGACTAATATAAAATAGCAATATTCATATTTTTATAAATAAAAAAATCCAAATATTTAATAGAATTATTATTTGCTGTCTGTCAAACTTAACAATTAATTCGAATTTAGTTTTTGGTGTAAAATTTTGTATTTCATGTTTCGAAACATGATATTTTAAGTATAATTTAATTTAAAAAAAAATAGGGCCGAGGTGGTCTCGAACTAGGTCTTGTAGATTATTTATGTTATGAATCAGCCCTCGTATCCACTCGGCTATGGAGCATTTTGTTTTTGACGTTTCTTATTCGAAAATATGAAGGATAACCTTCAAAATACAATTTATTTTATCAAATATTTCAGTTAGAAAAGGCCATATTACACAACATTTGGTTTTATTAGATGCAAAATTAAGTAATCTAACTAACGATACCATATACACCCGATTTTATTTAGCGGGACAGATGAAAACAGCAAAAATCTGTTTTCCCATGTTACTTCCCTATGTCAAGGTTTTCAGTATTCACCCTGTATATCTATTTTATAATAAGTTTTTTTTTTTTGCCCCCCCTTGAAAAATATTCTATGGGCGCCAATGCTTACATTATGTTTTTTCTTTATACCTTCCTTTTTACCAGCTCTAAATTATTAAATAACCAATTCCAATGGATTATATTTATTCGAGCTTTGTCATATACTTACCTTATATTTAAACATAAAACTAGCCAAAATATTGCAAAAAAGTAGACATCTTCCCATTTACCAGGACAAAATTATCCAATATCAAATTCCAATAGATTAAGTCTATTTTAGATTTGTCATATACCTGCCTAAAAATGAAACATTAAATAGGCCACTATAATGCAATAAATCAGACACTTCTGGTAACAAACAAAGATTATGATTATTCTAGATTTGTCATATTACTGTCCTACATTGAAACATAAAACAGGCCAAATTATTGCAAAAAAGCAGTCACTCTCCGTTTGAAACGTTACCATTCTCCACCACAATGTTAGTACAAACCCCTGATCACATGTACAATTGTATATGTGATCAGGGTACAAACTCATTCAATATCAAATTCCAAAAGGTTATGTTTATTCTAAATTTGTCATATTCCTGGTAAACATTTCAATAAAGCAGACACTTCCGGTAGTAAACCTTACCATTTTCGAGAAAAACATTATTCAATGTCAGATTCCAGTAGATATCGTTTATACTACATAATAACTTATACCTACCTTACGTTGAAAGGCGAAACGGGCCAAAATTATTTAAAAAATAGTAACTTCCGGTTTTGGATGTTGTTATTTGCGAGCACATAATTAGTACAAAATTTTGAATGTCTCTTTTTTAACCCATATAGTCTTGAGTGTAAGATCGGTGCTAGTTTGATAACTACGCAGCATCCGTAATTTGCGATGACCTTTTTTTAACAAATTTTCAAGAAACCAGATGTTCATATAAATAAAAAAATATCCGGCCAAATCAAACCTCTAATGGTATTACTATCGATAATATTATTATAATAAAATTAGATCATTGTTCAATTTCAAATATCTTTTACAATGGTTATCTCAGATTTTTCACTATCTGATTTACACAATAAAAATTAATCTAAGCCAATTTTAAAGCAAAATATCAGTCACTTTAGGTTTTCAAACTTCTTAGTCACCAGCACAAAATTATACAATATCAATTATGCAAATTTGAGAATTTTTATAAGATTGATTTAAAATAAAAATTTAATAGGCCTATTATCTGCAAAAAGGCTGCCAATTCTGGTCACAAACATTAACCATTTGCCAACACAAAATCCGCACAAAATTATAAAATAACAAGTTCCAATAGATTCTGTGGTATCTACTCAGCACCCGTACATCGCAATGCCATTTTTTACGAGTCCTTTGACACTTCAAAATTTTTAAAAAGAGAACGAAATTAATTCACAATTAGTACAATAGTAAAGACCTTTTTATTTTATGAAAAATCAAATTCGAATATAACTGCCTTACGTTGA
Organism: Stenolophus ochropezus; assembly: GCA_035578165.1. Classification (NCBI taxonomy): domain Eukaryota; kingdom Metazoa; phylum Arthropoda; class Insecta; order Coleoptera; family Carabidae; genus Stenolophus; species Stenolophus ochropezus. Next base: position 4,754,448 of record JAQOWZ010000003.1, read on the forward strand.
AACGCGAAACGCGTCGAAATTGTTTAAAAAATAGTTACTTGCGATTTTGAATGTTGTTATTAGCGAGTACATAATTAGTATAAACCTACCTATTTCTTTTTTTTTAATCCATACAGTTTTGAGTGTAAGAGAGATGCCAGTTTGATATCTAGTCAGTACCCGCACAATACGATGCCCCTTTTTAGGTGCCCTTTTGCAGTGCAAAATTTTTAAAAATAGGACGAAATTAGTTCATAATTAGTTCAATATTATAGGCCTACTTTTTTTAATTCCCGAGAAAGTGGAGGTGCTGAGTATATAGACCCAAAAAATGTTTGGACACGAAAAACAAAGAATTTATATTTACCTAAACAAAACTAATTTTAAAAATACCATCTTAAAATTTATTGCATTGTGCCGGTACAATTTCAAAAAATGATAAATTCAACTTTACAAATTTATTTCTAACCAGGCACTTATATTTCAACTAGTTGTAAAAATCAATTAAAAGACAGAATTGTCAGACGAACAAATTGATTTACTAAAAAATTATAATTTAGGCAAAACGAACCATTGTGGCATAATCGAAACTTGTCAGAAACTAAAACAACAATACTATTGGCCAAACATGCAGCAAACTGTTTCGAGATTCATAAACAATTGTGATGTATGTCAGGAAAACAAATATGAAAGAAATCTTAGAAAACTACCCATTGTAAAAACACAAACAGCGAACAAGCCCCTCGAACTTATTCATATTGATATTTTATCATTAAAGAAAGAAAAATTCTTAACAATAATTGACAGTTTCTCCTAAATTAATCATATCAGATAATAGTTTGCAATGTAACAACCAACTGTCTATAAATTTTTATTAACTAAAAATATTCGTATTCATCTTATTAGTGTCAATAATCCAAAAAGTAATAGAAATATTGAAAGGTTCCATTCGACAATAATAGAACATGTTAGAATATTAGAACAAAATATAGATTTTAATGATTTAATAATTAGTAATAAATTTACTCAGTTACAAAACGTACACTGAATGAAATACTTTTCAGCCAATATAATGAATTAAAAGAAGAAATTTCTCCTGAAATTCTTACTGACTGTTCAGACCCACAAAGAAATTATAAAGAAAATTTACGATGAAACTAAATTATTACTGGATAGCAGTAAAAAGAAGTACGCTACGTCACAAGTAGATAGTACTAAATTACCTGATAAAGTATTCGAAGAACAAGCCAGAAGAAACATCGGTAAAGTCGAGAAACCCGGCTATAAAAAACAAAAAATCAAAACATATGTCAAAGATAAAGCTCAAATAATAACAGACAAGAACAAAAAAAAAAATTGACATAATAAAACGTCATCGTCCATTTACAGACTTATACGAACAGCAAGAACCATCAACCTCAAAGACGAAACACACAACTCCGAAATTAACGTCCTGAAACTAGGAAATGCCCTAATTTTAACTAATAATAAGTACATTTATGTTAAGCTTAATTTAGATAGAATTAAAGAAACGTGTAATACCTTACATATCATTATAATCAATTAAAATTAAAATTAAATAATAAATATAAGAAATATGTAGAAGAAGTAAGAACTTTATTATGTTAGAAAATCTTTTGGACATTGTAAATATTAAAATTCAAATTTTCTTATATGAAAACAAAGAGAAACGTGGACTTATAAACGGAACAGGTTCTATAATAAAAAGTATCACTGGTAATTTAGATGCCACTGATCAAGAAAAATACGATAACGCCTTAAGATTAATTCAAGAAAATGAAAATATACTAAAAGACAATCTAAATAAAGTAATTACTTTCAATAAAAATATTTCGGAATATTTCAATAAACAAGTAGAGAAAATTAATGTCAATAACAAAATTATCCAAAATAAAATTAATGAAATGCATACTGTGTTAAGAAAAATAATAGATACGAACGATAAACTTTATATAGAAAATATAATAATACAACTAACATTTGCAGCCACAAATTTGATTAGTATTCTTAATGAAATTGAAACTACCTTCGCTTTTTGTGAAACAAACTCTTAATATTTTGGTATTTTATCGAGAGAAGACGTTAAAAGAGAAACTAACAATTTAGTAACAAACAGTTTACAATACCTTGTAATCAAAAATTGGCAAAACCAACAGTTTAGTTAAAACCTGTTGTAAATATGAAAAATTCACTTTGGACATCCCTATTCCTCTTGTACAAAACGAACTTCTTCAAATCACCCCCATTCCAACTTTACTCATAACACTTATGTGACCTTAGATATAACTCTTGGCTATTACACTAAATCTAATATACACATTAATAATTTGAATAAATGTACTTTAGTAGAAGATAAGCTTTATATTTTTAATAACGAAAATTTCCTACCAAATAAATGTGTAGAAAATTTGTTTTTTTATAGAAATAGTAAGAACTGTAAATATATTAAAGTAATTAACCACAATGATATAATTTCAATACCCAGTTCAAATATTGTATATCTCTTTCTACCAAATAAAGATGTAATAAATATTGAATGTGATCACGAAATTCAAGAAAAAGAAATTTCCGGAATTTACTCTATAAAAGACTGTTAAATAAACAAACAAAAATTGTTTAAAAATGTTAAGTATGACAAAATTATTAACTTAAATATAGGACAAAATAAAAATAAAATAATTCATGATAAAACATTAAATACAAAGCAATCTAGAATCAGTTAAATTTCCAAGTCAACAAACAACACACTTGAATGAAATTCATAACCCATAGTCACATTCAATATTTTTCATTATAATTTTATATATTGTAACCATAGTTGTAACCAAGTTCTTATTTTGTAAGATTTATGTAAAAATTAAGAAACGAAATTTAATGAAATCAAATAAAAATAATAAACTAACAATTGAAACAGTACCTATTGAACATCCAACTGGTATTCTGTCATCTTAGGGGGGAGGAATTTTCTAGACGTCCATCCCTTTTTGCATCATTTTATATAACTTTCCACGATGTAACATTGAACCCTACATAGGTAATAAATAGACCAACTGTACTAGAATCCGTTAGATTATGTAAGTCTGTAGAATAATGAACGTATTAATCTAGTTTTATAAGAAAACAATATTTAAAGAAGAAAAGAAAGAATAGTTTTGTGTAGTTCATGTATATGCAATGTGTACATTATTCTACCAAATTTTAAAACGTGTATGTTGATGTTATTTCCAAAAATAATCTCAAATAATAGTCCTGAGGAAGGTTTAAAATAAACCGAAAGCTCGACTAAATAAAAAGAGTATCAAATTCTTTCTGCCTACACTCCATTTGACTGCGTCATCTCGCTTTTGATCTTTTTTTCTTAACCAGTCGCGAGTACTCCTCAAATCTATATATATATATATATATATATATATATATATATATATATATATATATATATATATATATATATAAATTAATGTTTGGAACGAAACGAATCGGTTTTTAAAAAGGAATTTATTTATTCATAATCTAGACTAACTACAATATGAAACTTATGCTATTCAAGTAAACTAAGAGGATGTGATTACGCAGCTGGGGAAAAGTACTGGGTAACACGATAATGTTTAGGTCAGCTTAATTGTGGCACTATAACTTATATATATATATATATATATATATATATATATATATATATATATATATATAATAAATTTTATTAATTGAATAATAGTAAAAGGTGAAACTATAAACGGGACATCGTATGCTGCTAGTTTACATCGATTACGAGATGCCATTAAAGGAAAAATAGGAGGAAATTGGCAAAAGGAGTTTTGTAACTCCATGACAATATGCCTGCATTTTCAGGAAATAGTAAAAGTTTTAATAAATGTATGTGTTAAGAGTGATTATACCGTGAGTTTGTTTTAATGGGAAACATGGGATTTCGTATAGCTATGGTTACGACTTGAATATGTGTTATTTAAAAAAATATATCTCAATTTGACAGTTAATAATGACTTGAATTAGACAAGATATGTTTAATTTTAAAGGGAACTCTTTGATACATTGTTATCAATCAAATGTAAAGTTATAATTATCATGGTATAGAGAAATAAGAATATTTTTATTTATAAATTTATATATATATATATATATATATATATATATATATATATATATATATAGCTGACACTTTTATGCAAATGCATATTTTGTTTGCTAATACATATTTCAATTAGACCTTGATTTCTGGACGAATCAAACAAAATGTAACTTATATTTTCAATATGACAGTGCATAAAAATGCATAATTCATAATATTATGCATATTTTACTATTTTGTGCATATTTTTAGATTTTTGAGTATATTTTGAGCATATTTTTTGTTTTCGTGTATATTTTTTTAGCAAATTATTATTTGTTTATTAAATTTATTTTTTTTCATTAAATTTTAATTTTTTGTCTTTATGTTGGTAACTTGTGAACTTACAGAATTAAACGGATGAGTCCAACTAGAAAATATAACTAGACAAAACTTTTCTTGGTATGTTTTGTTTTTCGGTAAGCCAAACAGAGAAAATAGAGATAGACATATAACATATGTCTACTAGAATTGTTTGAGTATTGCTCACTAGAGGCGCCCGTGCTTTTAAGATTGACATTAGAATTGGAACTTTTAAATTATTGTCTTTCAGAAATAATTAAATCTAATGAATCGTTGATAAAACAAAAACCGTAAATAATAATAAATAACAGAAAATAATGACATCTACACTGATGCCTCTAGCGAGCAAAGCTCGAACAATACTTTCATTATATATCTTTCTCTATTTTCTTTTTCTGGCTTACCGAAAGCAAAACATTCAATACGGAAGGATAGAGGATGTTTTGTCTAGCTATATATATTGTCGTTGGATGAGTCCATAACTTGACACTAGCGGATTAAAATGAATAGACGTCACTTAACCACAATTTGGAATGCGTTTTATAAATTTTATTTTTATATATGCGAGAAATCAGTTAGCGTATTCGTTAAAGCGGTTCAAGTCAATATTCAAATATTGCGATGTACAACGTTGCATCGTTCGTTAACAGATTTCTCGGACAAATTTAATAAATAATCGAAAATATCTTGCACGTTTTCGTTAGATGCAGTCTATTCAAAATTCGCGCTATTTTCTCAACCAGTATTTTGTAGTACAGCGCAGGCCTCTAAGAGTTCCTTTTGCTCTCTTCACAGTTGTTTTGTAGTGTTAACTTTGTTTGGTATAGAACGTAGACTTCGTTGTCCCATCAAACGAGACATTGAAATAATATATTTTTATATTAAAAAAATAAATGCAATGGGAAAAGTGAAAACTAATAGAAGTAATTTAATTGAACAATGGATTCGTATGGATACTTCTTTAATATTAAAAGGAAAAATTGTGTTTTGTAAATCATGTTCCAAAACTGTAAGTAAAATTCAAAACTATTTTTTCAAATAATATTGTCTAATACACTTTATCATATAACAGATCTCATGTGACAGAAAATCGCAAATTGACCAGCACATAGCTGGATCGAAACATAAAAGCCAGAAACAACGTTCAAGTAACCTAATTCAGAAATTTTTGACCGAAACTAATAATAACAAGGAATTGAATTTGAGTAATACATTTAAAAGAGATTTGTGTGAGGCTTTAATTTGTGCAAATATACCGATATACAAATTAGAAAATGCAATTTTTAGAAAATTTCTGGAAAAGTATACATCTCTGTCTATTCCATCACAAATTATTCTTCGAAGCAGTTATGTCAATAAAATATACGAAGAAGTAATGAACCAAATTAGAGAAGAAATAAGAAATCAATATTTATGGTTTACTGTTGATGATACCACCAACAGCAGGGGAGAATATGTAGCAAATTTAATAGTTGGGAAGTTGAATGGAGATTCTATTACCAAGTCGTATTTATTGCAGTCGAAGGTCTTAGAAAAAACTAATTTTGCAACTGTGTCGCGTTTTGTAAATGAAGGGCTGTTATTTTTATTTAATGGAGATACGCAGTACAATAATAAAATAATTCTTATGGTTACTGACGGGGCACCTTATATGATAAAAGCTGGTCAAACACTTAAGGTTTTCTACCCAGACTTAATTCACGTAACATGTTTAGCGCATGCTCTTAACCTGGTAGCTGAAGCAGTACGTTCCTCTAACCCAAAAATTAATATTTTACTTAATAATGGGAAGAAAGTTTTTTTAAAGTCACCTTTGCGAAACGAAGCATTTCGCGATATGTGACCTGGAATTCCATTGCCACCAGAACCAATAGTCACTCGATGGGGAACATGGCTAGATGCTGTAAAATATTATGCAGACCACTATGCAGCATTTAAGATGGTAGTAGAATCATTTAACTCAGACTCTGCTGCAATTGTTGAATGTAAAAAACTACTGTCTCAACCAGAAATTGAAGCTCAGTTGCATTTCATTAAAGCACATTTTGTATTTCTTTCAAATACTGTAACAGTGGGATGTCTGGTGCACAGTGAAGCCACCCCTTGTTGACGTATTGAATTATACGCGGACAGCCACAAGTAAAATAACAAAAGTTATACTTACCTGCGTCACTGTACTGCCCTGTGTTGACTGGTTGACACTTAACTGGAATCGGTTCGATGGGAACACAATTTGTTTAATTAAAAGACCGTATTAATTATTAACAACTATTATTATTGGATTAGAAAAATATTGTACACAAAGTTAAAATAATACAAATAATGAAATATTTCCCGATCTCTAACTACGGTTCCCGACTGTTCGTTTCCACGCTCGGACTGAGAATGTCCTCAGATTTTGGAAACGAACTGGTCGTTAGCTGTCTCAATTGACGACGTTAGCGGTTTTAGCCGGTGATCTTCCATCCGTTTTCTACGTATTTGCACTTTTCGGAGTCGAAGATCGCCCGGCTCAAGTCAGCAGTTAACAGCGGATACGATGGTTCACCTTGCTTATCGGATGTTAATAAAATTTGATACTACTTGTGCAGGGTGAACCACGTGGCTATTACACTGCCTCCCCCTTTGAACTGGACTATAATAAACGAATTATAGTTCAGTCCAAAGAAGTCAATTGAGACAGCTACGATTAATCTACTTATTCTAACTTAACCTATACATAGTTATGTAGCTACGGGCTGGCGTAAGACGCTGGTATCTGCTGGTTCTTCTTGGGGATACGGGGGTGGCTGCACGACGACCTGTTGCAGATTAGGGTACAGGGACACGGATGAACCGATGTTGGCAGCACTGATGCCTTCTACTCCTGGCTCTGGTTGTTGCATCAGGTTCACCAGGTATCTCGTCGTCAGGGCGTCCCACAGGCTGGCTAGGAGGAACCACTTCCGTTGGGGTTGATTGTTCGCTGCTCTCCTTAAACTTAACATATTTAATATTACTGAGGCGACGTACCGTAACACTACATAGACAGTGTATAGCAGCATGCATATGGAGAAGAGGTTTCCCGAGTAAGATAGGAAACCCCACACTTCAGCGGCGGCACTCCAGGCCATCTTGGCTAGTTCGTTCTTGCTGAAGACGTCGGGTAAGTGGAAATTCTGTCCATCGGCCGCTACTCCTATCACTCGGCGGGTCATGATATTTGTTACGGCACGCCTCTCATTAGGGAAGAGCAGCGTTTGATGAAATACTTCCATGTCTTGCTGGGTGTATACCCCATGAGCGCTAATCGGGGCAATGTTCATCATTGGTACGGACTCGCTTGGGTCGTTGGCATCAAGAACAAGAGGGTCCGGTTGCGTTCTTCGAAGTTCTGGATCCACTTCTAGCCACTTCCCTTCTAAATGGAACATTACGGGTAGTTGTACTCCGCAATCTACTTGCGTTCCATGATCTTGGATTACGTGTGTAATAGGGGTTATAAATTTACTTCCGTTTTTATACGTTACCGGCAGCTCCTGATAGCAAAACTGTGTCCTTCTAAAGTCTACGATCTTTGGGCTACACTTGATAATGTATAAGACTTCTCCCATTACACGCCCTGTATGTCCCGATGCTTCCTTCACGAGTCCGCTTACGATGTCAGGCTTCTCCAGGGCCAGCATGAGCCGATTTCTTAAAATAGTTTCTCGAAGATGGCATCTCTTTAAAATAGCGTCGTAAATTAAGTTCTTAGTTTGCTGTTTGAAAGCGATTTCAAGGAACAACAGCTTACTAAGAACTTGAGCCATCACGTCTGTATTTTGTGTCACTCTCCGTGACTTCTTAAAGTAGAAGCCAAGTGAGGATTCATTGATAATGAGCAAGCGGTGTTGCTCTGTTCGCCAAGCTGGTTGGTGGCATAGTAACTCTGCTTGTACGAGACGTAGTGCAAACACGGTGTCTTGGGCCTCGACGACGACGTATTTGGTGTTTGTCTTGTTAATCGTCAGTATTGTTGCGGTGCCTTCATACAGGACGTCAAGACCTTCAGCAGAGCAGCGCTCGTTCGTGTCGGCCGTCCAGGCGACTTCACCGGCCATATCATCGAAGCAGTATAGGTCAGTGTATGTGCATACAGTGCCGGACTTCAACCTTACTGTATTTTCTTCCACGTTGGCGATGGCGGTGTAGTCGGACAGTTTGATAGTGATCGCCGCGCTGACGATCACGTCTTCATAAGTGTTGCCCTGCTGTGTATAACGCACCCCGGAACACTTGCCACTGGTTGTCAAATGCCCGGCCAGAGTGGTGGACATTTCTACTGTGCCATTGGCCAACAACCCGGACACAATACCAGCCCCAAGCCCGGAAAGATCCAGTCGTTGAAATTTATGTGCTTCGATACATCTGTCGGCCTTGACGGGGTGGACGTATCGCGCCAGTCCACCGGCAACAGCACTTGTATGCGAGTGCATTCCGCAGTGTTCGATTATTTGCTGCACCGTAACTAGGCAGCCATATACGTGGACTTCAGTGTATCGCCTCTCTTGCACTAATTGGATCTTCACGGTGGTCTCTGCCGAATCTTTCTTGGGGTCACTGCAGGGTTGAACATCCAGCAAGGATACTTTTGATATCTGCACGTCTGGATCCGCGCAGTCATATCCAATCAGCTCAGCCCGTAACTGATACAAAACACTTACAAATAACAAAATACATCGTAAATACATAATCACTACACTTAGAGTTTCTTAGATAACACCCACGGGTGGTCAGATACAGAGCCACGGCTTCGAGTACAATATCGGGGAGGAGGCGGGGGCGTATCTTCCTCTACCGTGGAGTATGTCTCCGTGGATGTGGTGGAACTTAGAAGTGTGCCGTCGGCTTCACTTTGTTCCGGAAGCTGGGACTCTTCTACACTCTGACGCTGACTCTCTGAAACTAAAGTCGAATTAGCACGGTTGACTATTGTATCGTCTCCTTGTCGAACGCTAACACTTTGAGTTCTTTCGGACCAAGGGATAATGGGGGTAATACCGTCCTGATCGCACAATTCTATAGTCTTTGGCGGTTCGATTGGATCTAGCAACGATAACTCGTTTAAATCGTCTGCGGTCAAGTAACATGGTTTTAGTCTGTTCACGTGCACTTTCATTTGTCTCCTGCCAAAGATTTCTTTAATGACTGCGTTTACTTCACGTAACTCAATTATGCGATACGGTCCTGACCACTTTTTTGCTAGCTTCGCACTAATCCCGGCCTTCACCGTGGGCGTAAACAAGTACACACGGTCACCTACTTTAAATGAAACCTCAGCGCTTTTCTTATTAAAAGTGCGGTGTACTCTTTCGATATTTCTATCTAGCTGTTCTCGGGCCTTAGTGTGAGCTATTTTCAAACGTTGCATCATTTCGCTCGCATAATTAGTGTCCGTGTCGTATCGCGTCCTAAGGGGTCTAAATATTTCATCGAACGGTAATTCCATATCACGGCCATACATCAGAAAGAACGGCGACTCTCCTACCATAGAATGTACGGTACTACAAAATGCTGATACTGCAAATGGTAGCCATTCATCCCAATCAGTATGGCGCCCGTTAATATAATGCGATAGCATGTCTTTTAACGTTCGATGACTTCGTTCTAGGCTTCCATTCGTTTGAGGTCTGAAAGCGGTCGTTTGCAGGCGTTCAATTTTTAAAACTTGGCAAATTTCTTTCATTAATTTTGATAAGAAATTCGTGCCAAGGTCTGTTAGTAACTGTCGGGGTGTGCCATGTCGTAATATGATACCTTTTATAAAGGTTTTTGCAACTGTTGGGGCGGTTTGGTCAGTCATGGGAAAAGCCTCCAGATAACGAGTAGCCGCATCTTGTACTGTTAGGATGTACTTATTCCCCGAGTCAGTGGTTACAAGTGGACCTACTACGTCCATCGCAATGCGTTCAAAAGGTCGGGTGGCATGTCTGAATTTTTTCAAAGGAGCCGGGCGTAAATGAGGGCTTGTTTTCCGTTCTGAACACGATATGCATTTCTTGACGTACTCCTTTACGTCCGAGCGGAGTTTTGGCCAAAAGAAACGAGAATTAATTTTTTCAAATGTTTTTTCCGCCCCGCCGTGACCCGATAACGGTGAGTCATGACAGGCCCTTAGTATCGCCTTTCGAAATTTAAATGGAACTACTAATCTATCTTCATAACGCTCGTCATCGGATTTCTTATAAAGTAACCCGTCGTCATCCAAATAAAAGTCACAGTTCGGTTCGTGTTGCACCTTATCTATATACGTCATAACATGTGTGTCGTTTCTCTGCTCTGTTTTCATGACGTCACGATCCCATATGACTGGCTCATAGTGTTTGTATTGAAACATGACACGAACAGGCTTGATACGCGAGAGCGCGTCAGCATTTGCATGTTTCTTACCGGGACGATAATCAATTTTAAAACTATACTCTGATAAGAGCAACGACCATCTAATTAATCGGTTTGAGGGTTCTGCCGTTTCCATCAACCATTTTAGGGGTTGGTGATCGGTAAAGACCTGAAATACCGTACCGAACAGATAACATCGAAAATGTTTAATACCCCAAACCAACGCGAGTCCCTCACGTTCGGTTGTGGTATAGTTACACTCGGATGGCTTAAGTTGGCGGCTCGCATATGCAACCGGCATTTCATGTCCATCGTACTCTTGACATAAAACTGCGCCTATTGCATATGCAGAAGCGTCTGTACACAAAATGAACGGTTTTTCAAAATTTGGGTATTTTAAAATCGGGGATTTTGTTAATGCTTCTCTTAACGTATTAAATGAAATTTCGGCGTCGGGAGACCAGGAAAATCTACAATTTTTCTTTGTTAGTTTAGTCAATGGTAAGGCCAATTCGGCAAAATTTGGAATGAAACGTCTGTAAAATCCAATTAAACCTAAAAAGGATCTGATTTCAGTGATGTCACGTGGAGTTGGGAGTTCTTTCACTACATTTATCTTGTCTGGGTCCGGTTTCACACCATCTTTACTCACTACGTGTCCGAGATATTTTGTTTCAGTCATCATAAATTTACATTTATCGGGGTTTAAAGTCAAATTTGCATCTCTAAGTCTGTCAAAAATAAGTCTTAGTTTTCTGATATGTTCATCAAGATCGTCAGAACTGAAGCAAATTATGTCATCGAGATACACAAAACAGTGCTCAATCGTTAAACCGGATAATACTGTTTCCATTAGTCGTTGCCATGTGCTCGGGCTATTAATTAGACCGAACGGCATCCTATTACATTCAAAATGGCCCCATGGTACCGAAAAAGCTGTCTTTTCCTTATCACGCGGGTCCATCTCTACCTGCCAGTAGCCTTTAGTCAGATCCAGGGTTGTAAAACGATTCGCTTTGCCTAATTGGTCTAAAGTATCTTGCAAATTTGGAATAGGGAAGAAATCTCGTTTTGTAATTTTGTTTAGTTCGCGGTAATCGATGCAAAATCGAAATGAACTTTCACCATTATTTAATTTCTTTTCGACTAATACTACCGGTGCTGAATAAGGGCTGACTGAAGGTTGAATGATTTTATTGTCAAGCATTTCGTCAATTAAATTTTTCATAACTTGACGGCGACTAAAAGGGATACGATATGGGGCGCGCGCTACTGGTACATCGGAACTTGTGTGTATGCGATGCCGCACTAACGTTGTCTTACTTAGCGGTATGTCTTTCATTTTGAATATGTCAGCATATTCATTTAAAAATGATTTGAATTTATCGCGCTCTTCTACTGCCAGGTGATCTAAATTGAATTTATGTTTGGGTGACATTTGCACTGAGTTAATCACTTTACAATCTTTCTTTTCCGTGTCTAGTTGTTCTTCAGCTTCCACCGCAAATCCAATTAATGTTTTATTGTTAAGAATTAACTCTTCATCATTTACATTTAGAATATTAATGAAAGCTTCAGAATTTTCTGATTTTCGAAAAATCGTGCGCGCAACTAGAACACCGGGCTTCTCAAGATTGCGCGGCTCAGCTACATACGTCTTATCAGGCATTCGCTTATCTAACGTTAGTTCAACAATCGCAGTGTGTCGCGCTGGAATTTTCACGGTGCCTTTTAATCGTAAACTAAATCTGTTGTCTACGTTTAAAGGTTGTTTAAACGGTAAACTTTTATTGCGATCTTCGGTCATTATTTTAGAATTTAAATTTGGCGTTACAGGATCCGGACAAGTTTGATCGATATTCTGTTCGATAGCAGAATTACAATCCGCGATATTTACTATTTGATCCTGAGTTCCAAATAAATCTACCGAATCGACGTGCTCTTCGAGCTTATCTACTGCTAAGTCAGCAGAGATAACGTTTACTATCTCGCTCGCTTTATCATTATTCCTGGAAATTTCGGACATAGATAAAACCGTTTTATTCATTTTAAATTCATTTCTTCCAAAATCAATTGTTACTTTATGTTTAACCAAAAAGTCTACTCTGATCAGTCCGTCAGCTGGCAAATGCAACTCATCGGGACATACTACAAACTGATGTATTAAATTCTCGGAACCCATGGAAAATTCCATGTTAGTAACTCCATTACTACTCAACTGATTTCCGGAAACGTCTATTAATACATCATCCGATGGTGAGATAGACAAATTTAGTCCTTCTGCTACTTTACGTTTTAATAAACACACGGCCGCGCCGGAATCTATTAAAAACTTACGTTCAACGTTATTAATTTTGAATGATAGATATTTGGTTTTATCTACGACGAAATCCGCGACCCTTGGAATGATAAAGGAACGTTTGATTAAACTGTCTGACGTTGGGTCGTCGTCGAGACAGCTTGGGAGTTTAAAGGACACGACTTATCATCCGCGCGATGACCTACCTTTACACAGTTGTAACATAATATTTGTTTTTGTTGCGGGCATTTCTTAGATATATGATCTGTACTACCACAATTAAAGCAACGTCCACGCATATTATGATACCTCTGATCTGTACGTAAAACTGCGTTTTTCTTCAGCGGCGATTTGTGAGACATATTGGCGGGTGCGGATATAGATTTACTATTATTATTTTGTGCTACTGATACTGCACGAACATGAGCTTTATGTGCATCTGATTTTGTCTCTTTGTATAATCGCGCCAATACCTCCTCACAATTCTCTGCGTACGGTAACGCCTCCTCTACAGTCTCGAATTGTCTGATTCTACTAATTTCGTTCGCCAGTTTAGTATCTAGTCCCTCAAAGAATTGCTTAATCATCATGGTCTCCCGTTTTATACGATTACGTAAACTAGTAATGTCATTGTGATCTGACACCGGAAAAAGTTTAGCTGCTGCAATTTCTAAACGTAAAGCAAATTTCTGGATTGGTTCATCTTTTTTCCGAAAAATTTTAAAAAATTCTTTTTCAGCTATTGCGAAGTCGGTCTTTTTACCAAATAATTTTACAAGCCATTCGCGCATACAAGGTATTGTATTGGGTCGTTTGTCTGCTGGAAGTGAATAGAAGCAATTTTGTGGTTCTCCTCTAAGTTTTAATTTTATCGCAGTAACCACCTGACTATCTGTCCATCTGTAACAGTCTGCTACGGCTGCCACATTATCTAGAAACGCTTCTAGTTCGGGACCACCGGAATAGGTATCAATGGTTTTAAGGGCAGAGATGGACGTGGGATCTGTGAAAGCTTGTACAATAGGTGGTGAACTGGTGTGTACAGGTTGCCCTGTACCGGGTACTGAACTACCTGGCTTGAATTGCGTCATGTAATTTGGTAAATGATAGGAAAATGGAGCGAGATGAACATCCAATGGAGGAACACGAGAGGGACCAGGTTGCGGTGCATAACCATACGGGTAGGTTGGTATATGACTGACTGGAGGAGCGGTCGGATTCTCAGACGTGGTGCTAGTTGTCGTGGTTGTATATACAACCGTCGTGGTAACAGCAGTCGACGTTAATGTCGTCGTCGGTACGTTAGTATCGTTAACCATTTTCAACCGTCAATATAAATCAATCGAAATCGTTCGATCTAGTAGCTCTTAAGCCCTTTACTAGATCCTACCGACTGCGCCAAATGTAACAGTGGGATGTCTGGTGCACAGTGAAGCCACCCCTTGTTGACGTATTGAATTATACGCGGACAGCCACAAGTAAAATAACAAAAGTTATACTTACCTGCGTCACTGTACTGCCCTGTGTTGACTGGTTGACACTTAACTGGAATCGGTTCGATGGGAACACAATTTGTTTAATTAAAAGACCGTATTAATTATTAACAACTATTATTATTGGATTAGAAAAATATTGTACACAAAGTTAAAATAATACAAATAATGAAATATTTCCCGATCTCTAACTACGGTTCCCGACTGTTCGTTTCCACGCTCGGACTGAGAATGTCCTCAGATTTTGGAAACGAACTGGTCGTTAGCTGTCTCAATTGACGACGTTAGCGGTTTTAGCCGGTGATCTTCCATCCGTTTTCTACGTATTTGCACTTTTCGGAGTCGAAGATCGCCCGGCTCAAGTCAGCAGTTAACAGCGGATACGATGGTTCACCTTGCTTATCGGATGTTAATAAAATTTGATACTACTTGTGCAGGGTGAACCACGTGGCTATTACAATACAATAAAAACATTAGAATCACAAAATTTGGAATTAACCAGTGCAATTAAATTAATTGAAAACGCCAAAGCACAAATTACAAGGGTACCAGGTCCTTACAGTAAAATTATTAAAGATAAATTTACAGCTGTTCTTACAAAAAACCCCGGTTACACCACTTTAAAAAATATATCTTCAGTTTTGGAGGGTAACGAAAAAAATATAAAATTGATTGAAAATGACAATATCAAACATTTAGTAGCTAACTTCAAATTTGCCCCTGTTACTTCATGTGATGTAGAACGTTCCTTTTCAAATTATGAACACATTTTAGCAGATAGACGTCATTCAATTACTAATATTAATATTGAAAAATATTTAATTTGTTACTGTAACAAAAACTTAAATATTTAATTGAATTTTTGTTTTTTAAAGTATTGCATTATATTATTGATATATCCGATGTTTGAAAAATAATTATAGTTTAACATTAAAATGTTTTTCTTATGTTCAGTGCAATTTTTGTTATGTATCCATGTTTATCAGTTTTTGTATTTTATATGTAGTCTTGGAAATATAAAATAAAAACATAAAATGAGTTTTATGTGCATATTTTGTCACTTTTAAGTGCATAAAAGTGTCAGCTCTATATATATATATATATATATATATATATATATATATATATATATATATATATATATATTTATTAAATTCAATGTGATATTAGTAATTATTGAAAATACTATTTCACGTAAATAAGTTGTTGTAAATAGCAAAAGAACTGCCACTGCCACCTCAGAGAGTAGCGGATGTATCGTTTTCACTCCAAGCCAAATATAATTCAATGTTTGCCTACTAAATTCGACAAATTATTCTTGAAGTATTGTCAGTAATACTTAACGAATAGTAAATTTATATAATATTTGATAAAAATTATCCTCTTATTTGCAAACTTCACTTTAGAATTCATGGACTAGGCTAGATCCCTACCAGTAGCAGTAAATTAAACAAACAATAGTAGATTTTAATATGTTGCACACATCATATTTTTACATTTTTAAGTCGTAAATTAAAAGTAAAATGATATTCAGTTTTAGCTTAAAAAATAATTGCCCTGCTTTTAGTTGTATTTCTAAAATAGAAGCAAATACATTAACAATCAAATATCAAACAGCAACTGTGTCCAAATTAGTAATTAGACATTTGGCAGCTAGTTTCCAGCAGAAATTGAACAATTGTTTTAAACTATATAAATTGTCATGTAAAATATTTCAATTTTTCTTTGTTCAATTAACATGATATCAGAAAGTGACGAAGACAATATAGTGATAGATTTGATTAAATTTATTTTACCAAAAAAATTTCTAGATGCAAATGACATTTGTAGATAAAAAAACAATAATTTCGCGTGTTGATAGTAGTTATGTAAATATTAATTTCTCATGACAGTTCTCAAAAAAAATATATTTATATTTACCATTTCTAATATTTGTGTCGAATTTTCACAATCCGAATCCAGCACAATTCCTTGAGCTCCATGCGGGATGAGCATACTCTTTACTCTTATATCATCTATTTCATTTATATTAACTATAGAGACATATATGTTGCGTCCCATTAATGCAGTAATCAAATTATTCAGTGCCATAGTATCGCCACACGTGAAAAATGAAATTTCATTTCTGTGTTTCACTTTGAAGTACTCCGTTATAAGTTGAGATTCTATTTCAGTATAAACGAATGGCAAAAAACAGCTGAGGAATGCGAGTAGAAAGAACATTGCTGCACAGTTCAATACAAGAACTGGTTCATGCACGAATATTTATGCATTGTATCTGTTGCATAATTTCTGAGTATTTTTTGGTGTAATTTTCTTGTCATGTTTCACAAACTTTTGAATTTCTTTAGAAATTACGTTGTCAAATTATACTGAAATTACTAAACCTTTAAGATCTATTTCATAGCCTACTTTAAATTACAATAAAAATAATTCGTTCAATAAATAGTCAATTAATATCTTTTATGAATTACAATATAATACGTATTTATCGATGTGCCACGTTTGCACATATTTTGAAACAGAAAAATTAATTTATTTTGAGAAAATTTAAATTTAATTCAAACATATAATATTTTCAGTATTGAAAATATGTTAGAAACCTCCCATCATAACATGTCCTCAATATTCATTGGTAATCGTAAGGAAACTAATAATATAGATACCAGAGGTACATCTTAGCTAGATATTGAATTTAAATAGATGAACCTCTTTCAAGTATTGTTAATTAAATGCAAACAAAATAAGGCGTCACTGAAAGACGGAATTGATAACCACTTTTTCCAGTGATTTTGTACTAAAATACATACCAATATGCAATATACGTTCTATATAGCGTAATGTTTCCAACATGTGTAACATACTTTTTTTTGCGCCATAGTGTGTCTAGTATCACACAGTTCCAGCTTATGTTAACCTAACGTAGTTGTTTTTTTAATACTATTCTGTGTTTTATATTAGAGACAAGGATTCCCTACTTTCATTTCACAGGTAAATTATAAAATATGTTATAGGATGTGTTTATCTCTAGAGAAGGTCTCCGTATGTGTTTTACTGAGATGTCTATATATCCGCAAGGTGCCCGTAAGATAATGGAAGTATTGTGGGCATAAGTGTAACGTACAACCAAAGAATATATGTCCCACAGGGTTTCATATTAAGTCCAGGCCTTTGATTATTATTATAATAGACTATTGTGTACCTGTGACCACATAGCATTTACAGACGCCGTCAATGTAAATACTAAATTTATGAATTTATTATATCACAGAATTTTAAATTTTGAGAATTTTTTTGATGTTGTGTCAAAAGGTTTTAATGAATAAACCTCTTCAGAAATAAGACTTTAAACATAGTAAAACAATTTCTAAATATTCTAAATCACAAGATATGATGATATTACATTTTCCCCCTTCTTTATATTTTAGTGTTATTTGGAAAATATGATGGAGTTTGACGAATTCTGGTTGATCGACGAGGTTCGTAAACTTCTAAGTGTTTAACAGGAGTAGAGGTAATTTCTTCTTCAGAACTTTGGGTGATTCTATTCATATTTATGATTGGCATATAATAATTCTACTTCTTCGACAGGTGGGTCATACTTACTTGAACGAACATCTTAAGCAATAGTGTATTGTTTGGGAATAACCAGAAAGGAAATGAAATTTCAAATGAGGCTCGTCGAAGATTGAACATTCGTTCATGTGGAGTGTAGTTAGTGGCTGTTGAAAGTAGTGATCGAATTAAATGCAGTGGGTCGTGTAAAGTTTTTCATAGAATACCATTATACCTCTCTACTTGTCCATTTCCCTCTGGATTGTACGGTAGTTAACTCTTGAGACATGAAGCATAGCAAATCGAATGTATATATGAGGGCGTTCGAAATATTAAAAGTAATTGATTAAAGCATTGAATTACAGTAAAAAAGTTCATATTTGGACAAGGATATGCGAACGGAAAACGGGAATACTCGTCCACAATGAATAACAGATATTTATTTCTTCAGGTTCTTGGTAACGGCCCTTTGAAATCTACATTTAGAAGTACAAATGAAGATGTTTTTATTAAATGTGTGTTTTTGTTTTTATAGAATCGAGGATTAATCTCGGTACAAATAGGGCAGGAAGATGTCATATTTTGGATGTTTTGTAGTGAGTATGGTAAATTTGTACATTTCACAAGATGATACATTTTTCTTACACCAGGAATGACAAAGTGCTTGATGAAAATTAAATAGTTCATTGACTTGTGATAGAACTGGCAGTAACATGAGATAAGGCATCAGCTACCGTATTAGCTACTTCCAAAAGTCATCTCATAATTTTCTCATTTTTAATTTTGCTAGAATGTTTAGCATTGAGAATAAATGAGACTGCTTCCTGACCAGTGATTAATTTGAAATGACGTTCTACCAAAAAATGTCTCCAATTTCCACGATTGTATATGCTTCTTTCTCCACCGAAGAATGCTTTCGTTCTGAAAGAGTTCTAGAGTAAAACGCTACTTGTCTGCTAGCTTGGGTAAGAATTGCTGATATTGCGAATTCAGACACATCAGTTTCAGTGGTTAGTAAGTCATTGCTATTTATGGTGCGTACTAGAGATTTAAAAATATTAATTTTAAGTTGCTTGAAATCCTCTATAGCTTCTGTCGATGAAGGAAAACTTTTTGAATTTATTAAATTTCGAATATTTTCTAAAAAATTTTAAATCCATTTCGAATAATGTGCAACGAACATTCCCATGGCTCGCTTCAGCGACGAAGTATCGTTAGGTATTTGCAGATTTAGCAGAGGTCTTAGTCTATCAGGCTCTGGTTTCAATGTGTTATTTTCTATCATGTAGCTTAATAATTTAATTGATCATTTGGAGAAAATATATTTACTTTCATTAGTGGTTAAACCATATTTTGATACTGTTTTCATAAATTGATTTAGATTTTTATCATGTACTTCCTGATTCTCACCAAAAGTACTTACATCATTTAGATAGACAAATACTCCCTTTAAATTTTCATTCGAAATAATTATATCTATGATTCTTTGGAAACAACATACACCATTGGTGATTCCAAAAGGTACACGACAAAATTGGTACAATCTTCCGTTGACTTCGAATGCTGTGAAATGTTTCTCACTGTCCCGAATGGGTATTTAATGAAACGCACTTTTAAGCACTAAATACTTTTTATTTCGCTATTTTTGAAACTAGTTGTTCAATATTTGGAATAGGATTAGAATCAAAGAGAGTGAATTCGTTAATTGTTTGCGAATAATCTATTATCATTCGCTGTTTATGATTCTCGTTTTTTTGATTTCGTCTCTATAGGATTAAAATTCCTAGATAAATTTCCGAACAATGATAGGGGGTCAATATCGGCTGCTGTCAAGCAGTATATTGATATTGGTGGTTTGGTTTGGTGAAGAAAGAATGTTGTTTCATTAAATCTTTATCCTTTCAATTGCGAAGAAAGAGACGTCGCAGCCATAGATACCTGACCTTGACTAGGATATATCCTGATATTATTATTTAATGCATAACTGTAATTTAAGAAAATGTAGAAACTTCCAGTGTCTATCAAGATATTCGCACTCTTATTGTTAAATATTGCCTGTACTACTGCTTTGGATAGGGAGGAAGGGAACGAGTTAGAAGCGCACGCAAGCAAAAATGTAGAGGCAGCATTTAATTTACTGTTTTCAGTTTTTTATTTTAAACATGCTTTTACTCATGAAAATGAGTTTTTAGAGTACACAGCATTTAACACATTATAATTTTGAGAATATAATGATGATTGTTTGTGAGCACTTTCTAATGAATGTGATTTTATTATAGCTTCATCTAAATTTAGTGTATAGTTTTCAAGAAGACTTTTCTAATTTCAGAAAATAATAATCCATTAATAAAAGTGTCCTGAATGTAATCTTCATTGTTTTCTTCTGAGTTTACATTTTCGAAACAACAGTATTTACTAAGGAGTTTGAGTGCTTGTATATATTGGTCTATAGTTACTTCGTCTTGTTAATTTCTGGTAGCATGTAGGTGTCGTGCGAATATTAAGTCCATCTTTTTAATGTAAATGTCATTTAAAAAAAAATAAAGTTTCATCGTAGCCCTTATAATCACTTATGAATTCGTACAGAATGTAATACATAATTGATGTTATTTAAACTTTTCATTATCTTCTAATTTTCCTGTACATGTTGTCTTTTCTATAAATTTCTCAAGGGTTCGAATCTGTTATGTTTTAGAAATTGGTCCAGAGTAGTTGCAAATGAGGTAGATATGGCAAACGTTATAGTTATTATTTATATATACATACATGTATATATATATATATATATATATATATATATATATATATATATATAAACCTCTTCAGAAATTGTAATACTTTGACATTGGAATTAACAATAGTAAAACAATATCTAAGTATTCTAGATCACAAGACATGATGATATTACAAAGGTCATTGCAAGTGAGATAACACTGTAGACAAAAGTACACCTTAGGTAAAGATAGCGTAACAGAGATTGTTTACTTTTGTATACTTTTTTGAAGCTATTTTGAAAACTGAAAGCGACTGAGACAAAAACAATGCTTCAAAGTATGTCGTTTCTATGATGACAACAAACATTTTAGTAGTGTTGGTATCTAGATAAGTATAAAATCACTGATTTTTTCAAAGATTTCTCACCTACATGGAATACTACATGTGAAACCTTATTAGTACTAAAAATATCTCTAAATCTTGATCCTGAATCCAACTACATTCATTGTTCAAGAGAAGAAATATTTCGATGCAAATACATAAATAAAATACATAAATAATAATAAACAGTAAATATGTACCTTTTTTTTAGCAAAATAGGTACTTCGACAACTATGGTCACTAATACAATGGTACATTTGGTTTTTACATAATTTTTTTTTAGTTTTTTAATGAGTTAGGTAGTTTGTTATATTTTCTTGTACTTTACAGTCATTACCTAGATTGTCTTTTAGGTTATTATTTATATTATGTTTAGTCCTTTGTTCACTGTATTTTTCACATTCAACTATTATATGTTTTACTATTACTGGCACTTTACACTTTTCACAGATTGGGGGGTTTGATCTGTTTGGTATATGTCCATGTGTTAGAAGTGTGTGTCATATTCATAGTCGGGTTAGGATGATTTGGTGTCTTCTTTTTTTTTTGTTATATATTTATTTGCATCGTTTACTGGTATATATATATATATATATATATATATATATATATATATATATATACTTTGTATGGCGACTGAGTTCGTAGCGTTCTTGGCTGTTTGGTCTGCTAATTTATTTCTAGTAATTCCAACGTGTGATGGAATCCACATGATGTTTATTTCTTTTTGACTTGTCTTTGCTGTATGTATGTTGTCTTGGATATTTTGTATTATTTTTTTCTTGTTGAACATGTCTTTCATGTCCTGTATGGTGCTGATGGAGTCGGTACATATTACAAAATGGGTGTTGTCATTGTTTTTGATGTATTCGGTCGCTTTTAGTATTGCGTATGTTTCTGGTGTATATATACTGCATTTTGCTGGTAGTTGGTATTCTAGGGTTGTTTTTTTGTGTGATTACACTGACGCCGATTTTATTGTTGTAATATAATCCGTCTGTATATATGTGACTTGAGTTTTTGTGTGTGTCTTTGATTTAATTAAATAAACTACGGTAGAGCTCGGGTGGGGTTTGGTTTTTGGTATAGTTTGTTAGTTGTAAATTGTAGGTGGGTTGCTTGTTTGAGGTACTGGTGGATGTTATTGTGGAGGGATGTTATATTTTTATTTATGGTAGGGGTTTGGAAAATTAAATTATGAGTCGGATTTTCTGGGTCAGTTGCTAATTTAATTATATAGTTTAATGTACATTGTTTTCTTCTTTGATGTAGTAAGTATTTTTTAACCTGCAATTAGAGTGCCTTGACAGAAAGAATATATTTTTATTCATTTCTTTCTGTCAAGGCACTCTAATTGCAGGTTAAAAAAAGGCCGTATTCCGTTTTTTCCGTCATGACACTCTTATTATTGTCATATTTTAATCAAATTTATATAAAACTTCAGATGCATATTTCTCAAAAAAATCGTTATGTTAAGGTATGATAATATTATATCATTGAATTCAGAATAAAATTCTCTATTGAATAAGTAAATAAAAAATATAGGTTCACATTTAAAATAAAAAAGTTGGGACTCGTATTTTCAGAACCACTGGTTTAATAAAAATTTTGTTTATTTCATGTTAATAGTGTTGTAAAATAGAAATTGTTTGCTAATTTAACCGACCTCGTAGCTCTTATAGTTCTCGAGATAGCAATGGTGGCCCATTTAAAATGAACACCCTGTATAGTGTTCGGTATCAAATGAAAAGTCTCGGTGTGGGCTAGCGTGTAGATACGATAAAAATGTTTCATGTCGATCGACTTTTGTTTTAAACAGAAAGTTGTCAGAATTATGTCGTGTATGGTATCAAATGAAAGGTCTCGGTGAGAGTTGGGGTACATAAATGACAAAAATGTTTCATGTCGACCGGCTTTTGTTTCTTGCAAAAAATTTTTAGAAGTATATCGTGTTTGCAATCTAACGAAAGGTTTTGGTGAGGCCTGACGTGGAAATATGAAATAATTGTTTCACATCGTCGGCATTTGTTTTTTTGCACTGACAGCGGAGCTCTAAGGAATGCTCGGCGTAGCCGAGAATTCACTAGTCACTATACTAAACGATTACATTCACTATATATCTATCTATCTATCTATCTATCTATAGATTCATCACGAGCATCGAGTAACATTTATAAACGCCTACAGCCTGAACCATGCAAGTGATTGTTATAATGTTTTTTTTTTAATATGTGGGAGCTTTTGGGTGTCTCATATTTTTAATGTTAGTAGTTTTCGTGTAAAAAATTAAAACTGTGCACAAATGCTGCCTGGACACAATGGATCCCAGAGGCTATGTCTAAATTTAGGAAGAATCACGCCGTCATCCGTCACTTTTGACAATCTGTCTATGAACTTTAATTGATTATATCTTTTAAAAGAACATTGATATCAAAGATTTAAAAACAATTTCATGAATAATAGACGTAAGCAAAGGTGTTACAACTAATTTAGGTTTAAAACATAACGTATTTAATTAATATAAATTTTGACGTTTCCAATGTCAAAAGTCAATATTGCCAAATGTGTGATGAAGTAACTGAATTAAAACCAAATATTCTTAAACTAACTTCACTGAAGACGGTGGCAGTTGTATTAGGACTGACAATATTAATTTATAAGTTTAAAAATTAACTACTATTTTTTAATACAAACAGTGTTGCCAAATTATGAAGTAACTAAATTAAAATCAAATGTTCCTAATGAAATGGAATACTTTGCTTTGTTTGATATCAAAAGAAAGAAAACCATAAGGGCCGGTTTTGATATGACAAAAAAATGTGTCATGTTGATCTGCATTTGTTTTTCGGAAAGATTTGTTAGAAGTAGGTCGTCCTTGGGTTTTAAGGAAACGACACAATGTGGACGGGTGTGCACGAATGATAAAAATGTTCTACGTAAATTAGAATTTGTTTTTTGCAAAATGTTGTCAAAAAAATGTCGTGTTTCGGTATTTTCGAATTACATAAGTCAATATTGCCAAATGTTTAATGAAGTAACTAAACAAAGAACAAATATTCCCAAATGAACGTTACTGAAGACAGTGAATGTTATATTAGGATAGGTCACGATGAGGGCTAGCGTGCAAAATGAACAAAAATGTTCTATATCGAACGGCTTTTGATTTTTGGAAAAAGTTGTGAGAAGTGTGTGGTTTTTGATATAAAATGAAAAGGCTGCTAGCGTGTAGAATTAACAAAAAAGGTCAATGTTGATCGGCTTTTGTTTTTTGCAAAAATTTCTCAAAAGTATGTCGAGTTTGGTCTCAAATGAAAGGTCTCGTTGAGGGCTAGGGTGCAGAATTGACAAAAATGTTCCATGTCGATCGGCTTTTAGTTTATGCAAAAATTTGTCAGAAGTATGTCGTGTTTGGTATCAAATGAAAGGTCTCGGAGAGGGCTAGCGTGCAGAATTGACAAAAATGTGCTATGTCGATCGATATTTGTTTTTTGCAAAAAGTTGTCAGAAGTGTGTGGTGTTTGGTATCAAATGAAAGGTTTCAATGAGGGCTGGTGTGCAGAATTAACAAAAATTGTCAATGTCGATCGGCTTTTGTTTTTTTGCAAAAGGTTGTCACAAGTATATAGTGTTTGGTATCAAATGAAAAGTCTTGGTGTGGGCTAGCAAGCAGATATGATGAAAATG
The DNA here is from genome assembly GCA_035578165.1 of Stenolophus ochropezus. Taxonomy (NCBI): domain Eukaryota; kingdom Metazoa; phylum Arthropoda; class Insecta; order Coleoptera; family Carabidae; genus Stenolophus; species Stenolophus ochropezus. The sequence continues at coordinate 4,779,361 of JAQOWZ010000003.1, forward strand.
TTTCATGTCGATCGACTTTTGTTTTATGTAGAAAGTTGTCAGAAGTATGTCGTGTTTGGTATCAAATGAAAGGTCTCGGTGAGGGCTGGGGTACATAAATGACAAAAATGTTTCATGTCGACCGGCTTTTGTTTTTTGCAAAAAAATATTAGAAGTATATCGTGTTTGCAATCTAACGAAAGATTTTGGTGAGGCCTGACGTGCAAATATGAAATAATTGTTTTATGCCGATCGGCATCTATTTTTTGTACTGACAGCGGAGCTCTAGGGAATGCTCGGCGTAGCCGAGAATTCGCTACTCATATACTATTTTGATAGATTCACTATATATCTATATATATTTGAATTCATCTCGACGATCACCGATCCTGTGTCCAGCTTAAACTCCTGGCCCATTTAAGTAATTGCTGTAATTTTTTTTCCAAGTTGTAGTGTCTATTGTGCCGGAGTACTGTGAGTGGTTTTTGTTTAAAAAAATAAAAACTGCGTAAAATTGATACACTGAAACAATGGATCCCAGAGGCCATGTCTACATTTAAGAAGAATCACGGTTCTCATCCGTCAAATTTGACAATTCAATATGAAACTTTTATTTGATTTTTTTGGAAAATGTGAAGAGATATTATGAATTAAATTATGTTTTCATATATTATAATAGTGAGCGAAATATATACAAATATACTGAATGTTAAATGTGGTGTATTTAAAATATTTCTCTTTTGACATTTCACGTTTATCATATGTAACTGATTATCATAAAAGTGCATTGTACATAATAATTTACGGCAAACCTAATTTACAATATTTAAATTTTTATGACATATGACGGCTATCAAAACATCAGTTATAATCAAACAATCATAATGCAAGTCTTGTATTTGCTTGGAGAAATATATAGTAAAATACGTTTAAAAGTAAAACTACACTACATTTTGTAATGTAAGTATGTAATTTTATATTTCCTTGGCTGTATTTAGATGTGTTTTCATTTCAGTTCTAGTTTTTAATTGGTAAGTTATTCAAACAAGAATATATTTATAGAAAAGAAATATCATAAAATTACGGATAATAACACTATTGGCAAAAAAGTAAATTCTGGAAATCAAACAAGGCGCGTTGTATTCAGTCATAAACACATTTACTGACAAACCTTTCCTTCATACTCTCTTGGAAGAAATGTTTCACAATATATTGTACAATAATTATTTTGAATTATATATCTGGATTATTTAAGTAACTGCAATTTTATACATTCTTTATGTATTCTTTCATCAAATTTCAGATGAAATTAGTTGATTACAACAAGGATTAGGTTTTAAAAATTCTATTGTATTTTGTTATGGAACGAGATGATTTTTTTAGATGAAAACGTTTACAAAAACAAAGTATCTATCCAATTATTCATTTATCATTGATATTTCAAGCAATAAACACTTTCTGAAATCAAATATTAATCGAGATATGCGTTTGATGACATATGCTCTTAGTCGAATGTGACTGTGAATGGATTGCATAAAAATTCATATTTTTACTACGAAATAATGCAAAAGAATGTTTGAAAATTGTTGTATATTGGTTTGAGGTATGATATAAATATTTTTAAGTACATTTTAAATTTTTATCACTTACAGAAGTCATATTAGGTTACTGGCTCAGAGAATAATCAAATGAAATTAAATGAAGTTATTTTTATCATAAATAATGCTATAAAAAGAGAAAATTCAATATATACTTTCATATACAACCATAAAGTTTTAAAAAATGGATTATTTGTGCCAAAATTTGTGATGATGAAAGTTGCGAGCAAAGTTTGCAAGTTCCCTCAGTTAGTTTTAGTTATTATTCTGTAGTTATAAACATATGTCATTTTAATATATATTATTATACTTTTATATTCATTGGATAGTAAATATAAATTATTTTATTAAGATTTCATATATTTTACTTATTTTATTCAATTCAAATTTGTCAATCTGACATCTAAAATTCATTTTCATAAACGAAGTGTAGCTATTAAAATAATAAGGTATATTTTAAAGGGATTTATTTAGAAACAAAAAATATTTAACATTTAACAGTGAGCCTTTATATTTCCGAAAATTTAAAAGAAAACGGCTAGTTTTGATTGTTAGCTGCTCTTTTTGTTAATTTTCGGGACCCTAAAGACCCATTGTATATTGTTATGCTATATTTTTAATATTTTTATTAAAAAATATTGTGTTCTAATTAAATTTATTAAAAAGTGTCTTTGAATTTTAAAATTAAAGCTTAATGGTCATATTCAGTAATCCGACTGTACAACACATGTTTGAACGCATTCAAAATAAAAGTTGTCAAATTATCTTGTCATTTTGACGTTGCTGAAAATATAAGTATTAGACTGTATTATGCATTTAAAATCAATAAGACTAGATAATCATGTTGCTGTATTATCATAAAGAGACTTCATTTTATTAAGAAATGTAAAGAAGTTAGCAATGTATTGTGTATCACAACTTGTACAAATGAAACTACTGCAAGAAACAAAGTATTTGTTTACATATGTGTTATTTCTATAATTTTACCTCGAATTATAACTGTATAGTGAAGTCACAATAAAATAAGAATTCTAATATACAGTCCAAAACTGATCACTTTATCATTTGGAACAAGCCTTTACAAGCACAGGTTAAAAAATATCACGAAGTTTCAATAAAATCATTCTACATAAACACGTCTGGATATTTTCTTGATATTCTTTTTATATTTTCAGAAAATAAGCAAAGAAATTTTTTCTGAAACGAATGCATAAAGTATTATACTTATAGCGACATTGAAAGCACAATAAATAGGGCTGGAAGTGTAAAGAAAAAATGAGTAGGAAATAGAAGTCAAAAAATAAAAACCGTAATAAAAATTTCATACCATAGACAAATTTGCAATAATACTACATATTCTGCAATGAACTCTTTTATTGTAGATGTACATATGTACCATTACAATTAGATTGGTACAGAGAAAATATGACAATGATTATTATAATGAAAATGTTGTTGACAGGAATCAATGGCTACAATTTTTATTGTAATCAAGCTATGCGATATGGCTTGGAAACCGAAAGTGAAGCGAGATCAGTATTTCAACTTCAACATGAAATTGGACTTGTGTTGTAATATTATCTAACCAAACATACTTAGCATGTAGTAATGATGGTTTTATCAAAACAGCAAATTTCTGAAAACTTATGTCGTAGCTGTCTTAGTATTAAGTTGAACATGCCACTTTACTTTCTTTAAAATGAAATTTTTCTTAATTTATTATTTTATTTGTACTTTTTCTGTAAAGACAGCAAAGAGTAATGTTTTGGAACATAAAAAATCTCTATGTTATAATTAAGAATCGCCAAAATGCTTTTATATCGTGCATTGAAAATGTACTCCCGTAAGAAATGCATGCACTCAGATTTGAATTAGGGTTTTGCGCCAAATGTAATTCTTAACCTCACTATATAAAATTAAATATAAAAATATTTCATTGTTGAATAAAAATATTTATTTTCTATGATATACACAGAAACAAACGGTATAGTTAAACCTATAAAAATTATGTTTATATAGTATTTAAAAATATAGATTTATTAATACAAAAATATTATTATATAGTAATTAAATTTATAAACAAAATTATAGTAAAATTTTAATACAAGAATACAATAATTTTTAAAAAAAATAATAATTTATCGATGAGTCAAAAGTGTTGACAGATAATTTATCCAAAAATTTGTTTTATTTATCAAGGCAATATTAATTTATTTTCTAAAAAACCTTAAATTGTATTTAATTAATATATCGTCCAATATGAATTTTTATGAAAGTAATTTGACTTTATAGGATGCTTTTTTAATTTTTGAACTACTTATATTCCAATGATTTCATATCTGGGGAAAAATTTAGTAACTTCTGATTTTAATTTTAATTTAAAATTAAGTTAACTGGGTAAACAATATTAAACAATGTCAATTGACAATGAAAAATTAAAAGAAAAAAGTATGACAGTAAATATAAATAATTAACACAAAGGCAATAATATAAAAAATATATAATGTCTACATCGTAAGTAATATTTTCGGAAATTTTTTATCTATGTATTAGAAAATATTTTTTTTTATTTACAGTTCAGCATATAAGTACTGATGTAAATACCCCAACTGCAAGAATAAAAGAAGTGTGAATGTCCGCGGCACACAGAATAAACATTTTTTAATTTTCCTCTTCACGATCAAACAAACAAATTTATCATATTGTAACGTTTTATTTATTTAGGTGAAGTGTAAAATTGATTAAAACACTAATATTTATATAACTAAGTTTAATTAAAGAAATATGAATTATAAAGAATAATAAAAAAATAACTAACACTAAGAATTAACAAATATAAACACTAATTTAAGACTAACATATATCAATAAAGACTTAAACACTAAGATAATTTATTTAAACAATTAGAACTACGCAATATTTATTTCAACACTATTTATATCACTGTCTATTTATTTATATCACCATCTGTACACTACGCGTATTAACACAAGACTGTCCTCGCGATCTTTTGGTCGGGGTATTTATATTAAAACGCTTCATTCTCGAATATTCGCCGACCCTTCTCGAATATTCGTTGATTCCTTGGAAATCAGAACAATGGGGAGCGGACGGACGTGTTCTGACCTGTACGCTAGCGGCCGCCGCCCGCGCCGCGACCCTGGGTTCGCTACATTGCCCCCTCCTTAAGACTGTTTCGTCCCGGAACAGTTCGTTATGACGAAATCTGCATGCATCACCCTTGGTGCATCTGGAAGTCTTGAAGAAGTAACAGTCGACGGTCCGTGTGAGCTCTCCTTGCCCGGTAGAGTTGAAGCTGCAGACTAGAATTTCCACTCCGGTAAAGCGGAAGACTGTCTCTAACATGCTTCTAACAATCCTCCAATCCAAACCATCTAGTCCACAGCCTATCTTCGGTACTGCCAGCTTCATGACGTCGTTTTCCAACAGATGGTCCCTCATATCGCACAGCGAGTCCCATACACTGCGGTAAGATGGCCTCTGATATGAATATTGTTTCGTAACGAGATAGTAAATGTACCGCTTGTGTTCTTCGTTATCATCCTTCAGTTGTAGTGTTTTTCCGACAGTTGGACGTTGATTGGCCAGTTCTTGTACTCGTCCAAATTTTCTTTTAAAAACTGAAGCGATGCCGCGGGACATTTTAATGTCTTTCGCTACACAGTGAGCGAGGGAATATTCTGGGGACACGGTGAACAGATCTCGTTGTTCTTCTCGTGTCACGCCATACCGTGCTTTGTGACCAGTGGAATGGCTTTCCATAAAGTCTTCAAATGTAGGTTCCTCAGCTACAACCCGGCGAACCGTCGCTCCATGATGATCGTCAAAATTATCACCAGCAAAAGGGGCTAACCGATTGAAGTGGACTACTCTCGGCTTTCCAGTAAGTGTTTTCCTAATTTAGTAGACCACATCATTTATTCTCTTTACGATCTCGTAGGGACCTTCCCAATTCTTTTGTAGCTTCGGTGATAAGCCACGACGTCTTTGTGGATTGTAAAGCCACACCAAATTCCCAGGTTGAAAACCACCTTTTTCAGCCTTGACGTCATACTGGTCCTTCATCCGATCGCTGGCACCTTCAATGTTTGTGCGGACTTGTTCATGGATGTCATTCATTCTTCTCCGTAAGTCCGTTACATAGTCCTCCCCGGCTAGATATTCACCGGGTTTACTGCCAAATACCAGGTCGCATGGTAAGCGCAACTCCCGCCCGAATAAGATGTTACCTGGTGTCTGCCCTGTTGTCTCATGCACGGATGAACGGTAAGCCAACAAGAACAGATGAAGATGTCGGTCCCAGTCTCGTTGATGGTTAGAGACTACCTTTGACAAATACCGATTTATTGTTCTATTCATCCGTTCAACCATGCCATCAGACTGCGGGTGTAATGCAGTAGTTCTGGTTTTCTTTATTCCTAATATCTTACAGATATTTTGGAACAGAGCAGACTCGAAATTCCTTCCTTGGTCGGAATGTTTTTCTCGCGGTACTCCAAATCGGCAGATGCATTCTTTTACCAAGACTTCAGCGACCGTTACGGCTTCCTGGTTGGGTAATGGATAGGCTTCGACCCACTTAGTAAAGTAGTATATTACTACTACTATGTATTTATTTCCATCATCAGTTTCGGGGAATGTTCCGGCCACGTCAATCGCAATGCGTTCAAAGGGACTTCCAACGTTATATTGGCGCATAGGAGCTCTTCTTTTCCTATGTGGCCCATTACTTCCCGCGCAGACCACACATTTCTTGCACCACTCTTTAACATCTTCTTTGCAATTTACCCAGTAAAATCGTTGGCGCAATCTCTCGAGGGTTTTATTTACTCCAAAATGTCCAGATCCGTCGTGGATCTCCTACAATACTTCCGGTACTCTATTCCTCGGAATTATCAGCTGGGTCCTACTCTCAGTACCTTCAGTATTCTCTATGACACGTTTCAGGAGGCCCTCTTCAACAACAATAGAGTCCCACTGCGCCCAGTACGATTTTACACTTTGTGAGTGTCGTGCAACATCTTCCCAAACTGGTCTGCTATCGCCACGTTTCCAATCCAGTATGATTTTTAAGTCCGAGTCATTCTCTTGGTCCTTGCGAAGGTCTTCCGTTTGCCAACTATCATTCACTACTGTTGTTCTGGCGATGGTAGAGAGTTTTTCTTCTAGACGACTGCAATGCTTGCATTCGTCCTGGCAAGGTCTTCTTGATAATGCGTCAGCATTACGATGGCTTGTACCTGCTCGATACTCAATAACGAAGTTATATTCTTGCAATCTTTCAATCCATCTAGCTGCCTGACCTTCAGGATTCTTAAATTGTAGCAGCCATTTGAGAGCAGCGTGGTCAGTTCTTATAAGAAATCTTCTACCGTACAAATATTTGTAAAAGTGCTCCACGGATTTCACGACTGCCAAAAGTTCTTTTCTGGTGACGCAATAATTCCTCTCTGGTTTTGACAAGGTCTTACTAAAATAGGCAATAACCTTCTCTTGTCCGTCTTGTATCTGGGAAAGAACGCCACCAATTCCAACGTTGCTGGCATCTGTATCTAGAACAAATTCTCCTTCTGGTAAAGGATAACTTAGGACAGGTGCACTTGTCAAGGAAAATTTAAGTTGTTTAAACGCAGCTTGACAGTCCATCTCCCAGATAAATTTTCTGCCTTCCTCAGTAAGCCTTGTCAATGGCTTCGCTATGTTGGCAAATCCAGGTACATAACGTCGGTAGTATGTACAGAGACCAAGGAAACTTCTCAATTCATGTTTATCCCTCGGTACTGGCCAGTCACTCACAGCCCTTATTTTCTCCGGGTCTACTGCAATACCCTTACCAGAAACTACGTGTCCAAGATAATGAACTTCTTTTTGAAATAAGTGACACTTCTTTGGACTGAGTTTCAGGTTAGCCTTCCTCAATCTTTGGAAAACCTCTTCCAAGTTCTTCATGTGGTCCTCGAACGTTTTTCCTACCACAATAATATCGTCGAGGTAAACCAAACATGTTTTCCACGACAGTCCAGCCAACACGGTTTCCATAAGTCGTTCAAACGTTGCTGGGGCATTGCAGAGCCCAAATGGCATAACAGTAAATTGCCACAGACCGGTACCGATGGTAAAAGCTGTCTTTTCTTTGTCTTTTGGATCTAAATCCACTTGCCAGTATCCGCTCTTTAAATGAAGAGTAGAGAAAATCTTTGATCCTGCCAATGTGTCCAGAGTATCGTCTATTCGGGGTAGCGGGTAGCTATCCTTCTTCGTCACGTTGTTAAGTTGACGATAATCGACGCAAAATCTTGTAGAGCCATCCTTCTTCTTCACTAGCACCACTGGTGAAGCCCATGGACTGCTTGAAGGTTCAATCACACCTTCCATTCTCATGTCCTCTATAATTTCTTCCGCTACTTTCCGCTTAGCCAATGGAAGTCTTCTTGCTGTTTGGCGGATGGGTCTTGCGTCTCCGGTGTCTATTTTATGATGGACAACATTGGTTCGTCCTTTGTCCTTCTTGTCACATTGGAACACATCTTGAAAGTTGCCAATTAAACCCTTAGCCTTGGTTTTCTGGTCGGCGGTCAAGTCCTGGAACGATGATGACAGCTCCTTGATTAGAGTATCTGGAACTTCACAGGATGTGTTGTCTTTGGCCTTTACAGTTCGAATAATTGATGATACCGCTGAACATTCACCTACTACGGTCCCTTTTTTTAGTATAACTGGATAAAAATTTATGTTCATCACTCGAACTGGGATTATCTTGTCGGTTTTGAGCAAGGCTTTTCCAATTACAACTCCAGTCCCAGTTTTGGCATCATCGTTTTTCGGCTGGAGCATGACAATGTTTCCCTCACAGAAACTACCCTCTAGCTGTGCTTCCACGATTGATTTACTCCTTTCTGGGAGGGTTATATCTTCCGTTATTAATACTCGCATGGCATTGTCGTCTCGTCTCTCTGGTCTCATTGACCATCATCACTCCATTCTTCAGGTCAAGTTTAAATCCATGCTTTTTCATAATGTCCATGCCGAGAATGAATTCATCTTCTACATCAGCTACCAGCACACGATGTTTAATGCACGTTTTTCCAACAGTGATGCTCAAATCTATTTCTCCAGATGCGGTAGCTTGTTCTCCGGTGGCTGTGCGTATCTGCCACTTTGTTGGAAGTAGATGTTTTCTGCACAGTTTTCTTGCTAAGTCGGGTCTGATTATTGTTTTTGTCGCACCCGTATCCAGCAACATTTTAAGCGGCTTGCTGTCGATAGAGCCGTCTACATAGACACTGTTAGCTTGATGATGAAGGGATGCGACATAACTAATGGATTCTGGTGCTACTGGAATACGGGTCGACGATTGCCCCTTCGCATCAACCCGACTTAGTTTCCCGACTCTTTTTCTTCCTTTCTTGCTTCTGCTTTCCTCTGTTGTTTTCTGCAGAGCCTTTGCGGGTGACCTAATTCACCGCAATTCCAACAGCGGAGTTTCTTTCTTCCCGCGCCATGAATTTCAGATGAAATTCGTCTTATCCTGTCATCTAGATCCTCAGGGTCTTCATTCCTCTCAGCATCGATAATTCGCACTCGCGATTGGTTGCGTGAAGCTTGTTTTGCAGCTTCATGATCTAAGGCATATGACAGTGCATCAACCAGAGTTTTTGGTCGAGCCAATCGTAGTGCCTGCTGAGTTTCATTGTCTCGGACCTCATAGATAAATGCTTGTGTAGCCAGGCATTCCAAGACGCTGTCAGGAGCTGTAGGGTGTGCAAGACGAACCAGGCGAGCTATGTCGGCTTCAAATTCTTGCAAGTTCTCTTTAGAATTTTGATACCGGTTTCTTAATTGCGTTTGATACACCTGCTCCAGATGCGCATTGCCATATCGCATATCCAACCGCTTGACAAGTTGGTCATAGTCTTCTTGTTCATCTTCTTTTAGCGTATGGAGGATATCGATAGCTTCTCCACGCAGCGAAACTGTCAGCGCTGTAGCCTTTTCTTTGGGAGTCCAGCCATTTGCTTTGGCAGCGGCTTCAAATTGTTTTACATAATTCGGCCATGATGACTTGCCATCGAATTCGGGTGTTTTAATGTGCAGTTTTGAATTATGTTCCGCTTTTACTGTTTTGTTTACTTGAATAATTCCTGCCACATCAGAATTTGAAACCGCTGGCGTAATTTTAGAGAAATTTTGCTGTAACTCTTCAACTTTTTTCTCGTAAGTTTCTATTCTCTCTTCTAATATTCTAGAACTTTCTTTCAATTGTTCGTTCAGTTTTTCTTCCAAACTTCTAGAATTTTCCATTAATTTCTCTTCCCATATTCTAGAATTTTCTGTTAGTTCTTCTTTTAAAGTTCTAGAATTTTCTGTTAATTTATCTTCCAATTTTTGTTCCAAACTTCTGGAATTTTCTATTAATTCTTCTTTCAATGTTCTAGAATTTTCCATCATTTTTTCTTCTAAAGTTCGAGAATTTTCTACAGATTTTCTAGAACTTTCCTCTAATTTTTGTTCTAAAGTTCTAGAAGTTGCAGCTAATTGTTCTTTTAAATTTTCATGAGCTTTTCTAGAATTTTCTTCTAGAAGTTTACTAAAATCGGTGAAACCACCCCCGATTTCGAATATAAACTCGTCCGGATTTTCACCAGCTTCTACTAAGGCTTGCCGTAGACGAAGTTGCAGAACAGCCTTGGATCCCGATGTCTCTAACTCTCGGTCTTCCAGCTCCCTCTTGAGATCGGTTACTTTTAATTCACTTAATTTTACTTGTTTACCCGCCATTTTATTTATTTTTATTTTACACTTCACAGTTTTTAATAACCCTCACACCTGACACCAATTGTAACGTTTTATTTATTTAGGTGAAGTGTAAAATTGATTAAAACACTAATATTTATATAACTAAGTTTAATTAAAGAAATATGAATTATAAAGAATAATAAAAAAAATAACTAACACTAAGAATTAACAAATATAAACACTAATTTAAGACTAACATATATCAATAAAGACTTAAACACTAACATAATTTATTTAAACAATTAGAACTACGCAATATTTATGTCAACACTATTTATATCACTGTCTATTTATTTATATCACCATCTGTATACTACGCGTATTAACACAAGACTGTCCTCGCGATCTTTTGGTCGGGGTATTTATATTAAAACGCTTCATTCTCGAATATTCGCCGACCCTTCTCGAATATTCGTTGATTCCTTGGAAATCAGAACAATGGGGAGCAGACCGACGTGTTCTGACCTGTACGCTAGCGGCCGCCGCCCGCGCCTCCGCCCGCGCCGCGACCCAGGGTTCGCTACATTATTCTTATCTTTGTGAAGATCATTTTGATATTAATTCTTTTTACAACATATCGAAACACCGTTTACTAAAAATGCATTGATTCTGGCTCCCAGACACTTTTAAACTCCGATACAAATGCAGATCTGTCATATCTCAATGATAGGATAGAGTTTTCCAGAACCAAATTAGGATCTAGGTGTAACGTTATACGTCAAAATAATTTAAAACAAATTCCTTCTAATACTACAGTTTCGGCATGTGATTCTAGAAATAAAAATAGAGGTTTGTGTGTTACAAATTTATCTGGAAAAGAAAGAATATTATATAAATTTTATAGACAAGAGAAAATAAAAGTTATAAAATTGAAAAACAAGCTTTCAAGAATGAATTTTGCTAAGAAATATATAAGTCAAATCATTTGGTAGAAAATATTGTAAGACGGGTTAATAAAATTCCTTCCATGTTCATTAAATCACAGTTGAACACATCTTTTCAAAACTTTTGCTGAGAGAACATCGCTCCAAAAATTTCATCGAGAAAATATCTCTTCCACAAATGGCACTGAGAGAATATCTCTCCAAAACTTTTGCTGAAAGAATATCGCTTCGAGAAATTTCACCGAGAGTATACATCTTCCACAAATGACACAGAGAGAACATCTCTCCAAAACTTTTGATGAGAGAACATCGCTTCGACAAATGGCACCAAGAGAACATCTTTCATCATATATGTTTATTTTAAATGAATAAATAAACAATAAATATAATGATATCAAATGTATATCTTTTATTTAAAATTAAAATATCTAGTAGTAATAAATGAACAAATGAAAATTGACAGCTGCATTTGAAGTTTATGTGGAATATACAAAATTTAATGATCAAGTAGGCTTAGAGTAACGCAACCCCGAGAACATCAGATGGCAGCAGTTCCGTGCTGCACACTTGATCCATTGGGTTACGCTTCTCCTTATGTTAATGTTTTGTGGATTCAACTTTTATTTACAACGGCTAGAAAACATGGAATCAAATTTGGTTGACATTGAAATGTCTGTACTCATCTGTTAACATTGTCAATGTCGTATGATTTTCAAAGGCTGTTTAGTGTTTACATTATGTACATTGTTTTGAAAATGAAACCGGGGTAATTTTCCAAATGTACATTATTCTATAATAAATGATTTTTATCGAATGAATTCAAATCCTCAAAGTTTTCTACGTGACGTCACATATCCCCTCTCCAAAACTTTATTATTGTTTTTCTCCGGAATTATCAATAATAGAGCGATTTAAAAAAATACGGGTATTTTATTTCTTGTACAGAACAATAAAATGGAAGAAAATAAATTAGGTCATATATCCCATTAAAGTTTACAAACAACACATTTGGTTAAATCAACTCAAAAACTTGTAGTAACTTCCTCAAATGTAACCAAAATTACTTTCAAGTGAAGCAAGTAGTGTACTTTGTTAAATAATAACTGTTTTATTAAGAAGGTATGTCGGTAAATATTACAAATTCTTCTTCAAATTATTATAATTTGTTCCCCAAAATGATCCATTCAAAAGGTTTGTTCGTTAAATGCAATAGTCCAAAACGAAGTGAAAACTTCGAGTAAGATAATAAAATTTTATAAAGATTTTAATTTTGATTATATCAACCACAAGGCGTATTTTAATTAATCCTTTTTTTTTACAAAACTGAACTTGTAATTAAGGTTTACAGACTAAAAATTTGATTATAGCAATGAAAAATTTGTCTGAGGTATACAGTGTTTGTTATTAATTGAAAGTACTTGACAAGGGCTTAGCTTGCAAAAATGATAAAATAGTTCAATGTCGATCGGCTTTTGTTCTTAGCGAAAAGTTGTCAAAAGTATGTTGGGTTTAGTATCATAATTATGAAAAGAGTCGCTAGACACTATACTAAACGATTACATTCACTATATATCTATATATCTATCTATCTATCTATCTATAGATTCATCACGAGCATCGAGTAACATTTGCAAGTGATTGTTATAATTTTTTTTTAATATGTGGGGGCTAATGAGATCTGGTGCTTTTTGAGTGTCTCATATTTTTACTGTTAGTACTTTTCGTGTAAAAAATGCTGCCTGGAAACAATGGATCCCAAAGGCCGTGTCTAAATGTAAGAAGAATCACGCCGTCATACGTCACTTTTGACAATCAGACTATGAACTTTAAACGATTATATCTTCTTATAGAGTATTGATATCAAAGATTTAAAAACAATTTCATGAATAATAGACTTGAGCAAAGGTGTTACAACTAATTTAAGTTTAAAACATAACGTATTTAATTAATATAAATTTTGACGTTTCCAATGTCAAAAGTCAATGTTGCCAAATGTGTGATGAAGTAACTAAATTAAAACCAAATATTCCTAAACTAACTTCACTGAAGACGGTGGCAGTTATATTAGGATTGACAATATTTATTTATAATTTTAAAAATTAACAACTATGTCGTGTTTGGTATCTAATGAAAGGTCTCGTTGAAGGCTGAAATGCAAAAATGACAAAAATGTTCCATGTAGATCGGCTTTTGTTTTTTGCCAAAAGTTGTCAGAAATATGTCGTGTTTGGTATCGAATGAAAGGTCTTGGTGAGGGCTCGCGTAGGGAATGACAAAAATTATCTATGTCGATCGGCTTTTGTTTTATGCAAAAAATTCTCAAAACTATGTCGAGTTTGGTCTCAAATGATAGGTCTCGTTGAGGTCTAGCGTGCAGAATTGACAGAAATGTTCCATTCCGATCGGCTTTTGTTTTTTTGCAAAAATTTCTCAAAAGTATGTCGAGTTTGGTCTCAAATGAAACGTCTTGTTGAGGGCTAGCGTGCAGAATTGACAAAAATGTGCTATGTTTTTGTTTTTTGCCAAAACTTGTCAGAAGTGTATTGTGTTTGGTATCAAATGAAAGGTTTCAATGAGGGCTGGTGTGCAGAATTAACAAAAATTGTTAATGTCGATCGGCTTTTGTTTTTTGCAAAAGGTTGTTACAAGTATATAGTGTTTGGTATCAAGTGAAAAGTCTCGGTGTGGGCTAGCGTGCAGATATGCTAAAAATGTTTTATGTCGATCGACTTTTGTTTTATGCAGAAAGTTGTCAAAAGTAAGACGTGTTTGCTATCAAATGAAAGGTCTCGGTGAGGGCTGGGGTACATAAATGACAAAAATGTTTCATGTTGACCGGCTTTGGTTTTTTTGCAAAAAATTATTGAAAGTATATCGTGTCTGCAATCTAATGAAAGGTCTCGGTGAGGCCTGACGAGAAAATATGAAATAATTGTTTCATGTCGATCGGCATTTGTTTTTTGCACTGACAGCGGAGCTCTAGGGAATGCTCGGCGTAGCCGAGAATTCGCTAGTCCTATATACTAAAAGGCTTAGACAATTTTTCCTATATATATTTTCATCAGACGATTGTCAAAATTTTGCAACGGGCTACAGCATAAACTGATTATCCGATTTTAATGATTTTTGCACCATATTCAAATTAATTTCCTTTTTAGTTTTTATATTTTTACTGAGTGTGTTTCTTGTGTAAAAAAAATTAAACTTTGTGAAATTGGTACTTTGAAACAATAGCTCAAGCAAGCATTGGAAAATTTCAAGTGAATGCCAACTACTACCTGTCATGTTTGACAAGTCAGAAGCAAACTTTAATCATTTATTACTTCTTAATGAATGAAGATATCAAAAATATGAAAGCATTGTTATACATTGTATGCATGAGCAATTATTTTACTAAAAATTTTAACTACATAAAAACCAAATATTCCTATAGGAACTAAACTGAAGATAGAAGCTGTTATATTAGAATTGCCGATGGTAATTTTAAATTTAAAAATTAACTACAATTGTTTAATACAAACAGTATTACCAAATTATGAAGTAACTAAATAAAAATCAAATATTCCTAAATAAAATAAATTGAACACTTCGCTGTGTTTGATATCAAAAGAAAGAAAACAATAAGGGCCGGTTTTGAAATGACAAAAAAAATATGTCATATCGATCTGCATTTGTTTTTCGCAAAAAATATTAGAAGTAGGTCGTCTTTGGGTTTTAATGAACCGACACAAGGTGGACTGGTGTGCACGAATGACAAAAAATTTTTACGTCGATTAAAATTTATTTTTTGAAAAATGTCAGAAATATGTCGTATTTGGTATCGAATGAAAAGTCTCGGGAAGGGCTGGTGTGCAGAAATAAAAATTTTACATGTTGATCGGCTTTTTTATGCAATAAGTAAATAGAAGTATGTCGTTTTTGGTATCTAATGAAAGGTCTCGTTGAAGGCTGAAATGCAAAATTAACAAAAATGTTCCATGTCGATCGGCTTTTATTTTTTGCAGAAAGTTGTCAGAAGTATCTCGTGTATGGTATTAGAAGAAATTTCTCGATGAGGATTGGCGAGCAGAATTGACAAAAATGATCTATGCCAATCGGCTTTTGTTTTTTGCAAAAAGTTGTCAGTTGTCAGAAATATGTCGTGTTTGGTATCGAATGAAAGGTCTCAGCGAGGGCTCGCGTAGAGAATTGACGAAAATGGTCTATGTTGATCGGCTTTTGTTTTCTGCAAAAAATTGTAAGAAGTATATCACGCTTGGAATCAAATAAAAGGACTCGATGAGGGCTGGCGAGCACATGTGTCAAAAATGTTCCATGACGATCGGCTCTTGTTTTCTGAAAAAAGTTGTCAAAAGTATATCGTGTTTGGAATCAAATTAAATATCTTGTTGAGGGCTGATGAGCAGAAGTAACCAAAAATTGCCAAGTTGATCTGCATTTGTTTTTTACAATTAGTTGGCGGAAGTACACCGTGCTTGGTATTAAATAAAAGCATTCGTCAAGACTTGTTTTGCAGAAGTGAAATTAGCTATCAAATATTAATATTTCACTGATGCCGGAGGCCTAGGGAACGCTCAGCGTAGCTGAGCATTCGCTAGTAATAATACTAATTACCAAAGAAATGTAACATCTAGTTCATTCTATAAAAACTTGTCAATCGTGACCACATCCAAACTATAATCAGTCACTCAACAGACCTACATATTCGCAAAATAAACCAGTAAATAATCAAAAACACGAACCGACGCGTATGAGTATAAGTTCTATATATGTATCTATATTAATAGATACCGGCAGTACCTACAAGATCCTTTATTAACCTCAACATTACACACAAATATTATAAAAACTCGGTACATATATTAAAAACTACAGCGCATACGTGCCGATTTCAAAATTATTTAATTTTACCAAAAATGTTAGTCAGAAATTAACATATTTTTAATTTTCCTCAAGAATACGATTTGTTACTCGGCCTAGACAATCTTAAAATACTAAAAGTAATCATCGACCTAAATCAAAATCTAATTATGACTCCAACATGCAAAATCAAAATGCGTCACATAAACAATTGTCAATAAAATAATATTTCTTCAGATAAAGTTATAAAACTTGTACCAAAATCAGAAAAAATTGTTAAACTAAGTTTTACAAACATATGAGACTATCGTAATATCTGAACACAAGTTTATCATCCCAGAATGCGTAAAATAAGCAGAAAATTATCAAGCGTTCTGTACTATCATTAATGTTACAAATAAAGAAATCACCTTCAAATAAAATAAATAATTTTTAGTAGAAAAAATCGTAAACTATGAAATGAATACTAGTCCAAATTTTAATTTTATTAATTTGGAAAATAATATATTCGATATTTAAAAAATACATACAGAACATATGAGTAACAAAAAGAGATCAGAAATTTTCAAATTAATCCAAAATTATTCACAAATATTTCATTTAGATAACACGCCACTTACCTTCATAAACCAGATCAAACACAATATAAAACAAAAGATGAAGTTCTAATTATACCAACTCGTAAAAATACTCAGAGGTTCATAAGGCTGAAGTTCGCATTCAAACACAATTAAAGCTTCATTAAGGTATTATTAGACCATATTGCTCGCCATAGACATCACCCATTTAGATTGTTCTAAAAAAAATTTGTGCTTCGGGACAAAGAAAACTGCGAATAGTTATCGACTATAGGAAGCTCAATGACAAAACCATAGACGACAAGTACTCCATACCAAAAATCAGTGACCTACTTGAAAAACTCGGATGTTGCCACTATTTTTTAACACTCGATTTGGCTTCCGGTTTTCACCAAATAGAAATGAACGACATCGATATGCAGAAAACCGCGTTTAACACCGAGGAGGGACATTACGAGTTTATCTGTATGCCATTCGGACACAAAAACGCCCCCGCGACATTTCAACGCTTAATGGACAACGTTTTACAAGGACTAATGCTTAGTACATCTGGACGACATAATCATTTTTAACACTAGTCTTCAGGAACACATTACTAATTTACAATTGGTATTCAATAGAATAGAAAAATCTAATTTCAAAATTCAATTGGATAAGTGCGAAGTATGCTATTTAGGCCATATAGTATCTGCGGATGGTGTTAAACCAAAATCGAGAATTCATTCAGGACTTTGCTAAAATTACTAAACCATTCACAAAGTGCTTAAAAAATGCTCTTATAAATATAAACTATCCAAAATATATGAAAATGCTTTGAGACGTGCAAAAATTTATTACCTAACGGGCCACTCTTACAATACCTTGACTTTACTAAACAATTTAATCTTACTTGCGACGCCAGCGACCTAGCGATAGGTGTTGTCTTATCCCAAGGCAACATACGCAACGACCTGCCCGTTGCTTACGCTAACAGAACTCTCAACGAAACGGAATGTAACTATTCGACTATTGAAAAGGAGTTGTTATCAATTATATGGGCAACTCAATATTTTTGACCCTACTTATTTGGCCGCAAATTTAAAATATACACAGACCATAAACCCCTACAATGGTTATTTTCCCTAGAGCAGTGCAGCCAAAAGTTAATTACATGGAGACTGAAGTTTGAAGAATACAATTATGAAATCATATACACAAAGGGTAAATTGAACACCAATGCGGACCCCTAAAGCCGCATTTCTCAAATTAAAAATTACAAAATTATTACAGAAAATCTCCTTAAGCATTATATCAAAATAATTTGAACACAAAAATTAATAAAGATAACCTAAATAACAATTACAATAATAAAATTTTTGAAGTAGAAGGCGATTTATTTGACGCGCCATGCACAAGCACCTTAGCAAATTACGGTAGCCGAGATTTGCATATGTCAGCAGGTATTGCAAGAGAGTTCAAAAATAACTTTAATCATGTCGAGAACTTATGTAAACAAAATCCCAAGCTTCATTCTTTAGTCTATTTAAAAGATAAATTTCGTTATATTATATACCTCGTAACTAAAGACGGTTACTTTAACATTCCCACAGTACAGGACTTATTCTACACACTTTTAAATCTAAAAAAAAAAAAATTGGAAAATATTATAAAAGATTTGAGTATAACAAAAATTGCATCCGGATTGGACAGACGATCTCCTTTTTCAATCAAAATAACATTATCGAACTGACAAAAAACCCTTTACCCATCTACATAAAAAACTTAAACAAAACACTTAAATATCCAAATCCGACTCTTACAAAACTTAACAAAAATTATAGACAACTAACAACTACAAATCCCTCTATATGCACCCTCTATAATCTCATTAAACTACACAAGCCCGTTAAATCCATCCGACCCATTACTTTCTCCATATCCTCACCAGCCCATAAACTTTCAAAATTCCTCAACCATTTATTAACACATAGTAAAAAATATCAATCCCGTTACTCCATTAAAAATTTCAGTGAAATAATAACTAACTACCTACAAAATAATAGACTTTCAAAATAATTTCAATCTTGATTCAATAAATATTGGAAACATTATCCATTTATTTAAAATTACCACAAAACAAAACTTTTTTAAATTTAACAACAAAATATACAGTTTAACAAAGGGTTTATTATTGGGTAGCCCTATCAGTGGAATTTTAGCAAATATTTACATAGATCATATAGATAAAGTTATGTCACTTCCCTTAAGTTATAACTTTTCACTTTGGACCCGCTACGTTGATGACATTCTCTGTTTTTAGACGGGTACCGAAGACGAATGAAACATTTTTTTTCATGACATTAACAATATTTCAAAAATAAAATTTACATTAGAACAAGAAAAGAATAATTCCAATAATTTCCTAGACCTCTAACTTCTTAAAACAAATAATAAATATAATTCGATATATACCGCAAACCAACAGTAATAAATTCAATTATACCCTATGACTCATATCACAACCCTAATATAAAACAATCAGCTTTCCACTTTCTTTTCAATAGACTTATTAGCATACCTTCATCAGAAGCTAACAACAAAAGAGAATTACATACTATAATTACAATAGGCATTAACAATAACTACCCCATAAATACATTCTTAATCTATACAATAAAATTTTATTCAATAGAAACATTTTACGAGAAATTTACCCACATACCAAACGAAAACAATTTTTCATTTCCATCCCGTACTACAAAATTAAATTTCAAAAACTTAAAACAATTTTTCAAAAATTTAATTTATCAGTAACATCAAAGTCTTATAAAACAATAGCAAACATTCTTATAAACAAAAATCCCAGACCACCTGATTAAGAAAAATCAGGTGTTTACAAAATTAATTGTAACAACTATGATAAAGAATAAATAGGTTAACTTCTAGAAATCTAAAAACACGTTTCAAAAAACATAATTCAAATAACCCAACCTCAGCTGTCGGTACCCATCTAAAAACAGAGAACCATCAAATTAATATTAATAATAATATTTCACTACGATATCAAGAATCTAATTTCCTTTCTACAACTCTTAACACCAATTCTGTCCACATATACATATTTACTACGATTTCTTCTTCGTGACTATGTACAACAAAAAACTTGACCAGAAATACAAATACAACATTCAAATTTTATTTCATCCAGACAGTAAGTCTAAATTTTATACAATTTTTTTTTAATAAATTCAAAATACAACCTTCAAGACAAATATGGTTATCTTTTCATTGCTACTGCCTCCATTTTGATAAATATTCAATAATTATAATATTCATTTCGTCTGTGTAATGCAGAACTATCCTAAGTTCTTTTTTTTAAACTGAGCTTATGTCACTATATAATTCCTGACAGCCTCTATTATCGTATGCAGAACTATCCTTTGTCCAAACATGTATTAAATTGTTTATTTTTAATTTCATTGAATAGTATCCTTTGTTCCAACTATAAATATTATAAATATTTTCAATGCAGAACTAGCCTAACTTTGTAACGTGAGAGATAGTATAATACAGCATTGAACCGAGGTACGCGCATGTCAAATAGTGATGACTTAGTATCCTAAGGCAACTTTGGATCTAGAGGCTGTGTTGTAACTTTAATAATTTTGTGCCTTAAATAAGGTAATTATGGAGTCTAGGGGTAAAAAGCTACTAAATTTAGTTTTAGTACAGTGTACGAGTGATGTAAAAAACGACAGTGAAAGTGAGCTTGAACTAAAATTGTATGTATTTTTTTTTTAGATGAAGATGTAATTTTTGAGCAAAGAGGTATATCGAATGTCTCTACTGATGTTGCTAGTAATATTATATGCAACGATAATGATGAAAACTACATAGAATTGGGAAACTGTTAAGGTAATTTAAATACAATTTAATTTAGTGCTTAGTCGTTAAATATAATTATATATTACTTCAGGACGTAATTCCTGAGCATGAAAATACCACACCTGATTCAATTTTGGATTTAGTTGATATCTCTTCTACAGTGAGAGATGTTCAATGTATACAATATAATTTTGAAAGCTCAACTTCAGGTCCGTATTCTACTGATTTTGATTCAGAATACAAACCTGATGATGTTTATTCTAATGCCCCCATTAGTGCATAAGGTTTTTTTTTAATATTTCATATTTTCACTCAAGGGCTTATTACAGTTGAACTTAAGATAAATTATCTGCAATTTTTTTTTGTGTTATCACGTTAGCCCGTGAAACATGTCCATTTAAATGGACAGTATTCATAATGGAACTTAAAAGAAAATAATATAATAAAACAAGATTTTTTATTTTGTGTGATAAATTTTTTAGTAATTTTTAGGATGTAAACCAAGATTGAACTTTACACAGATGTACTTACTTTTTGTGCACTGTTTACATCTTCGGTGTGTTTGAGAATAAACAACAATATGTCCCATATTATCAAAGCGTGTATCTTGTGTAGTTGTTGATAGTCGTTATTTTGTAGAGGGAGTTCCGTACTTTTGCAGCAAAAGTTGAGCTAAGTATCTGCGAAACGTTACAAGATTCACACAATTGGGATCTTTTGGCTTAAGTTTTTTCATCAATAGCCAACTATTTCTCACAGTTACATAAAAAAAATAGGCATAAATTGGCCAATACCATTTCATTGCCTAATTCGTGTTCTATATACTGCAACTAATCCGTCCATTTTATCGTCTCCTCCCATATGTTTGTTATAATGGGCTATCATTTCTGGTTGATCTATAAGTTTTCTTGATTTGGTTTCCCGACACCAGCGAGATGTTTTGACAACGTTGTTATCGGCAAAATTAGAAGCCATTGTAATAACTTTATTGTTTTTCCATTGTACTAATAATAATTCTTCACTTCCTCTAAATTTGTAAGTTCTTCTTCTTTCTTTGTTCCATACTTTTTTGTCAGGAAAAGGACAACGTTCTATTAGGTTGTCTCTAATCGTACCAGTTGCACAAATTTTTATATCAGCAAAGTGAACAAGTAGTGGTATTCTTGTAAAATAATTGTCAAAGAAAATTATGTATCCCTTATGAGATCTAATTTCCGCTTTTTCCAAAATTGACAGAACGACATCTCCACGTAGACCAAATTGTCGTTCATTTGTTGATTTTCCTGTATATATTTCAAATGCTACGCAATAACAAGTGCTTGTACATAATACCCAGTTTTTGAATCCAAATCTAATTGGTTTGCCTTTCATATACTGCTTCGCATAATGTTTGCCATAATACCGGATCATACTTTTGTCTATCGAAATAACTTCTTCCAAACCACTGTGTTCTTTGAATTTATCGTTGAGGTGACATATTATTGGTCGTAGTTTGTACAACTTATCTGTTTTATCGTTAGAAACATTATCATTGAAATGTAAATAGCGTAGTATGGTCTCAAACTTATTCAGTCTCATGTTATTATACAATAATTTAGGAACATCGTCAGAACTGGACCAATATATTCTTTTATTTGGATATTTTGAAGATCTCGATAAAAGCATTGCTCCAAAAAGAACATAAAGCTCGTCTTTTGTTAGATTGAAGTTGATTTTCTTTTGTTGTGCGTATGTATTTGACTCAACAACAATATTATTTATTACGTCTTTATTCCAAAAGAGATTTAAAAAATCTATAGGCGTTACTGCTAGTTAAGATTCTTCTGAAGGTTGTCTAGGTGAACATAATTTGTTGATATTATATGCAAATTATATATTGGAAATGTAATAATTTCACAATATTTCATCTTACTTTAAAATGCAACATCCACACTTTAGTTGGTAATTTTCCATTA
Organism: Stenolophus ochropezus; assembly: GCA_035578165.1. Lineage (NCBI taxonomy): Eukaryota > Metazoa > Arthropoda > Insecta > Coleoptera > Carabidae > Stenolophus > Stenolophus ochropezus. Next base: position 4,801,896 of record JAQOWZ010000003.1, read on the forward strand.
GATAAGGGTTAGTATATAAGCTTTGTAAAACGCACCTCTCGTGCTCTTTGTTCGTATTCTTTCTGTATGTTACTTTGTAACATTTAAATATTTTAAAAATATAATTCATTTACGAATAAATAAATAAATATTAATTGTTGATGTTCGAGTTCTTTATTTTTAAAAACTCAATATTAGAACCACGAAACATAATTGGCGCAGTCGGTAGGGTTGTTGTGTGTAGACGCAGAAATATTAAATTCTGTGGTGAATTCTAAAATTCTTTACTGCACACTAGCATCAACAATTCATCCAAACAGAAGGTTGCTGTCCCCTGGTCCACGTTCTTCAAGAATTCTCATCTGGTCCACGTCCTTCCACCCAAAGAGACTTGCTGTTCCATGAGAACTACATTCATCACGAAGAGACTTGCTGTTCCAGGACAACACTACCTCATCAACAGAAGAAACCAGAGCCCGTGATGTACTACAAGATAGCCATCATCCTAATCACAATAAAACTGTAAGTTTTACAAAAAATTGTAAATCATTCCCATAATATTAAGAGATAACTCTAGACAAAAATCTAGTAATAAAGTTATCTAGGTCCTACATAGGCCAAATACACAAATAATTTATGACAAATATAATTTTAAGACCCAGTAGATTACTAAGTAACACTATGGCAACCACAACAATCCCTGAAATTGAAACCTTCTTAAAAACAATTCCTTGTTATAATGGGAATCTAAAAGCATTACCCAATTTTATTAAACAAACAGACACTATTATGACTGTCTTAAACGCTTTTCAATTAACGCAAGTCCAAAGAGTTTTTATATTTGGAATGATTGAAATGAAATTAACTGATCAAGCAATAGAAATAATAAGTAATAATGAATTCGCTGATTGAGACGAATTAAAAACCCACTTAACAGAAAATTTCATGGACAAAAGTACCCCTGAAACATTAATAATAGAAATAATGGATTTAAAATTCCAAAAGAATGTAGAATCTACTTTAAAAATAATGATGGAAAAATTTTCACAATATAAGTCAAAAATTTTATTAACAAATTATACCCAATTGCAGAAGAACACAATTATAACTGAGAATCAGAAATTTATAGTAAAATGATTCTTTTCCTTATTACCCTCTTCAGCGAGAGGTTCATTCATAATCAAAGACCCAACAACCCTAGAGCAATGTGAAATCATGCTCAAAAACGAATTCAGTTTTGTGAACAATCCTCACCAATCACCACTCCTAAAACAAGAAAATCAAATTGCAAAAAATATTCCGCCAAAAAAATTCCCTGGACAAATGTTCCCACAAAAACCATTTAATCCACACCAAGGAACATATTACAACAGTTTTGCACCTAGACAAAATGTGAAAAACGCAATTGATACACACAGACATTTCAAACCCACTCCAATGACTCAGCAAACTAGAATCACTAACCCCATGTCAACACAAACCATTAGACAAAATTATCATTGTGATGAACAGAGTGATGAGAATATAGAAATTATATATGAAAATGAAGAAATTAATGAAAATATTCCCCTTGAAGACGATAAATATTCTTTTTTAGAAATAGAACAGATGACGGAGGAGGAAACTACGTAATGTTCTCCATTACTAAAAATTTACCAATATTAAAATTAGGTTCCTATACTGTACTTTTCGACACAGGATCATCAATAAATTTTATTAGCCCAAATTTAGTTAAACAACACAATTTAAAAACGTATGAGGAAAATTTAACTTTCAAAACTGTCAATGGAAAATCAAAGTGTACTAGCTATGCATTTATAAAAATTAATAAAAAATTATTAAAATGTTATATTTATAATTTCCACAAAATATACAATATATTATTAGGTATAGAAGCATTTAGAATACTAAATATACAATTGAATTTTACAAATAACACAGTACAATTAGGAAATAAAAAAATTCAAATTGCAAGAATTACAAAAATCAAAAATCGAAGTTAATAACATTCAAATAAGAGACAACCACTTGAACGAAACAGAAAAACAAAAATTAAAAGATTTAATTAATGAATATCAAGACTTATTTCCCAAAGATGACGAAATTCTGACAAGTACTAACACAATTGAACACGGCATAATTCCAACTAACGACACTCCTGTCTACACTAAAAATTACAGACTTCCACAAGTTTATGAAAAAGAAGTCGAAGAACAGGTCAAAACATTATTAAATAAAGGAATTATACAAAAATCATTTTCACCTTGGTCTTCTCCCATCTGGATCGTACCAAAAAAAATGGACGCTTCCGGAATTCAAAAAACTAGAATGGTAATAGTTACAGAAAACTAAATGCCGTAACAAAAGATGACAAATTCCCCATCCCAAACATTGACACTTTACATGACCGCATAGGACCTTCAATATATTTTACGACATTAGATTTAGCCAGTGGTTTCCACCAAATTTTAATGAAAAAAGAAGATAGAGAAAAAACAGCATTTTCTGCAAATTCAGGACATTTCGAATTCAAAAAAATGCCATTCGGCTTAAAAAATGCCCCTGCTACCTTTCAACGAATGATTAATAATGTATTAGGCGAATTAATTAATAAAATATGTCTAGTCTACATGGACGACATAATTATTTTTGGTAAAAATTTAGAAGAGCACATTCAAAATATAAAATTAGTATTTGAAAAATTAAGACAAGCAAAATTGAAATTACAATTAGATAAATCTGAATTTTTGCAAACTGAAACCAAATATTTAGGCTACGTAATAACTCAACAAGGACTAATGACCGACCCAAAAAAATTAGAAACTATTAAAAATCTAAATTTACCAAAAACAAAAAAAGAAATTAAGCAATTTTTAGGAACACTAGGTTGGTATAGAAGATTCATACCAAATTACGCAGAACTTACAAAACCATTTACCCAATGTCTTAGGAAAAATTCAAAAATAGACATAGACGATGAAAAATATAAAGTAGCTTTTCAAAAATGTAGAAACGTTTTAATAGAATCACCTATATTACAAAACCCCGACTTTGACAAACAATTCTTACTTACTACAGACGCAAGTGATTTCGCCGTAGGAGCAGTTTTAACACAAATACACGATAATAAAGAATTACCAATCTGTTATGCCTCAAAAACATTAAACAAAGCGGAACAAAACTACAGTACCATTGAAAAAAATTAAAAGCAATTGTTTGGGCTGTTAGAAACTTCAAACCATACCTGTACGGTAAAAAATTTACGATCAAAACCGATCACAAACCACTCATTTGGCTATTTAACGTGAAAAACCCCAACCAAAAATTAATAAGATGGAAAATTGAATTAAGCGAATATAACTTCGACATAAACTATTTAAAAGGTAAAGATAACATAATAACAGATTTCTTATCAAGACAAAAACCGAAACATAAAATGAATCACTTTATAGGAGACGTAACAAATCAAAGTTCCATAGCACATTGTATATCAAAAGATTGTAAAATGTCAGTAGGCCTAGCAAAAGAAATAGATATAAAATATAACAGTAGAGAATTTTGTAAAACAAAAAATAATAAGAATATCATTATTCAAAACCTAGAAGAGAAACTTATTTTTCACTTAATTACAAAAACAAATCATTTTGAAAAATCTGCTTTGAAAGATTTAGACAAACCCTTAAAATAATTAAGAGACTACATGATTATGAACGAAATTGATATAATTAACATACCAAAATTAGGTTGTGGCCATGACAATTTAGATTGGGACAGAGTCAAACAGAAGATAGATAAAATTTTCGCTGACACCAACATAACGATAAACGTGTATTCATTACCAAGTGTGAACAACAACGATATAGGAGATAGTGAACAAAACAACGTAGACAATAATGAAGATAATCAAACAATTCATAGTTCAGACGAGAATTTAGTATCGGGAATAAAATATTTAGACGATCGAATAAACATAGCGGACAATCAGATAATATTCTACAAAACGCATGAAAACACAAACATTACGATAGAGAAATATTTTAATAATAAAAAACAAAGATTCATTTGCAAGTTTAACGAAGAAACCTTTAAACAAAATGTCATAGATTTTATAAAAATCTATTTAGTACCAAAAATTAGATATCTAGCTCTATTTGAAAATTCTCTAGATAAGTAAATATCAAAAATATTACAAGAAAATTTCCAACCAAATTCTGTAAATATTATCGCTTGCACAAAATTAGTAGATAACATTGAAAATGAAGAACAACAATTAGAAATACTCCACGAATTCCATACAGGTATAACAAATCATAGAGGAATATTAGCAACAATAAGAGAATTAAAAGAAAAATATTACTGGCCGAAAATGAACAAAGATATTCAAGATTATATTAATAACTGTGAAATTTGTAGATGTAACAAATATGAAAGAAAACCATTAAAAATAACTGATAATCTTACACCAACACCAAATTCCCCTTTTGAAGTAATAAATATAGATTTATTGTCTTTAGATAAAGAACATTATTTAACAATATTCGACCAATATTCTAAACATGGCCAAATCTTAAAAATTGAAAATAAAAGTGCCAAAACAGTAGCAAATAAATTACAAACATATTTTGAAACATATAAAATTCCTCAAGAAATAATAATGGATAACGGCACAGAATTCAACAACACTCTAATGAAAGATTTATTAAACAAAAACAAAATAAAAATCCATATAACATGCGTTAATAACCCAAAAAGTAATGCCGTTGAAATATATCATTCTACTATCATAAAACAAATTAGAATATTACATACAAAACCGTATATTAAAGAAAAACCTATAACAGAAAAAGCACAAATGGCAATATTAGCCTATAACAATACCAAACAAAGTATAACACAATTAAGTCCAAACGAAATTCTCTTTGGAGTATCAGAAACAAATCTTTTTAACAAACCAGATACTCAAATTACCATAGAAGAATATAATCTAAAGAAACAAAAGATTAACCAGCAAGTAAAAAGTAAAATAGAAAAAGAAAAGTTGAAAAGAAATATAGAAAACGACAATCCTCTACAAATTAAAGACAATGTATATGTCAAACAAAATCCAAGAATTATTCATAAAATTAAGAAACCTATATATAGAAAATATTCAGTTAAAAACTATAATCCAATATTAGGAAAAATAGGCATAGGTAATAGATAAGAAAAATAGAAATAAAAATATTAAAATTGACCAACTAAAAATAAAATAATTATTGCAAATGTTACGGGCAGATGCAAAATATAACCAATAACAATGGATTTCATCTAGTCGAATTGGATAACTGCAAAATTAAAACATCTGAACAAATAATCTACTACAATTACAATGTGACGCCTATATACGAAGAATATCTAAAAATCAAAGTCAACGAGGAAACATTAATAAAAAATTTAGGTAAATACAATATAACTTTCCAAACCTATATTAACTTATTAAATCATAACTATTTAGATTTAAACAATCAAATCCAAAAATTATTTAATAAAAGACAAAAACGCGCTTTAATCAATGGATTAGGTTCAATCATAAAATCTATAACTGGAAATTTAGACTCATTAGACGGAGAAAAATATGAAAACTTATTTAACAATTTAAAGCAAAATCAAGAAATATTACAAAAACAAAATAATCAAATAATAAAACATAATAAAGAAATGACAAATGAATTTAATTCAAAATTACAGAATATTAACCATAATGAAAAAGAATTAAAAAATCAAATTGAGAGTATAATCAAAATTCTAAAAGGAAATCTTGATTGGAAAGTACAGATAGATATTGAAAATAAATTTCAAAAACTTATATTGATCATAATAAATTTAAACGAACTATTAAAACAAATAGAAACAAGCCTCACATTCTGTTCACTGCACAAGTTAGATCCCAGCATTATATCATATGAAAATTTGAAACAAATAACAAAAATTGAAAACATTTGGAGTTTAACTGAACTGATAGAGACACATTGTCAACTTAACAATAAACAATTATATTTCATAATAACAGTCCCCATATTTTCCCAAGAAACTTATAAACTACATCAATTCACACCTTTACCCGTATTTCAAAACGATAAACTTATAATGATAAGCGAATTACAACAGTTATACTTTACACAAAACGACGAGTATATTATAAACCATTGTAATCTTATAAACCATATTTATTTATGTACTACACAATATTTAGAATTAAGTAATTGTATTAAAAATATCATAAGAAAACAAAAGGATGTTGACTGCAAATATCATAATATTGAAAAAAGAAACACTTTTGAATTAATTCAAAACACGAATGAATTAATTATAATAAGCCCAAATAAACAGCAAATAAAAATATCATGTTCAGACAATACAGTAGATCAATCAATAATAGGAATTTTCAAAATAAAAATAAACAAAGATTGTCAAATAAATAATTACATATTTAAACAAATAACACAAAAATATAAAGAAATTCAATTTAAAAATTTTGAGAACTTATTAAATACTTTGAACATAAACAACACTAAATTGCATAATATGTATATCTGACATAATACTGAACGAAACAAAATTTACAAAAATTAAAGAAATTCAAATACAAAGTGTCAGTCACCATTCTTACCTATTATATTTAATTATAGTCCTAATTATAAGTTATTATATTATAAAGAAATATGTAATCCCTAAGAGAAGACAACGTAAACAAGAAAAAAATAGATTAAAAAGAGAAAATACTTTGACATAAAGAAGAAATATAGTGAAATCTAGAAGGGGAGGAATTATATATTGGAAATGTAATAATTTCACAATATTTCATCTTACTTTAAAATGCAACATCCACACTTTAGTTGGTAATTTTCCATTAGATAAGGGTTAGTATATAAGCTTTGTAAAACGCACCTCTCGTGCTCTTTGTTCATATTCTTTCTGTATGTTATTTTGTAACATTTAAATATTGTAAAAATATAATTCATTTACGAATAAATAAATAAATATTAATTGTTGATGTTCGAGTTCTTTATTTTTAAAAACTCAATATTAGAACCACGAAATATAATTTGCAGGTAACTTTTCTGACCATATTGAAATATTATTTTGACGCTTAGGTGGAGGATCGTTCGAAACAACGGACGTATCTGAGATAGCCGAAGTAGATGGCATCGACGTGCTATTATTTGTTGCAAATAATTTATTTTTTATGCTAGAAAGAGGAATATTATCATCTTCTTCACTAAAATCAGAATCATCGAAGCGAACTTCGCATAGTTGGTTCAAAATTCCCCTTGAAAAACGGTTTGGATTAGCCGTTTCGTCATCACTATTATCACTGTCCTCCTCTGTTTCTGCTGATTTGTCATCAGGAGGTGAAATAAATATCATAGAAGGTAGATAGTCAACTTTATTTGCCTCCAAAATATCTAATAATTGCTGCAGAGATAATCTAAAACTTGATTATTAAATGTCACAATGCATAGTGTCCATTATTTACTTACATCTTTTATAATGGACCACAAGAAATTCGTAGAGTACTGTGGAATATTACGCTCTCTGGTATTCACCTTATGAACCTGAGGGAAACCACAACCAAAACCCCAGGTAAAGAGGCAATTTGACAATATAACAATTATATAAAAATATTGTATTCAATTCAGAAAGAGTTGTCCCAATAATTTATTATAACCATTTATGGTAGAATTGAGTTATTGCAACCAAACTTATATTGGAAGTCATTTATAGTTGTAAGTGTGTGTGTGTTGGTTTGCGTGGGTTTTATTGTTTATTGCAGAGCCGGAATACCGTTGCTGTGATATCTTTTGTTTCTGGGGGCGCTCGGCATTGCCTGAGGACCGTTGTTTTGGGGTAGACACCCAGCTGAGCTGGCGAGTCTAAAGCGATTACCACTGAGTGGTCGCATGCTCCTCATAGTGCCGGTGCCGCACCACGGTTGTGTATTATTTATTTATACTCAGGTGAACGTGGATAAACCAACGTTCGTACTGATACGGCACATTCTTGAGCCTGAGAGTTTGTACAGAGCACAAAGTCTCGCAAATTACAATCGTTAGACAACCAATATCAGATCAGTCATATTTAGTAAAAATATTATATCATTGTGACAACCATAATTAACATTTATATAAAAATATAACAAACACATACCTAGCTTGTTCGAGTCGACACGAAGTTGGTAGGAATTTAATAGTATTAGATACCGATTTTAGAGTGTGCACTAGGTCGTCTTGGTGCCGTGACAGAGCCACAGCTGCGTCAGAGACGATATAGTGTGAAAGAATGCTTATCATGGTGCTGTGACAGTGCCACAGCTGCGTCATGACAGCGGTTTCAAAGGGTAAGGATTGGTCTCACCTCGGACAAGCCAAGCATGAGTGGAGCCCTAGATACGACTCCTCGAGCTCAACTTTTGACTCGAGTTTTATACGAAAATATCCCTCTTCACTCCTTCAGGACTACGGTGTGTCGGGGGTAGTCCACGATCCAAGCACGTGATCGTAGAGTTTTCTAGAATATTTTAAATATTCCATCTCACTTGGCTGCACGCTAACTTCTTTGTCTTAATCCCTATATGAATGAAAGAATGTATAAAATAAACAGTTCGCACGTGCTACGGGATTCCACCTCATGAGTGTTGTTTTTTCAAGTGGCTGCGTACCCTGCACTAATATTTCGTATCTTGGCCTGCATAGGAACGTAAACAAATAATCATAGACTCGTGTATAATAAAGAGGTCATTCATACTTTGGTTACACTGTTCGGGTTAAAAGTATAAATTAATCTCACAAAAATTCCTCTGTGAAATTGTTATTAAAATGTTTATATTATAATAGGGGTTATATCTAATATTATTAATAACAAAATTATACATGCTAGCAGTACTACTTCACTATGGGTAGAAAATATTGACATATTCTCTGTCTAACATTGTTTGATTATTTTTGTTAAATTTTATATTCTTAAACTGTCAGTTTTAAGAAGAAAATGAATTGTTTTTATCCAAAGCACTCTTGTTTCAGCCAGATATAAATAAAATACATATAAATCTAACATGCATTTTTCTCAGTTATTTTGTTATATTAGTATAAGAAACAACCAAACCCGCCTATCAGAAAGAATGATAACACATGGGCCAAAAATGACTTGGAAAAAGCTGAAGCCTTTGCATCACATCTATCACAAGTTTTTATACCCTTTCCAAGAGAAATAACATTAGAAGAAGAAACTGAAATACATGAATTCCTGGAATGTCCAAATCAGTTAACACTGCCAATTAAAAAGTTTAAAACGACTGACATAAAAAGAATAATAAAATACAGAATAAAATGTAAAAAAGCTCCTGGTTATGATTTAATAACAGGTAAAATTCTTAAAGAATTACCAGAAGCTGCACTTAAACTAATTAAATACATCTTTAATGCGATACTAACGTACAACTATTTCCCCGCACAATGGAAAGTGGCGCAAATCATCCTCATCCCCAAACCTGGTAAACCCGCAGAACAAGTATCCTCATATAGACCCATAAGCCTACTTCCAGTAATATCAAAAGTCTTTGAAAAACTATTACTAGATAAAATTAAACCCATTTTAGACGACATGAATCTAATTCCTGACCATCAGTTCGGGTTTAGGGAACAACACGGAACTATTGAACAAGTACATAGAGTTGTAAACGTCATCAACGAAGCCCTACAGAAAAAAGAATATTGTCCAACTGCTTTCCTAGATATTAGTCAAGCTTTTGACAAGGTATGGCACCCAGGTCTACTATTTAAACTCAAAAAAATATTACCGAGTAACATCTATCTCATTATAAAATCATATCTATCTGACAGATTCTTCCAGATCAAATGTAACAGTCAACAAACACCATTAACACGTATAGAATCCGGAGTACCTCAAGGCAGTATACTGGGTCCTACATTATACACGCTATATACAGCAGATATACCCGTACCCACTTCCACAGACATCATGGTCGCCACCTACGCGGACGACACAGCTATACTGGCCACAAGTAGTGACCCTCAGCATGCGTCTAATAAACTTCAAATACAGTTAACAAAAATTGAAAAGTGGTGCAAAAAATGGCGTATAAAAGTAAACGAAAATAAATGCACCCAAGTAACATTCACCATGCGAAGAGATACATGCCCCCCAGTACAACTAAACAATAAACCACTCACCCAAGCTGAGCATGCAAAGTATTTAGGAATGCATTTAGATAGACGCTTAACATGGAGAATACACCTACAGACCAAACGCACTCAACTAAATCTCACATCAAAAAAATACTTCTGGCTACTAGGAAAAAAATCTACATTGTCATTAGAAAACAAACTTCTAGTTTATAAATCTATAATTAAACCAATATGGTTATACGGAATTCAGCTATGGGGAACAGCCAGCTCATCTAACATAGAAAAAATTCAAAGACACCAGTCTAAACTTCTACGAATAATCACAAACGCACCCTGGTATATCTCAAACCATACAATACACACCGATTTAAAACTACCCACAGTCAAAGAAGAAGCAAAAAATAGAAGTTTGAAGTACTTGAAAAAACTTGAAAATCACCCTAACTCATACGCAATAAACCTATTGGATAACAGTACCCAGACTAACAGACTCAAAAGATGTTCACCGCTCGACATTCAACACAGGCCATAAAATATAAGTTAAGTGTACTGTATTATATTAAATTAAACATATATACATTGTAAATACGTACTTGTACTTGTATATGTAATTGTTGTAGAAATATTTATATTTATGTGTTTACTGTTGCATCACCGTTATAAAAATTACATAAGAATCTTTAAGAAGAGATAGTAATGACTATCTTTTCACATGTGATAAACATTGTCAAAAAATTTTACTTATTGTTCAAATGAACAGATTGTAAATAAACATAAATAAAAAAAAAAAATATTAGTATAAGATATGTTTATATCGTTGAATTCAGAAAAAAATTCTCTATCGAATAACCTAAAAATTAACATTTTTTTCCATTTAAAATAAGGAAGTTGTGTCCCGTACTTTGAGAACCACTGGTCGAAAAAAATTTTTTTCTGCTCATTGTATTAGTCTTGTAAAATTGTGGATCTTTGCTGATTTATCCAACCTCGTAGCTCTTATAGTTTTTGAGATAACAAAGGTGGCACACTTAAGTAGACAACCCTGTATATATTGACAGACAAGTCAATTATTAAATTTATTAATAGATGTTAATTATTAGAATTATTTGCAATGACAAAATTTCCTACAATATCGTCAAAAAGCAAGATTTCATCTAGAAATTTACCTTTACATAATGCCCTGAAGGTCACATACCCCCATAATGAGTTTTTAATTACAGTTGATATTGCTTAATTCATGTTACCGACTACTTATGTAGACGAAATTTTTTATAGTTATATTTCTTTTCTGTTTCATTTTTTTAAATTAATAATTAAATAACAATAATGAAACTGAGGTTTAGAATTTTGTTAACTATGTTTAATGTAAAAAATTGAACAAAGTTCTGAGGGAGGCCCAAGTCTCCCGAGCCATCTCCTTGAGTGTGCGGCTGCTTTGGGCTATGACCTCCAAGGAGACATTACCTTTAGCGAAGCTTTTTTTTAATATTACTTTAAAGATGAGCTCACGTTATTTACTGAGTAATGTTACGTGAGTACGGGAGCTAGAAATTCAGAATACTGTAACTTGTTCATTAAATAAAGATTGGAGGGACATAATTACTTATGTAGAAAAGTAAAGAAAATAAATATGGTTTTAATTATTTTTCATGGAAAATTAGTTTTTTATTTTTCCTTCAAGTACCCAAATTCTTTACGAATTTGTGGTGTAGTTTATTAAAGAATATTTTATTTTTATTAATTCCTTTATATTGCATTTAGCAACATTGAATGTCACGTATTAGAAACGACAAAAATTATTATTTTTTATATACGTTGTGTTAGACACTCAATTCTCCATAGTAATATTTGCTCCTTATTATAAATTATAAAAATGTTTCTATATTTCTTAAACCTGCTTTCGTTAAAAAATTATTAATGTTTAAAATTAAATCTTATATTCAAACATACCAGGTCCAAGGTTCATTTTTCGTAGGATAGAAATATATGTACTTCCATCTAATATTTGAAATTACCAATTTTGTAGTTGAAACATTTTTCCAAAAATCCAAACAAGGAATATGATATATATTAAGAATATCATGTTAAATCAATAAATGAACGGTGTACATTATAATCGAATAAACCGTTCAAACTTGTGCGTACTTTAATTGGAAAATGTGAATATGAATTTCAGAGTCAGCTATATATATTTTGAGTTTTAATATTAAAGATTTATACAATGTAGGAGTCTGTTGAAGTGTGCCGTTAGTGTAGTAAAATATAATCATGAATAATACAACACACCTCACATACAAAATTAAATTTTATCATTGTTTATTAATATAGCCACAATATGTAGTAATTGCTACAAATTTTGCAATTTACCAAACGAAGTTCATTGTGCGAAAACAAGTGAGTTGATTCCGTGGCTAAGGCACTCCTCTGCTTCCTAGAGATCAATTCCCCTCCCCCAGATGTTGTTTACTCGGTTCGGCCTAATAAGCTGCATTGTTATAATGTATGAATTACTTAGGATATAAATTACTTAAGCATCCAATTATCCCATTTTTAGTTACTAAATATTCTCTTAACTACATAATAACTTACATATCATCAAATAAATTTATAAACCATAATAGGTTTAGAAGATTTGCATAAAAAATGTTGAAATACTTAATAAGTACTTAACAATTATTTATTTTTTATCAATGAGCAATGGGCAAAAGTTACAACAAATAGTTGCAAAAAATTAAATCTGAACTGTCAAGTAGCCCACATTTTACATATATTGTAACATTAATTTAAGTTATTTGCTGCCGAAAAATGAAATAAGCGACTTGAATTCTCGTGAGGTAACATGCACATCATCACGGAAAGATCTGCCTCAGAATATACCTGCTGGATGATGAAAAATACTTATATTATTTTGTTAATGAAGATAGTGTACGCATGTTGTATGAAAATTTGGAATGAAAAAAGCGTACGTTTGATTGAAAAAATAGTTTATTCGTTGGGCTATCGATTTCGCTTATATAAGCATCTTTAGGCTACAGCTGAAAATATTTACAATGTTATAAGTCATACATTGTTTTATAATTTTAATGTATATTTTTAAATGGACAAAGAGAAGGTATTTTCTTTCGAGGAGAGTGAGGTTATGAGGATAATGCACATACAATTAATAAAAAAACTGAAAAAAATAAATAAAAAATAGCAAATATTATATTATTATAGACATGAAATTAAAATTGCTACACACAATACAATACGAAATATCACTAGAAGAATATATAGCCTACGAACGATTCAACTAACAATAAAACTAAAAAAACTTCTATAAGAAAGAAACATGAAAATCGAAGGAGAGGACCAATTTTTAAAGAATAATAATAATAATACAAACCACAATTTTTCATCAAGGACCACAAACCTATTTCCGACGATATTCACGAGGTAGGTGAAGTTGGCCCCCCCAAGTTGGAATTAATGATAACTATTTGATATGACCAATTGCGCCCTTTATGCGCTTGTGTGCACCACCTTTACTTTTTTATGCGCTCCTATAGTTTTTATTTTTTTTTATTTTTTAAATGGGGCGGCCAACTTAATGTGAAGCCCCCCCAAATTGGTAAATATGTATTTAATTGTTATGTATGGCTTCATGAATACATGCGCTAATATGCGCCAGTGCAAAATATTAATGCGCCAATCACGTTTAGGATATATATATTTTTGAAACTCGGGGGGGCAACATTAATGCTGATTTGTTTTTTTAATTTTTAAAATTTTGAAAAAGCTATTGTTTTTGAATACGTATGCGCTCTTATGCGCTACCACAAATATTCATTGCGCTTTTTCCGTTGAAGAAATAGAATGATGGGGGGGTCAAGATAATGATAAATTAAAAATTGAAAATGATTAATTTTCTAAATGAAATTTTATTATTAATATTATGCGCTATTATGCACCAATTAAATGTTTTTATGCGCTGATTTAGTTTTCTATAAAATAACACTATAAACGCGGGGGGGGGGGCAATTTAATACATTTTCATATTATTTTATTTTTTTAATTGGATACAAATAATAGTTATATATTTGTATGCACTTTTATGCGCTATAACAAATTTCTTCTGCGCTCATATAGTTTTTAAATTATCAATATACATTCTTCAATTTAAAGTCGAACTAAATCATAGACAAATTTCACGTTTATTTTTTGTTAACTTCTGAACGTAAAAAGCCTACTTAATTTCCATACAAACTAATTAAGGCGGAAAATGTTAACTAGCACAATAATATGGTGGATACAGGCGATAAAATAGGGATGGAGAGGTAATTTTAGAAAATATTAAAATATTTTTTTATAAGTCTTACATTATATTTAATATAAAAATCTCAGTGTGCAATACAAGTAAGTACTTTATAATTGTTTGTTTTCATTAGTATGGCAATATTTCAACGGAATATAATTTCTATGTTCATATATCTATGGGTTACAGTAGGGCACGAGCGCGCTGTTGTCGCTTGGGCCCAAGCACATTAGTGGCCGTGGTCCAGATAGGAGCAGGAACTTCAAATAGATGTCTTGGACAGAGATAGCGATAAATTACCTAATAAAAGAAAAGATCTATTGGCAATGATACGGTGTTTTAAAATAGTTATATTATAGAAAAGTAATATACTCTCTACAGAATGTGCTCTCTACGAGTGCGCTGCAGTCGCTTGGATCCAAGCGCGACTTCACCCCAACTTCACACTGGTCGTGGTAGAGAAACGAGCGGAAACTTTAAGTAGACATCATGAAGAGGTATATAAGTAAAAACGAGACATCTATTTAAAGTTCTTCACTTTTAATACAAAATCAAAATGTTTATTAGTTTCTTTAATTCTGTCTCTGTTACAGCTGATAGTTGTAACTAGACTGCACAATGCTGTTTTGGAATTAGAATTGAAAGGCCCATGTGTTCCACAATGTGGGGTAGATGAGCCTTGCTTTGCTAAATAGTCGGCACGAATGTTACCTTCATTGTCACTATGTCCTTTTACCCATATGAGTTCAAGAGTATTATCTTGGCATACGTTTGACAGGGCGGTGTGACAGAGTTCAGTTAAACCTGAGGTACATTTAAAACCATTCAGGCTTTGAAGAGCTGCTCTACTGTCAGATGCTATCCTTATATGCTTATTTAGAACGTTGTGTTCTTTAATCAGCAATGCACTATGCAGGATCCCCAGCATTTCTGCTTGGAAGACAGTAGCATATTTGCCGTCCAGGTTCATTTGTTCAGAGAAAATGCCTGAACCGGAGCCTTTCTCATTTTTGGAGCCGTCAGTGGAAATTAGAATGTCGGGATTTGATGATATCTGACAGTCTAGTATAATCCGATAGGGTTTATCAAAGTATAATTTTGGAGCAATACTGACGTCCAGGTTCATTTGTTCAGAGAAAATGCCTGAACCGGAGCCTTTCTCATTTTTGGAGCCGTCAGTGGAAATTAGAATGTCGGGATTTGATGATATCTGACAGTCTAGTATAATCCGATAGGGTTTATCAAAGTATAATTTTGGAGCAATGCAGTCAGTGCTCATTTGCAGAAGAGGAGCACTTTGAGCTGCTTCTTTGAAAATAGAACAATGCCTGCAACTTGGTCCTATTTTGGGCCAGTGGCCTAATTGTAAGAGGCGTAGGACTGCTTTCAGCGCGACTTCCTCTATGTGAAGGTTTAGAGGAGGAAGGCATAGAAGGACTTCCATTGCCGCTGTTGGTGTGCTGCGCATTGCACCGGTTATGGCTAGACATGCCAATCTTTGTACATGTTCTAGTTTTGATATTGCTACGGATTGTTTGATTCTGGGCCACCAGACAAGAGCTCCGTAGGTGATCATTGGCCTGATTATGGATACGTATAACCATAAAGCGAGTTTTGGAGTTAGACCCCAGGTTTTACCTAAGATCCGTCGACACTGCCAGAATGCTATGCAGGCTTTTTCAACTTTGTAGTTTAAATGTAGACTCCAGTTAAGTTTGCTGTCAATTATAACTCCCAGATATATAATATTGCCATACTAATGAAAACAGACAATTATAAAGTACTTACTTGTATTGCACACTGAGATTTTTATATTAAATATAATGTAAGACTTATAAAAAAATATTTTAATATTTTCTAAAATTACCTCTCCATCCCTATTTTATCGCCTGTATCCACCATATTATTGTTCTAGTTAACATTTTCCGTCTTAATTTGTTTGTATGGAAATTAAGTAGACTTTTTACGTTCAGAAGTTAACAAAAAATAAACGTGAAATTTGTCTATGATTTAGTTCGATTTTAAATTGAAGAATGTATATTGATAATTTAAAAACTATATGAGCGCAGAAGAAATTTGTTATAGCGCATAAAAGCGCATACAAATATATGACTATTATTTGTATCCAATTAAAAAAATAAAATAATATGAAAATGTATTAAATTGGCCCCCCCGCGTTTATAGTGTTATTTTATAGAAAACTAAATCAGCGCATAAAAACATTTGTTTGATGCATAATAGCGCATAATATTAATAATAAAATTTCATTTAGAAAATTAATAATTTTCAATTATTAATTTATCATTATCTTGACCCCCCATCATTCTATTTCTTCAACGGAAAAAGGGCAATGAATATTTGTGGTAGCGCATAAGAGCGCATACGTATTCAAAAACAATAGCTTTTTCAAAATATTAAAAATTAAAAAAACAAATCAGCATTAATGTAGCCCCCCCGAGTTTCAAAAATATATATATCCTAAACGTGATTGGCGCATTAATATTTTGCACTGGCGCATATTAGCGCATGTATTCATGAAGCCATACATAACAATTAAATACATATTTGGTCATATCAAATAGTTATTATTAATTCCGACTTGGGGGGGCCAACTTCACCTACCTATATTCACGCCCAGACGAACAAGTTTTACATATGGGTCAGAAATTTTTTCCACAACCAGCCCCATCCACTATACAACATACCGCAATAGATATAGAACATCAAATTGGAAGAAACCCTATCTTCCAAACAGTAGTTCTTGAAATCTAAACCATAAATCTTTGAAAAGCATATTTGTACCTATTTCCAAAATATTGCAGTATTTCTAATATTTCCAGTATTTCTTTGGTATTTTTCTAGGAACTATGCATATTTCAAACCAAAATTTAAGTAATATATTTTAAAATTTTATTTTGAAAAATATATGTCTGTTCATATGAAATTGGAACATTATGTATAATATATATTTTTAATTTTTTTTTAGTACAATAAATTTTGGAAATGTGTCATATTCTTATAATATATTTTAGTCTTTTAATTTGATTTATATAATTTATTATTACACAACATATACATAGGTGTAGGTTATGAATTTATTATAGTACAGTTTCTGACTACAAATTAAAATCTCTATTAACGATTTTATAATAATTTTCAAGATTTTTGTATTTGCTTATATATTTTTGTAATATTCATCTTGTCATATCTTTCAAGTTGAAATGGATTATTTCCAATAAGATATACCTATTGGTCTGCTTCGATCTCTGTTTCAACATTTACATTATTTTCATAATATCGAAATTTTCATGTAATGTATAAATATAAATGGAATATGTTTAGCAAAACGGTTATTTTTATGTTTGTTAATATTTCTGCAGTTTTTGCTAAGAGAAATTAATCATGGAATATTAAAATAATTTTCTTCTCTAAAACAGCTTCTCCTAGTAACTTTGGAAGAGAGATGGGATATTCGAATCTTTTAAAAGATTCGTATTTATTCGACTCCGTGCCAAGAAGATTCGTACATTTCGTACCATATAGCCATGTCACCTATACAACGTCCTCGAATGATATAAATCGCATATAAATATTAAATTACTTTTTATTTAAGTTTAATTTTTGTATTATTTATCATTTAAAGTAATTTATCTACGCTTATAAAAGAACAAATTATTTTTTTATCATTTTCTATAATTAAATTTATCAATTATACTGTATCTGTTGTTATAACAATTGTATACCTAACGAAAATATTACAATTCGCCCTATAAACGTCATTCTGTCATTTTCATTTCTAATCGTATTGCATCGCGTTCCAAATTTCAGAATCACATTCAGTGTATAATGTTTGTACTGTTTCTGTGGGGTGCTTTGTAGGTAATATCCATATTTCATAACAGTAACGTTATCTATAAGCTGGTGGATACTTTTGAATACGCTGTACATATATGTATATGCATTCCAGGTAGCATTCCTATGTTAAAACTGCTCGATATATTAAATCTTCTAATTTACATCAAATTATCACACTCTACCCCAAAATGAAAAAAAAACATGCTACATGACATTAATAAATATGTCTATTTACTAAAACGCTTCTTAAAAAAGTTTCAATTTCAGCTTTGCAATCAGAAAGTGTCCGTCTATAACTAGAATGTGTCGTAAGTGGCGCATACTACAAGCGCAAATTTTTGTCGGAGGCAAATTTTTAATCATTTATGTATAAGGTTTTCCTACGACCAGTGTTAAAAATAGTCTTTTTAACGGTTGCTTAGCAATTTAAAAATAACAGTTTATAACACAGTAAATACTTTTAAAACGTTGCCATTGACAACGTATTAAAAGTAAAAAACAAATTTACTTTTAACACGTCTTATGTTCAGTTGTTCATAACAAATACATCATGACCTGTCATAAATGTCATTCTAATGCTTAGTTTTTATTTACTAATAGGTACATAACTGTGGTCGTAGGAAAAATAGTGTATGATATTTGTGTTAAAAGTGATTTTATTTCGTTCGTGGGGTTTGTTAAACTCGGCTTCGCCTCGTTTCAAACTTCCCCACTCACTCATAAAATGTCACTTTTAACACTTATATCATAAATAACTATTTCCTACGACCACTGTTAAAAATAGTATTTTTAACGGTTGCTTAGCAAATTAAAAATAACAGTTTATAACACAGTGAATACTTTTAAATTGTTGTCATTGACAACGAATTAAAAGTAAAAAACAAATTTACTTTTAACACTTGTGTTAAAAAGGAACTAAATCTAGTTACTTGTCATAAATGTCATTCTATAATGCTTAGTTTTTATTTACTAATACATAACTAGGGTCGTAGGAAAAATAGTGCATGATATTTGTGTTAAAAGTGATTTTATTTCATTTAACTTTTAACACTTATATCATAAATAACTATTTTAACTCTGTTTTCAATATTTTAAGAAATAAATATTAAGAGATAGCTGCAACTATTTTATCAGTTTATAACATGGTACGGTCGCCTAAAATGAAATCCAGTACCTGACATATAAGGGTTTTGAGTTTTACTTGCCTCAAAATAATTCTCGAATTATATTAATGAATAACTTTTACACGAGACAAGGGTAACGATAGTCGCTGCCACCACTATCACTTTATTTAAAAGTCTGCCGTGATAAAAGCAGGCAAGGGAATTTTAATAACGATAACATACGAGGTTTACTATATTGTCAAATTGGAACAGGGTAGTAATATTAGAACAATAGAATTTTACCTAGGCGCTGTGCTACCACCTCACAAAGACAGGGGTTGGAATAGAATGGGTTGAATCGAACACGATATTCCAATAATAACAAAATTATATATATATATATATATATATATATATATATATATATATATATATTTATATATATATATATAGGGTGAATACTGAAAACCTTGACATAGGGAAATAACATGGGAAAACAGTTTTTGGCTGTTTCCATCTGTACCGCTAAATAAAATCGGGTGTATATGGTATCGTTAGTTAGATTACTTAATTTTTAAAAATACAAACATAATTTGCGAAAACTTAACAATAAATTTAGTTAGAAAAAAGTAAATCGAAGGCGGCTGTGGAAGAAAATAACTAAATTTATTGTAAAGTTTTCGCAAATTATTTTTGTATTTTTAACTTTAATTAAATAAACTTGTTGCCATATATGTTATGAAATAGTTTTTTTCTTCCACAGCAGCCTTCGATTTACTTTTTTCAATGCAATTTTAGTATAAATAACAATTTTAGTTAATTTTTCTGTTAATTATAAAAATAAATTATTACTGTTTTATATCATTGTAAAGCTAAAAAAAATCTCTATTTAAAAATACCATAGCTTAATATGACCTCCATATGAAAAAGAAAAGTTGGTATCAGTAACTCGTAAATGGTTAGATATAAAAAAAAATTGAGTACTTCTGCAAATTCACCATACGAAAGTGCCTTAAGAAAGTGCAAACCAGAATCTCATATTATTTCATATAACAAAGTTATAAGCAAAAAAAGAATTCGCTGAATTTACATTTTCCCCTATATCTAGTAATCTATGCATTTTTTCGGAAATAATAAAACACTATTAAAATAGCCTCCTAACGGGGCAACTTTTGTCTAATTTAACCAACCTCGTAGCTCTTACGGTTCTCGAGATACCAATGCATTCGTATCTTAAATGGGACACCCTGTATATATATATATATATATATATATATATTTATATATATATATATATATATATATATATATATATATACCGGGTGTAGAAATGGAAAGTGGCGCATAGCGATTTCAATGTTATTTTTTTTCAACTGCTGTATCTCTTTACCTAATCATTTTAGCGCAAAAAGCGTAAGAGTATAAGTTGTTCTGAAATTAAAAAGGCATCCTATAAAGTCAACTTACTTCCATAATTATTCATATTTAACGATTTATTAATTAAATAAAATTTAAGGTTTTTTAGAAAAAAAATAAGACTGCCTTGATAAATGAAACAAATTTTGAAAATTAGTCATAGTGACATTTAATTTTTGAATAATTTCTGTTAATTATAGACCTTATAGTGACTGTTACTACACAAATACCATTCCAAGCATTGAATTTTCTCTTGGGTAGTCAAATTTGCCATTTTCAGAGTCAATCAAAATTTTCTATGACAAGTAATTGTCACTGTCAATAATTTATTCAAAATTTTTTTTCATTTATCAAGGCAATCTTAATTTTTTTTTCTAAAAAACTTTAAATTTTACTTTATTAATAAATCGTTAAATATGAATAATTATGAAAGTAAGTTGACTTTATAGGATACCTTTTTAATTTTAGAACAACTAGTACTCTTACGCTTTTTGCGCTAAAATGATTAGGTAAAGAGATACAGCAGTTGAAAAAAAATAACATTGAAATCGCTATGCGCCACTTTCCATTTCTACACCCGGTATATAAAACTAATTAGCAAAATTTAAGATCAATAATAACATTGTCAATTGAAATGACCGAAATAAGATTTTTATACTTCCATTCCATTTGGTAAAAGAACTTTCTCAAGTTGCTTTTATAACTTGTAACACGGTTGCTTGGCGGTTGTGCATTTTTCTAAATTTGTGGTATTGTAGTAATCCAGATGTTTTGTAATGGACAGATTTATGGAGAAGGAAGCACATTTTGCGCCTTCAAGCTTGTTTTCAAAGAAATAACTGTCCGATTCCGGTACGTGATGCCCTCAGTGGACATCAATAGTTGAGTTATTTTTAGCAAAGCTTATACTTAAGGGACGAGAAAAGCCGGATAAACATAGGTTGAGAACTTCTGGTTTCTAACCATTAAATGGTGCTCCAAAGTTTAAAATCTCTCTTTCTTGTTGTAATCTTCGACTGTTGTGAATGTCTTGACAAAATCGTCAGACATACCTTGGTATTTCTTAATAAAATAACCAATTAGTTGTTTTACTGTGTGTAAAGGCTCTCTCATCGTGTTGTACATTTGTAAGTAGTTTATATATATATATATATATATAAAAGTTTTCAAAATTGTTTAGAAAAGTAAGAATTTAGAGTTTATATAGAATCACGTTACGCGTTATAGTTTATTTGAAGTTTTTGATCGCGGTTGATTATTAAAATTTATATAATTTTGCTAGCTCATGACAGCACTTGAAGAGCTAAATATACCAGCAAAATTAAGAAGACTAACCGCGATGACAATGAGTAAAAATAAAATAAGCATTATAACACAAAAAGGGGAGACAGAAGAGATCGAGATAAATAAAGGGGTCAGACAAGGAGATGCGCTATCGGCAACATTGTTCAACCTAGCTTTAGAACATGTACTTAGAAAAATAAATAAAGGAACACTTAGAACACGAGGAGGACAAATTATAGCATATGCCGACGACATAGTTATTGCAACGAAGAACAGGAATATAATGATAGAAATACTGCAAGAAATAATGATCGAAGGAGATAAGATAGGATTAAAAATCAACGAATCAAAAACCAAAATAATGCTGCTAGGAAAGAATGCTGGAAACAAAGGAATAAAAATCGGAGAACACACATTTGAACAAGTAGATAAGTTTAAATATCTAGGAATTATGCTATCAAGTAAAGAAGAAAGAGAAACAGAAATTAAGGAAAAGATTATAGCAACAAATAGAGCTTTTACTCAAACAAAAAAAATTTAAAAAGCAAACTATTAACAAAAAATACCTAAATCAGAATATACAAATCAATAATAAGACCAATAATATACGCAGCTGAAACAATCACAATGACAAAAAAAGATGAAGAAGATTTAAAAATAATGGAACGCAAAATAATATGAACAATACTAGGACCAATCAAGGTAGCAGAAAATGAATACAGAATAAGAATGAACCATGAAATAGAACAAGAATTAGAAGGAGAAAAAAATTAAACAACAAAGAATGAGATGGCTTGGCCATGTATGGAGAGCAGAAGAAAGGGATACAATAAGATCAATAGTCGAGTGGAGCCCAGGCGGAAGAAGAAGACGAGGCAGGCCCAGATCAACATGTCTGAGAGAAGTGGAAGAAGATCTAAAAGCAGCCTTAATTAGCAACTGGAAGAACAAAACAAGAGATAGGGAGTTGTGGAGGAATATTATAAGTTACATCTAACAAAAAGAAAAGGAGATTGATCCACTCCAATAAAATTGGATCTAGAAAGCTTCGAAGGAAGCGGCGCAACCCCATGGGGGTGTTAAGCCTCTATATATATATCTATATATATATATATATATATATATATATATATATATATATATATATATAAAGGGTGAATACTGAAAACCTTGACATAGGGAAATAACATGGGAAAACAGTTTTTTGCTGTTTCCATCTGTCCCGCTAAATAAAATCGGGTGTATATGGTATCGTTAGTTAGATTACTTAATTTTGCATCTAATAAAACCAAATGTTGTGTAATATGGCCTTTTCTAACTGAAATATTTGATAAAATAAATTGTATTTTGAAGGATATCCTTCATATTTTCGAATAAGAAACGTCTAAAACAAAATGCTCCATAACCGAGTGGATAAGAGGGCGGATTCATAATATAAATAATCTGCAAGACCTGGTTCGAGACCACCTCGACCCTACTTTTTTTAAATTAAATTATGCTTAAAATATCTTTATTATATTATATCAGAATGCTCAGATTTTGATACTAGGTTACGAATACCAGAAAAATATTTTGAATAATCTTGAGTTCGAAAGGCATGGTTATGTATGAGATCCCTATGTCATCTTATCTCAATTGAAATGTATTTCATTACAATATGTAACATAATTTGTAAGAAAATACTATTATTTTTATAAATAAAATCCATATATTTAATAGAATTATTCTTTGCTGTCTGTCAAACTTTAACCAATTAATTCGAATTTAGTTTTTGGTGTATAATTTTGTATTTCTTGTTTCGAAATGGATTTAGTAGGTATTAGAAGATATAATAAATATTATAAAACTTTATTATTAGGGCAAAAGTTTAAGAGATATTCGAAATATTTTTACTGGTATTCGTAACCTAGTATCAAAATTTGAGCTTTCTGATATAGGAGTAATATAATAAAAATATTTTAAGTATAATTTAATTAAAAAAGAATAGTTCTGAGGAGATCTCGAACCAGGTCTTGTAGATCTTGTATTTATATTATGAATCCGCCTCTTATCCACTCGGCTATGGAGCATTTTGTTTTAGACGTTTCTTATTTGAAAATATGAAGGATATCCTTCAAAATACAATTTATTTTATCAAATATTTCAGTTAGAAAAGGCCATATTACACAACATTTGGTTTTATTAGATGCAAAATTAAGTAATCTAACTAACGATACCATATACACCCGATTTTATTTAGCGGTACAGATGGAAACAGCCAAAAACTGTTTTCCCATGTTATTTCCCTATGTCAAGGTTTTCAGTATTCACCCTATATATAAATATATATATATATATATATATATATATATATATATATATATATATATATATAGAGACTTAACACCCCCATGGGGTTACGCCGCTTCCTTCGAAGCTTTCTAGATCCAATTTTATTGGAGTGGATCAATCTCCTTTTCTTTTTGTTAGATGTAACTTATAATATTCCTCCACAACTCCCTATCTCTTGTTTTGTTCTTCCAGTTGCTAATTAAGGCTGCTTTTAGATCTTCTTCCACTTCTCTCAGACATGTTGATCTGGGCCTGCCTCGTCTTCTTCTTCCGCCTGGGCTCCACTCGACTATTGATCTTATTGTATCCCTTTCTTCTGCTCTCCATACATGGCCAAGCCATCTCATTCTTTGTTGTTTAATTTTTTTCTCCTTCTAATTCTTGTTCTATTTCATGGTTCATTCTTATTCTGTATTCATTTTCTGCTACCTTGATTGGTCCTAGTATTGTTCATATTATTTTGCGTTCCATTATTTTTAAATCTTCTTCATCTTTTTTTGTCATTGTGATTGTTTCAGCTGCGTATATTATTGGTCTTATTATTGATTTGTATATTCTGATTTAGGTATTTTTTGTTAATAGTTTGCTTTTTAAATTTTTTTTGTTTGAGTAAAAGCTCTATTTGTTGCTATAATCTTTTCCTTAATTTCTGTTTCTCTTTCTTCTTTACTTGATAGCATAATTCCTAGATATTTAAACTTATCTACTTGTTCAAATGTGTGTTCTCCGATTTTTATTCCTTTGTTTCCAGCATTCTTTCCTAGCAGCATTATTTTGGTTTTTGATTCGTTGATTTTTAATCCTATCTTATCTCCTTCGATCATTATTTCTTGCAGTATTTCTATCATTATATTCCTGTTCTTCGTTGCAATAACTATGTCGTCGGCATATGCTATAATTTGTCCTCCTCGTGTTCTAAGTGTTCCTTTATTTATTTTTCTAAGTACATGTTCTAAAGCTAGGTTGAACAATGTTGCCGATAGCGCATCTCCTTGTCTGACCCCTTTATTTATCTCGATCTCTTCTGTCTCCCCTTTTTGTGTTATAATGCTTATTTTATTTTTACTCATTGTCATCGCGGTTAGTCTTCTTAATTTTGCTGGTATATTTAGCTCTTCAAGTGCTGTCATGAGCTAGCAAAATTATATAAATTTTAATAATCAACCGCGATCAAAAACTTCAAATAAACTATAACGCGTAACGTGATTCTATATAAACTCTAAATTCTTACTTTTCTAAACAATTTTGAAAACCTTTATATATATATATATATATATATATATATATATTCATATATATATATATATATATATATATATATATATATATATATATATATATATAAACTACTTACAAATGTACAACACGATGAGAGAGCCTTTACACACAGTAAAACAACTAATTGGTTATTTTATTAAGAAATACCAAGGTATGTCTGACGATTTTGTCAAGACATTCACAACAGTCGAAGATTACAACAAGAAAGAGAGATTTTAAACTTTGGAGCACCATTTAATGGTTAGAAACCAGAAGTTCTCAACCTATGTTTATCCGGCTTTTCTCATCCCTTAAGTATAAGCTTTGCTAAAAATAACTCAACTATTGATGTCCACTGAGGGCATCACGTACCGGAATCGGACAGTTATTTCTTTGAAAACAAGCTTGAAGGCGCAAAATGTGCTTCCTTCTCCATAAATCTGTCCATTTCAAAACATCTGGATTACTACAATACCACAAATTTAGAAAAATGCACAACCGCCAAGCAACCGTGTTACAAGTTATAAAAGCAACTTGAGAAAGTTCTTTTACCAAATGGAATGGAAGTATAAAAATCTTATTTCGGTCATTTCAATTGACAATGTTATTATTGATCTTAAATTTTGCTAATTAGTTTTATATATATATATATATATATATATATATATATATACAGGGTGTCCCATTTAAGATACGAATGCATTGGTATCTCGAGAACCGTAAGAGCTACGAGGTTGGTTAAATTAGACAAAAGTTGCCCCGTTAGGAGGCTATTTTAATAGTGTTTTATTATTTCCGAAAAAATGCATAGATTACTAGATATAGGGGAAAATGTAAATTCAGCGAATTCTTTTTTTGCTTATAACTTTGTTATATGAAATAATATGAGATTCTGGTTTGCACTTTCTTAAGGCACTTTCGTATGGTGAATTTGCAGAAGTACTCAATTTTTTTTTATATCTAACCATTTACGAGTTACTGATACCAACTTTTCTTTTTCATATGGAGGTCATATTAAGCTATGGTATTTTTAAATAGAGATTTTTTTTAGCTTTACAATGATATAAAACAGTAATAATTTATTTTTATAATTAACAGAAAAATTAACTAAAATTGTTATTTATACTAAAATTGCATTGAAAAAAGTAAATCGAAGGCTGCTGTGGAAGAAAAAAACTATTTCATAACATATATGGCAACAAATTTATTTAATTAAAGTTAAAAATACAAAAATAATTTGCGAAAACTTTACAATAAATTTAGTTATTTTCTTCCACAGCCGCCTTCGATTTACTTTTTCCTAACTAAATTTATTGTTAAGTTTTCGCAAATTATGTTTGTATTTTTAACTTTAATTAAATAAACTTGTTGCCATATATGTTATGAAATAGTTTTTTTCTTCCACAGCATCCTTCGATTTACTTTTTTCAATGCAATTTTAGTATAAATAACAATTTTTGTTAATTTTTCTGTTAATTATAAAAATAAATTATTACTGTTTTATATCATTGTAAAGCTAAAAAAAATCGCTATTTAAAAATACCATAGCTTAATATGACGTCCATATGAAAAATAAAAGTTGCTATCAGAAACTCATAAATGGTTAGATATAAAAAAAAATGAGTACTTCTGCAAATTCACCATATAAAAGTGCCTTAAGAAAGTGCAAACCAGAATTTCGTATTATTTCATATAACAAAGTTATAAGCAAAAAAAGAAAATCGCTAAATTTACATTTTCCCCTATATCTAGTGATCTATGCATTTTTTCGCAAATAACAAAACGCTATTAAAATAGCCTCCTAACGGGGTAACTTTTGTCTAATTTAACCAACCTCGTAGCTCTTACGGTTCTCGAGATACCAATGCATTCGTATCTTAAATGGGACACCCGGTATATATATATATATATATATATATATATATATATATATATATATATATATATATAAATTATGATATTCATAGTAATGTTTGTCTGCTGAAATAGTACTGGATTCGGTTACCGGATGACTGAGAAAATTACTCATGGTTTTATCTCATAAATTCGAAGACGGTGAAGAACCATTGTGTTATGCATCTAAAACATTGAATTCCCAAGAAACAAATTATTCTACAATTGAAAAAGAATTAAAATCTATTGTATGGTCTATTAAAAATTTTAAACATTATTTATATGGACGTAAATTTAGAGTTAGAATCGACCATAGAGCTTTGCCTTGGCTCTTTCATATGAAAAATGCCAATCAGGAATTAATGAGATTGAAGATCGAACTTTCAGAACACAACTTCGAAATAGAATATGTCCCAGGAAAATCTAATAAAATAGCAGATTTTCTTAGCCGAATTCGTGAACCATTTAAAATTGAAAGTGAAAAGGAAAAGTCAAACATTTTCGCCCACTGTATCTGCAAAGATTTAAAATTTGGAAAAGACTTAGCCAAACAAATAGATGAACAATTTGATAGCAAAGAATTTTGTAAAAAATATAATAATAATTCATGCATAATTATTCAAAATATAAATGATAAAATTATTTTTCACTTATTTTCAAAAGAAAATTATTATGAAAACTATAATAAAAAAATCTGGTGTGTCCAACACAATACCTCCCGCCATTGTAGTAATATATTCTATATCAGTTTTTCAATACATTTAATTTGTAGTTTTAATATTAGTTTGTTATTGCAGTTCAGAATATTTTAAATTCATTTCATACCTAAAATTTCCTTCATAAATTTGTATGACCAACATGACAGCTATTTTTGACGTTACTAAAACCGGAACCGAACTTACTTTGATTCACGCAAGCAAATACATTCCTAATATATTTCTTCCATCTTTTTAAATTTTACAATAAAATTACTTCATTTTTACTTATTTTATCTTTTACACTTACTTACATCAAATTTGACATGATATGTCAAATTTTGTGAACATATGAATAACTCATCTGTTTTATCGAAATTCCTCAGCCTAAACGATTTGTAAAATTATTATAATATATATATTTTTTTTCTATCTAGCTAGAAGTTATATATAAACATAATTATGCAGATAAGTAGAAAATTAAAAAATCTTTATATTTATAATAACGAAATTTGCAAAAATATGGTACTTAGAGGTAATTTTTTGGAAAAATGGTTTAAAGCTTCATGTAAAGTACTACTACCGGTTAACCAATTGTAGTCAAAATCTAATCAGTTCATCATATTAAAATATAACTCTTAAATACCAAATATTATATTTATTACATGAATCGTGTTGGAGTTATCGTGGACGAAAAATCGTCACAGACACACACACACACACACACAGGCACACACACACATACAGACATCACGGTAAAAATAGTAAAATCGTATTCTAGGGACTCTAATTCGTGCTCATATGTTGAAAACTCACACTCGAGAAATCTGACCAAAAACAATACCAATACAATATTGATAGACGGGAGGTAAAAACGTATAACAAATTATATGAAGAAAAATCTAAAAAACTTAAACCTATATACGAAAAAGTAAAAATACAAAATTTAAACGACAAAACAAAAACTGCAGAAATAGTTGGAAAACAACATTTAAGAAAAGTTAAATTACATAAATTAAAATTATAACTTTGTTTCAGATTTCAAGTAATATGGAGTATCGACATAATCGAAAATCCAGTTGAAATCATAAAATTAATTCAACTAAAAGACGCCAAAATTTCCTCACAAGAAAAATACTTATATTATAATATAAATTTAAATCTTCAATTACTCTCGAAAATGAAAATTTAAATAAAATATTAAAGCAAGTTATCATTTTACTAGAACAAATAAAAACTGAAACTAAATCATTAATAAACAATTTAATAATAGAATTTCAAGATCTAAATAACAGACAAAATTTATCGTATAGAAATATTATTATTAAAAAAACGAGGATTAATAAATGGGTTAGGTATTTTAATAAACTCTATTACAGGAAATTTAGATCAATCAGATACGATTCCTTAATCGACGACATCCAACAAAATAAAAAGATATTAAAACAAAACCAAAATTCACAAATTGAAATAATTAAAAAACATATTTCATACTTCACAAATAGAAATTGATGATTTGATATAATATTTCAAAAAAATTGAAAAAATTATGGGAATAGAAGTTAAAAATTTCTATGAAATGCAACATTTAATAAACAGATATTGTAAAATTGAAAAGGATGACATAATATACCTTATTATACTTCCTACTTTCCAAAACTTACCCG
Source organism: Stenolophus ochropezus (assembly GCA_035578165.1). NCBI lineage: Eukaryota > Metazoa > Arthropoda > Insecta > Coleoptera > Carabidae > Stenolophus > Stenolophus ochropezus. The sequence continues at coordinate 4,831,854 of JAQOWZ010000003.1, forward strand.
CTCCAATGTATCAAATTACATCAGTCCCTTATTTAGAAAATAATAAATTAGTACACTTAGTTTATCCGATAGTGACATTCATAATGGAAAATAATATCGCATATATTATTGTGTTATAAAAATCCATATAATTATAGTAGTTCTAAACTTTCTAACTTCAGAAACGTAAATGATAATAAAATAATAATTAAAATATCAAATACCAATATATATTATTTGTATTCAAATATCGATAATATAGTTGTAGATTTTAAGACATCATTCGACGAATTACCTTTAAATAAAGTAAATAAATTAAAAACTGAAGAAAATTGTTTAATAAAAAAAGAAAATTCTAACAATAAAATAAACGCCAAAGAAATTAAGCTAAACGAAATAGAAATTGTTAAAAAATTTAGTATTAATAATGAATTTAACAAAGAATATAATTATGATAAATATTACTTATGTTGAAATAGCAAAAATCTCGAATGATGTTATTAATTTTAAGGATTATGTTAAAAAGCATGTTTTTTTAATAATTATTATAATTATAATTGTAATCGTTATAAAAGTTACACAATAACAAAAATCCTCAAAATCCCCTGAGATACAACTTCAACCGAGAAGTCAACTATCTTAATAATTGAAGGGGAGGAATTATGATATTGATAATATTGTTTGTCTGCTGAAATAGTATTGGATTCGGTTATCGGATGACTGAGAAATTATTCATCGATAGGTAATATAAAAAATTGTAACAATATAGAACATATCAGTCTTATCAGCTTTGTCTTGCTGTAAACATAATTGTAGTTTGCAAATAAATAAATTATAATAATTATATATCTTTTAAAAAAACTAATAAAACTATATGAATCTCAACAAGAATCATCTTGAATGGCCACGTAGCATTCTTGTGGAACATTCAAGGAAGCTTCGGCCAAGAAGCTGTACAAACCATAAAAAGGTATTACAATCTCAATATCCACATTCCTAGAATTAAAAATAGAATCTACTCTCTGCGCTCATGTAAAGATAACAACTTATTACCAAATTTCTTAGATAATTATACCCCCTACAGAAATACACATGTTAATAAACGAAATATTCATAAATATAAGTCAATAAATAGAAAATATAAATTGAAACTTTTAAACTTAGAAATTAATGAGGCACATAGTAATCTTAATTATTAAAACCAACTAAACTTCTAATAAAAACACAATTAACTTAGTAAATTAAAATCAAAATCTTTACAAAATAGCATTTGCACTTACCACCTCAAATTTTACAAAAACTAGATAGTTAACCTCAGTGATATTAATATAGACGAACACATATTAGTAATTCTTGCGCTTGGCCCGAAATTCAGTTATAAAGACTTAAATACAAAAATTAATCAACAATTAATCAGAGACTGTTTTGTCAATCTATCTATAGCTATAGACACACGTGATGTTACAAATAAAGATACTTTAAAGAACAAAATTTCTAAATTACTACATCACAGATATTCCAATTTAAAAAATACAAACTAACCTTCCAAGAACAAGAATTGCTAAGATGGATAAGTGAAGTAAAACGGTTGGTAAAAATCAATTCAAATAGACTAATCATTACCAAAGCAGATAAAGGATCAAAGAATGTTATTATGAACAATACCTATTATAATAATAAAGCATCAGAAATTTTATCAGAGCAATCAACCTATGAAATATTAAACAAAAATCCAACAAATTAGATAACAAATGCAAAAACTATCTTTCTAGTATTAAACAGCTATATTTAATCGTACAAAATCTCTCCTTACGCAAAATGTATATGCAGCCGAAGGTAAATAAAGAACAATTTATAGATGAGATTAACCTTTGTTTTGAATCATCAGTTTTCACTTTCAACAATGAAATATATTTACAAAAAGATGGTTTTCCCATGGAAGCCAGCATTAGTAGTAGTTTAGCAAAACCCATTTTACAAAATGTAGAAAAAAGCGTGTTTTCGAACACAGATTGGAATGTCATTTACTATAAACGATATGTAGACGACTGTTTAATAATAGCCCAAAGAGATTTTGTGAATGATATATTAAACGATTGTAATAACTTCCATCTCCGTCTTAAATTCACATTAGAATTGGAAAATAATAATAAAATTAATTTTGTCGACACTACCTTCATTAGAAAAAACAAGCACATTGTCACTAACTGGTTCATCAAACCTACAACATCTGGCAGATACTTAAATTATAATTCACAGACTAATATGAAATACAAAAAAAGTGTAATAACATCTCTCGTAGATCGAGCAATTCTAATTTCTCACCCTGTATACCATTTACAACTTTCTAAACTCCTTAACAGCCCATAACAATAATTTTCTATCACGAAAACAGAGACGAGATACAGAGCTTCACGAGAGGACTGAAGGATCGCGTCTGAAGTGGTAAGCTATAATAAAATACGCTGGGCGATTAATACGTTTGCCCTGTAGAAATAACCAGGAAAAGACAATATCTTTCCAGCTCTACTGCAAAATGGGCTAACAACGATTGTAGGATCTTTATGCAAGATATACAGATTTTGTCTGGCCCACAGATATGTTCCAATGTCTTGGAGGGACGTCAAAGTCGTATTCATACCAAAACCAGAGCGTACCGAAATCCTTTCGTCCAATCAGTTTAACCTCAGTTCTGTTGAAAACCTTGGAAAGACTGATAGACAGACATATATGTGACGGGGTCCTAAAAGGAGTGCCGTTACACAACAACCAGCACGCATACCAGACCGGTAAATCTACCGAAACGGCGATTCATCACTTGGTAACACGAGTGGAGAAGGTGCTCAAGGATAGAGAACTGGCTCTAGGTACGTTCTTAGATATCGAAGGTGCTTTAGATAATACATCTTCAGACTCCATTTTTGTAGCAGCTGCGGCTAGATGTATTGCACCCACACTTGTGGAATGGATACGCTTCATGCTCACAAAACGCAAAGCGACAGCCACCCTGAGAGATACTAGAGTTGAGATTGATGTCAATAGAGGATGCCCACAAGGAGGGGTACTGTCTCCTCTACTGTGGTGCCTAGTCATTGATAGTCTCATTACGGCTCTCAACGAGCAAGGATACTATACGCAAGGATATGCTGATGACATAGCGATCCTCGTAGCTGGTAAATTCACTAATACCGTTTACGAGCTCACCCAGGGGGTTCTAAATATTGTAGAGAACTAGTGCCGACAGAACGGACTGTCTGTTAACCAAAATTAGACAGAGCTAATTCTGTTCACAAACATGAGGAATATTGATGGTCCAAACCTCAGTCTCTTCGAACAACCGCTACAACTCTCTCCGTCAGTGAAGTATTTAGGTGTAATACTAAATTCCAAACTAGCATCAAAACAACATGTAGAAGCTATTACAAGGAAATCGTGCGCCATCTGGTGGTCGTGCAGACGGACCTTAGGTAAGATATGGGAAATTAAACCACATATAGCTTACTGGCTATACTGTGCGTTAGTTAGACCTATAATAACCTATTTGGCTTTGGTTTGGTGGCCTAGAATTACTATTTTAATGGTCAGGTCCACACTAATACACATCCAAAGAATTTCTTGTCTAGGTATCACTGGGGCAATGAGAACTAGACCAACGGCATCGATAGAGGCCCTGCTAAATCTTACACCACTTCACCTTGTTGTGGTAAGAGAAGCATTAGCTGCTGCCTTGAGATTAAAACAAACTAATCAGTGGAAATCCAAAAATAACACAGAGGGCCATGGCAAGATTCTGTCTACTTTGACAGAATCTTTACCCATTCTTAATTCTGAGAGTGACTACATGTCCCCTGTGTATATCTTTGAGAAATCCTACTGCATATTACCTTTCTCTAGAGAAATATGGAAAAATAATGCCCAAACTTCCTTTTAACCACAGGGATTAATTTGGTTTACCGACGGGTCTCTAACGGAAAGGAGTGCTAGAGCGGGGGTCTTCGGAGAATCGCCCAGGGCAAGGATGTCCTTCCCATTAGGTTCAAATTCTTCTATGTTTCAGGCTGAGATTTTCGCAATTTTAGTCTGCTGTCAAGAAAATGTCAGCAGGGCTTATCGATGTAGGCACATATATATATATATATATATATATATATCTGCTCGGACAGTCAAGCGGCTCTCAAGGCTCTCGACAACGTCAGAGTAGACTCAAAGCTAGTCTTTGAGTGCAGGGAAGCACTGAACGTGCTCGCCATTCTCTGGCTCTAAGGGATCTGGCAGGGTACTCGTTGGGCCAGAACCAGCAATCGGACTCCCCAGAAGCACAACAAAGCGAGCGATCAGGGATTGGGAGGCACGTGAACACTTTAATACTGGTCAACTCTGCAGGGCTTGAGACAGTCAAAGCCCTTTATTGCAGGACCATCTCCTGAACGAGCTAAGTATCTTCTTAGTCTACATAAGAAAACTGCGTGGGTTTGTTTACAGGACATCTCTTCAGGAAACATCTGAAGACAATCGGCGTGGAAAACAACGATTTATGCAGAATCTTCCCGAACAATCAACAACAACTACATAACAATAATGTACAGTATGTCAAAACAATAATTAATAATTAAATATGACTATCCTCCTCTATCATTTCTAACTCTTTGTTATCTGCGCACGCATTTTTCTAATTAAACTATTATCAATTTAAAACGATGCAGAGTTGTGTGGTAAGCCATAATATTAACATGTGTTTCTTCTGGTAGCGATAAATTTACCTTCGAATATAATTATGTACTTTTTCAAATAATATTTGTAAAAACAATACAATGTAACTTCGATTAAACCACAATTTATTCCACACATGTATACCACAATACATTTAAGTACATCTCTGTTTATTAAAATTTCTCTGGTGAGTTGTAATAAAATTTTTGTACACTAATTTTTAATATTATTATGTAAAAATTGTAGCTGGTGATGGGTTAACACTACCCGAAACGTGCAATCTTAATTCAATGACGCGTTTATAATAAAAAAAAAGAAAACAACAGGAACCTAAGGGCCTATTTTTAATTACCACAATCTCATCTACGAATTCCCAAACATAATTTCAATAAAACCGAATTGTATGTACAAAAAATAAAAAAGTGTCATAATGTTGTTTATACCAAAATAGAACAAAATGTCAACATTTCATTTATTGTTCGTGATATCAATTTTGAACATGACTATTTGAATAAGTTCGATATTTTTAGTCATATTTAGAGATAAAAACGACTTATCGGAGATTTGAAATGTAGTAGAAACCAGTATACATGATATGGGGCACATATGTATATATTTATATAAGTAGGACAAACTGGGTCACATAAGATAAATTTATTTTCATTTATATATTATTAATATCAATGATATATTTACAGCGACTATAATATAATTTAATATTTAATATACATAAACAATATAAAAACAAAATAAATCGTAGTTCTGGGCGAAATACATTAATAATAGTAATAATAAGTCTAAATTATCTTTAATTTTAAAGTAATATGAAGTAAAACAATTATTTCAATTACTATAACATATATAATATGCAGAGTATGAGTCAAATATGTTTTAACCCATGCGCCTAGCATTGAAAATATCTGCTTGTTTCAACAGCTATTGATAAAAGTGATGCACTAAACAAAAGCGTACTTAAATCCAAAATATCTAAACTATTGCACCATAAATTCAATAAATTAAATAATACCAGAATTTTGTACCAAGAGCAAGAATTGCTAATATTGATAAAGAAAACTAATAAATTCGTCAAAGAAAACCGTAACAATTTCATTATCACTAAAGCCGATAAAGGCCTAAAACAGTAATTATGAATAAAACAGAGTATGATGAAAAAGCATCAACAATTTTAAAAGATGAATCAACTTACACAATATTATATAAGAATCCTATTAATTCTCTAGACGTTAAAACTAAAATATATTTGAAAAAAATTAATCACCCCACCCTTATCGTTCAACATCCACAACTTGGCAGAATGTACATGCAACCAAAAATACATAAACCAGATGCGCCCTTAAGGCAAATAACTTCAACTATTGACACACCTACATATTTCGTATCAAAATTTCTTTATAATCTTCTCAGTACAATAACTTCCACATCAAACAGCATTTTAAAAAACTCTTTGGAATGACATTTCTTCTTTGCATATTCCTAATAATTTTTGCTTATTTTCCCTTGATGTATCAGCTTTATACGAGTATCCACCCATTCTACAACAATTAGTCATACAATGTATTACTGACAATTGGAAAAATTTAGAACCACAACAGATTTAATTTTAATTCAGATTATTTAAGGTATTTATCTATGTTTCGAACCAGCAGTTTTCACTTTTCAAAATCAAATATATTTCCAAAAAGACGGCTCCTGAATGGATGCAAGTATTAGTAGTACATTAGCTGAACTCATATAAAAAAAAATTGAAAATGTACTTCTCTCTAACAATCATTTAAATATTTTATTTTACAAACGTTATGTTGATGTTTGTATTGTAATTGCCTCTGTCGATTTTGTTGATGATATCCTGAAAAAAAAACTACTATCAGAGAATAAAATTTACAATAGAAATGGAACAACATAATCAAATACATTTGCTGGACATAACAATAATTAAAAACAAAAATAAAATTCACACCAATTGGTACCATAAACCTACAGCTTCAGGTAGATATTTAAACTTTAATTCTTACACCAACATAAGTTATAAACGTAGTGTTATCTTAACTCCTGTAGATCGTACAATATTATTATCCCATCCAAGATATCATCAACAAAACCTGCAGTACATTTATAATACACTACAACAAAATGGCTACCCTTTACATTATCTTAAAACATTATAACCAATAGACTCACAACTTTAAAAAATAGACAAATACAACCTCCAGCTTCTGTATCTACTCCTACTCCGCCTATAAAGAAAACCATTTACGCAAAAATCCCTTTCGACTATAAACAATTCTTTAAACAAACAACTTAGTAATATTAACATTAAATTAGCAAACACAACAATTAAGAATACAAATTCATTATACACCCACTTAAAAGATCAAATTGAACCACTCCAAAGAAAAAAATGTCATTTATAAACTCAACTGCGGTGAATGCAATAAGATTTACATAGGTGTAACTTTACAACAACTTAACAAAAGGATCTATCAGCACAAATACCATTGCAATAGACTCAACCCATATCATAGTGCTTTAACAAAACATACATGCACTACTGGTCACAAATTTGATTTTATTCATTTTAAAATTTTAAATCAAATCGCATATAAAGGCAATAGATTATTATACAAGACTTTTCATATAGCACTGCACAGTGATAATGCCGTCAATTTCAAAACTGATTACCGTAACAACCTTCAACATATTCAAAACATTTTCTAAACAATTCATTTCTACCGCCTTTATTAAAATTAAATAAATTTTCAATTCAAACTTACTTTACCTTTCCAATTAAATAGTTCTTTTATTTATCACCAGATTTATTTTACAATATTTAATTCAGCCACTTTTCTGATTTATGCCTCGTTGCAGAAAGGTTAATCAGGCTCTAATAAAAAAAATCACTGATTAATTTGACGTTGTTACCATGGCCACGTATTAAAAATACATTGCTGTCAAAAAAATAATCATTAATCAAAATTGATAAAGCTTTGTGCAACCCGGGCTTAGAGTTTCGCTTATTCCCGTCAAGTAAAGACGTTTTTTGTCAACATGTCTCTCCGACTTGTGCAATCGTTGACGATATTAAGAGAAAAAACTCACTAAAATGTAACTTGTACATCTTGTATCTTGAAATGTTTAATTTGGTAAGCTGAATATTAGTAATAATTTTTTTTGTATTAAATTAACAATAAATGTATAATATAGCTGATGATGGGCCAATTCCCGGCTCGAAACGTCCAATTTAATTTTTAATAAATATTTAACAAAAGGAACTTAAAGGCCTACTATATCCAACAATAATATTTGGTTAACTACTTAAAAAAATTAGTAATTAGAAAATTCATCACAAAGTTAAATGATCTCTATCGCAATAATCTCGCGAGAAGTAATCCTAATACACTCTTAGAAGTAAGACAACTTTTATTTAACGATTTTGAATACCTAGGAAATTCTAACAATAGAATTCCAAATAAAGTAACAAATAATCAATCAATGAAATTTCCAAATAAACCACCCCAACATATAACACAACCCTATATTACAAAACAACCTCAATTCCCAACTTGTTCTATTAATTTTAATAATAATAGAACTAATAAACCTTTTGCACCGGGGCCACAGAATTCTTACATACAGAAGCAACACTCCGTGTCGGTATCTTTCATGTTCCCCTTTTCAGTTCTATGACCTTGAAGCATTGTGTAGACCTTTAAATTTGTGCTCTTCCCTTATTTCTGTTTAAGATGTAAAGAGTTGCCATAATCAGCTGGGGAATCGGAACAGATATTGTCAGGTAAAGAACGGTAAAAGTTTCCCGAAAGTGGAACATGCCTACTAAAAGTAAGGAAAGCTGGAGTAAATCGAGTAACTTCGTGCACACTCGTACGAATGGCCTGAGCGATGGCTTGAATATTTTTATCCCAAGCACGATAATTATTGTCGAGATAAGACTTAATAGCTGTTTTAATTACCCGATTGGTACGCTCAACAAAATTCACCTGGGGGTGAAACTTGGCGTGATACCATAATTTGGGTATTCCATATTTAGCGATAAGATCTGTACATAATTAAGAGACGAGCTGAGTTCCATTATCGCACATGACAATTTGTGGTACACCAAATAAAAGAAAAACATTTTCCTCTAAAATTTTACAAATTTTTGGAGCGTTAGCTTCACGCATAGGGTGAACAAGGACAAATTTGGAAAACCAATCGGTCCTAGAATATAGCGATTTCCAGCTGACGAAGGAAGTAATGGTCCCATAAGATCAACCGAGATAGCTTGCCAAGGAAACTTTATAATCTTTTCCCTGCCCATTAGAACAGGTGGAGGGATTTGAGGAACTTTTTGAGACAAACAAGTCTTGCAACGTTTTACATAACCGGCAATAAAATGATGCATCTTAGGCTAATAATATTCTGATGCAACACGGTGAAAAGTTTTATAGATTCCAAAATGAGCGGCAGTTGCATCATCGGGAGACAATTTCTTTACGAAACTCCCGGGGTACAACTAATTTCCTTGTAGACAAATTAGAAGGAAGGGAATAGGGAGATAAGATTTTTTTGTACAAAAAATTATTTTCGCGCCAGTCCGGATAGTCGTTTGGACTTAAAACTACCTTTTCACGCATTCGACAATACCAATTGTCCCGAGTATTTAAAAAAGTCTTATTGTCGATGACACAAACCTCAAGAGGACACCTAGATAGTGCATCAGATGATTCATGGAGTTTACTAGGGCGGTGAGTGATGCTAAAGTCAAATTGTTGTAATTGTGCCGACCAGCGAGCTAATCTTCCATGCGGATCCTGCATGCGAAGCAGCCACAAAAGAGAGTAGTGATCAGTAATAACTTCGAAATGAAGCCCTTTGATAAAAAAACGAAATTTTAAAATACCGAAAATTACGGCAAGACATTCTTTCTCCGTAACTGAATAATTTTTCTCAGCTTTATTCAAAGTACGACTTGCATATGAAATAGGATGTTCCTCATTATCATCGCCAATCTGTGTAAGCACAGCTCCAAGTCCATAATTGGAAGCGTCAGTATAGATCTTAAAAGGTTTAATAGGTTTACTATAATCAGGGCTAGCAAGAGTTCACGCAGATATTAGCGCATTTTTTAATTGATTAAAAGCTTCGTCAGCACCTGACGTCCAAGAAATGGTGGACTTTTTACTTTTACCTTTCGCAAGGTCCGAAATAACAGCTGACATAGAGGCAAAGTTTGGTACAAATCTCCTGTACCACGACAATAAACCTAAAACCCTACGCACTTCGGTTACGGTATTAGGTCTAGGAAGAATTGCAATAGCAGATACCTTATCGGGATCAGTGCGAAGACCGTGTTGATCGACAAGAAAACAAAGGTATTTGAGAGAAGGTAAACAAAATTAGCATCTCTTGACATTTACAGTGCAACTGGCCGCTTTGAGGCGATCTAAGACTTTATAGAGAATAACGATAAGTTCTTCAAAAGTAGAAGTAGCGATAATTAAATCGTCCAGGTAAACAAAAACGTTTGGGTCTAATTCTGGACCGAAAACTTCATCCATTAGTCTTTGAAGAGTTTGAGGGGCATTACAAAGACCGAATGGCATTCGAACGCACAGACCGCGACCTGGTACAGAGAAAGCGGTTTTTTCTTTAGACGAAGCCGATAAAGGAATTTGCCAAAATGCATTCTTTAGATCAACAGAAGTCAGAAACTTTGCATTACCCAGCTTACTTAAGATGTAATCTACGCGAGGCAAGGGATAGCTATCCTTACGCGTAGCCGAATTAAGTTTCCGACCATCAAAACATAGCCGATTTTCTTCCGATTTCTTTTTGACAAGTAATATTGGACTAGACCACGGACTCACAGATAGACGAACCACTCCCAATTCCAACATTTTGTCCAGTTCTTTATTAACGAACTCCATCATAACTGGAGAAAGATGATATTGGCGCTGTTTTAAGGGAAGCGCGTCACCAGTATCAATAACATGTTGAATTTTATTGGTACAACCAAATCCTAGGGATCCGAGCTTTTCAAAATCAGCAACAACGGAATTAAGAATTTCTTGCGGACGGGAAGATAAGTTTTCACGAATTCTTAGAAAAGTCTAACTTAAGACCAAAACAACGACAAAAGTCCACACCTAATATTACAGGATGTTTTACAGAAGGAACGACAGTAAAAGAAAAAAGACTACTCGTTTTACCCAACGAGAAAGGTACAAAAACGTTGCCTAGGGTTGGATGAGATTTACCATCAGCAGTTGAAACGGTAGGAACAACACTAGATTTTAGAGAAAATAGATGTTTTAGCATTAAATAGCCTCGAACACCTACAATAGAAATATTAGCACCCGAATCAACTAAGGCTGTCATAGGTACTCCGTGAATGAAGATAGTGATGAAAGGTCGGCTATTATCACTAGATTTATTAAAAATAGGTGAAATGACATTATTCGTGTAAAAGTTAGAGACTTGGTTTAACCATTGAGACCACTCGTCTCTGTCGGTTTTTCTATCGACTTTACCAGCGTTGGGGTGGCGTTTTCCTCGACAGCTGGCAAGACCGAGGCGTCGCACACGTTTTTTGAACAGTTAGGGCATTTCAGTTTAGTAACGTTTCTTTTACCACAAGAAAAGCAAAAGAGATTACGAGGCTTAGGGACATTTTGGATAAAGATGTTCCGTACTATTACAGTTCTAGCTCTATCCAATTTACAGGATGATTTAGAACTACTTTGAAATGAAAGATCGGGTTCTAAAGTATGTGAGGAACTAGTTGGTGGATTTTTAAACTGCGAAACATTAAGTTTAGTGTCTTCAAGTCTCTTGCAAATGGTAATCAATTCGGAGAGAGAGTCAATATTTTAAAGTGAACAAAATCTCTGAAAATGCGGTTGTAAATTACGAATAATGTATCTAACCCTGGTTTGTTCGTCAGGAGTTTTAGTTAAACGACAGAATAAGTTTTCCATGATAGCAATAAACATCTCTACCTTCTCACAAGGAGCTTGAGTTCGATTCCGAATCTCATCCATTAGAGCTAGATCATAATTAGCAAGTAAAAAGGTAGAACGAAGTTTAGAAATAAGTTCCAACCAAGAAGATATAGAGTTGCGTATCATGTGATACCAAACGAGAGCATGGTCGGTAAAGAGATCACCAGCTTGGCGAAATAATTGTTCGTGAGAGACGCCACGAGAATAAGCCGTGCTTTCGATATTTTCGAGAAAACTATTAAGGCCGGTATTTCTATCAAATGTAATATTCCATTTGGCAACTAAATTTTTATGATCGCAAATCGCGGAACGAAGTAAAACAGTACTGCTTGGTAGATGATGTGGTAGCGGTGTCGGTGGAATTTCAGAATGTATATTAGATACCGTAGGGGTAATATTTACGTTACTAAATCTAATAGCATTTAATTTTTGCAAAAAACTCTGGCAACTATCTTCGAACGAACTTAGCATGGCAATAGGAATAAATAGAGTAGTTGGAAAAGAATTAGTGGAAGGTATTTCATCAAAATCAATTAAATTTACTACCTGGATAGTATCAACTACACGGGACATGGAAGAAAGGGCAGATTTGATCATAGAGAGCAATCTCAAAAGCTCGCCACTTAACTGTTGAGGCAAACGAGAAATACGAAGATACAAGTCAACTAAACGAGAATTTATTTCAACTTGAAATTGCTCTATATGAGAACGATTTCTACTATTAAAATTTTGAATCATACCTGACATCTCTTTAAGTGTTTCCAGACATGTCCGAGAGTCATTGATGGGATCAGGAAAATAATCAGCATTAACTGTAGTTTGCCCAATACTTTCCATCTCGATTAATCCACATAATATATTTAAATTTTCCTCATTTGATCCGGGATAGAAACAATTTCGAATTTTGAGCTCGTAACTGATTTCCTCTCCTCGTAGATTTTGGATGTGTTCCACGGTAAGTGACATTTTTATAAAAAATAATATTAGTGCCAAATAACAATATGTAGAGAGAAAAGCAAAGAGAAAGATAGAAATAAAAGAGTAAAGAGAGATTTAGAAAAGACCAAGCAAAACCACGAAAAATATGTAACATTAAATTTTTAAAAAATTACAAGCAAAATATTAACCTCGAGCCCCACATTGGATGCCAAAATTATTTGTTTCTCGAAGAGAAATCACGCGTCACACACTTACCTCGACAGCTCAGAATTGGTCGTGGTATCGCTAGTTCGTGGGTCACTAAGATATTTGTAATCAGTGGCGTAGCCAGGAATTTTGGAAGGGGGGGGGGGGGTTCAAAATTAGGTTACTTAATACATAGGTATGTATATCTATTTATTTATTAAGAAAACATTTTTACAAATAAAATAATTTAGACCTCTTATCTATACAAAAACAATTCTTAAATCAATAATTTTAATAGTTTTAAATAAATAGCAAATAATTATGTTATAAAAAAATATATTTTAAATTTAAGTCGTCTGGTGTTTTTTTCATTAACATCTACTGGCGTTTTTTTCATTGACATCTACTTAAAGTTCCCGCACTTTTCTCGACGGCTCGGCCAAGAGACTAATGTGAACTTGCCTTGGGACCAAGCCAAAGTAAAACGACAGAAGCGCGCTCGTGCCCTATTGTTTGTGAAAAAATGTAAATAAATGGATATATATATATAAATATTTTATTTTAAATTCGTCAAGGAGGGGGTCCGGACCCGTAAACCCCCCCCCCTTGCCTACGCCACTGTTTGTAATAACAATAATAGGGAAGGGCGCCAGTTGTGCCGAAAGGAAAATGGTGGACACAACATCACCGAAAATAACAAATTGAAAATAAATCTAATTTTATTTACGGCTAGTAAAATACAATAAGGAAAATTAACGGGGACAATTATTGCCTATTACAAAAAAAAAAACTAAGAAAATACCTTTTATGGGGTAACAAAATATCGATGAGTCTGGAATGGCTAGGTCGTTGGAGTGAGTCCCTGGACGTCTTGGTACCGAGGTTCGGCTTGTCGACGGAATGTGTACTGTTCGTGTTAGTATATTAAGCGGCGCCGCAGCATGTCGGACACAAGCAGTGTAGTAGCGTAAAGCAGGATAGCAGGATAATGCGTGGTGTCACCGGACTAAGCGTGTCTGGCGGTTGCGTGAGTTGTTCGTTTGTAAATGCAAACTGTTGTATTTTGTGCGTGATGCCTGAGTACTGTGCGTAAGTTGGTACTGTGTACGTGTGCACGTGTCGCAGTACTATTCAGCTTGGATTGGACCTCCACACTCCACTACCAACAAACCTCGACTAGCCAGGACCAGGAGGGAATATAAAACATAAAAATTTTTAGCAGATAATTGACCCAAAAAAAAAATAACTTGTTGTGGCGAAAATACAAAAAAATCTTTATAATAAAATGAACAAATAATTTATTTAACAATAAATAAATGCAAAAATTATTATTCACAAAAAAATTGTGCACAGAAAAAAAATACTCCAAAACTAATGTTTTGACTGCAGGACTTGTAAAATTTATTACTTACTTTTTGGCTGCCAAAAAAAAAATAACTAACCATAAAAAAGGTAACTGATGGCATCCAAAAACAAAGAGAAAAATAAAAAAAGGAACGTTAAAAATTCTACTTACGACAGTAAATCAGCGTGAGCTCTGTCTAAATCCCACAGTATAAAAAATAACCTAAATCGTATTCAAAAAAAATATTAAGCAAACTAATAAAAAACGAATCTTTCCTGTGAAAGATACACGAGGAATTTTGAAAATAAGATCTATCAAAAAATGAAAAAAGTTGAAGAGGTTTCCGCGCAAGCTTTGACAACACGTGGTTATCTAAATATTTCTTTAAAAAAAAGGTTCGAATAAAATAAAAAAATATAGAGTGTGCCCTATTCTCAACCTTGTGAGGGTCACTTGGTCTCTTCTTGGTCTATTTGTTTGCCAATTTATTGTGTCGTCTTTGATTTCTCTGAGTTTGTTGTTTCTTTCTTCGGTCCACCTTTCTCGCCATTTTTCCCTAATTTTGTGTTTTAAATTGCTTATTGCATACCATAGTTTCGATCGCTGCTTGTTTTGCTGCTTTATCTGCTTTTTCATTACCTTGTAATCCTACATGTTAGGGTATCCACACGAAGACTATATTTTTTTGGTTTTGTTCAGCAGTATGTAATTCCTCTTGGATTTCTTGAGTTAGCTGGTCTTGTGGGTAAGCTTGTTTAATTTTATGTAGGGCACTAATGGAGTCACAGCATATTGCAGTGTTTGTATTTCGTTCTAATTGGGTGTTTATGTGTTTTACTGCTGTTTTTATTGCCATTAGTTCAGCTGTGTAGGAGCTGGTATTGTTTGGTAGACGAATTTTGGTGGTGGTTTGCCCTTCGATTATAGCTGCTCCCGTCTTGTCTTCTATTTTGGATCCGTGCGTATAGATAAAATGGAAATTACGTAATTTATCTTTAATTTGGTGAAGTTTTGTTTTGTACACCTGTTGTGGGGTTTCTTGTTTCTTGTATAGTAGGAGATCAAGGATATAAGGTGGTATATTTATTTCCCAGGGAGGAATGTTACTGTATGTTTTGGGGCATATTTTGGGGGGATTGTAATTTATTTTTTGGAGTAAGGTATTTATGTGTTGTTGTGTGGGAATGTGGTTTTTTATGATTTTTGTATTTTTATTGAATATTTGTTTATAGGTTGGGTTGCTTGTGTTTGTTGAAAGTTTTAGGATATAGGATGTTATTATTTGTGTTCTTCGGAATTCTAATGCTTGTTCTCCTGCTTCGTTTAATAGGGATTTAATGGGGCTTGTCCGAAAAGCACCTGTAGCTATTCTTATTGCCTGATAAGCGATTCGATCAAGACTTTCTAAGTTTGTTCTATTGGTTGTGGCATATGCAATGCATTCATAGTCTAACTTTGATCTTATTAGTGATCTGTATAGTTTTAGTATAGTTTCTTTTCGTGCTCCCCATTTTTGATGTTTTAGTGATTTTAAAAGATTATTTCCTGGAGAGCATTCTTTTTTGAGATTTTGTATTTGTTGGTTTCATTTTAGTTTATTGTGTATAGCTATTCCGAGAAATTTAATTGAGTTTACATACTCAATATCTATATTGTTAATTTTAAGTTTAGGAATGTAGTTTAGTTTTCGTTGTAAAGTGTATACATTTTGTTTGTTTGCGAGAATTTGAATCCCGTTTGGTTTGCCCAAATTTGTAAATTGTTTATGGTTTGCTGAAGTTTATTTTTTATTGTATTTAAGTTTTTGTTTTTTGTGTAAACAACGATATCATCGGCGAACAGAGAGATGTTTACTTGGGTGGGCACAAAGGATGTGATTTGGTTCATGGCGAGAAGAAATAGCGTAACACTGAGGATTTCACCTTGTGGGATTCCGTTTTTTTGTTCTCTTGGCTCCGATAAATACCCATTAGTTTTCATTCTGAATTTTCGATCATTAAGAAAATTTTGGGTATATAAGAGTATATTTCCTTCTAAGCCGTAATCTTTCATATTTTTTAGGATTTTGTATTTCCATGTGCAATCATACGCCTTTTCCAAATCGAAAAAGATTGCTATCATATCTTGTTTGTTTGTAAATGTGTATTCAATTTCAGTGGTAAGTGTTAGGATTTGGTCTTGGGTCGATCTTCCATTTCTGAAGCCACTTTGTGAGTTGTGTATTATGTTATTAGATTCTAGGAACCATGTAAGTCGTCGGTTAATTATTTTTTGGAGAAGTTTGCTCTTTGTATTAGAGAGTGAGATAGGTCTATAATTCAATGGATCTAATTTATTTTTCCCCGGTTTTAATATGGGTATAGTGATCGCTTCTTTCCAAGCTAATGGGTAGACATTATTAATCCATATTTTGTTGTATATATCTAGGAGTTGGTTAATTATGTTTTCAGGGAGTTGCTTTATAATTTCGTAAGTTATTTGGTCTGGTCCTGGGCTACTGCTGCATTTTAAATTTTGTATGGTATATGTTAGTTCGTTTATGGTTATGGGCCTGTTTATGTTTGAATTATTGTTTCTGTCCGTTTCTATAGTATTTTGCTCTGATTTTATTTTATGGGCTAAAAAATTGTTGTTATAAACAATGTCACTTGAATTTATTTGAAATGTTTCTGCAAGTATTTCTGCTATTTCTTCTGGTGTTGAATAAATTCTATCGTCGTTGATTAGGGTAGGTGTTTGTTGGTATGTTTTTTTCCCATTTATATTTCTAATTTTACTCCAGACTTCTTTTGGATTTGTAGATTCGTTTATTTTCGAAACATATTCCTGCCATGATTGTTTTTTGGCTGATAATATTGTTCTTCGTGCTACAGCTCTGGTGCGCTTTAAATTTATCAGATTCTCCTGGGTTTGATTTTTTCTATATTGATATAAAGCTTTTTTGTTATTCTTGGTGGCAATTTTACAAGCTTCATTCCACCAGGGGACTTTTCTAGTTTTGAAATTATGATTTTTTTGTCCTAATGATATTAGTGTAGCCTTTCTTATATCTTCCGTGAGTTTTTGGACTGCGCTGTCGATATTTTCGATATTACTAGGTTCTTTAGTTTTCAGTATATCTCTGAAAAGTGCCCAGTTTGCATTTTCAGTGTTCCATTTGTAATAGATTGGATGTACTTCTTTTATTTCGTTTGTAAGTGGGCCGAGGTCTATTTTTATTGGGAAGTGGCCAGTGATGTGAGGGTATGACACTACTTGCCAATTTAATGTGGGTGCAATTCTGGGGTCGCATAATGTGAGGTCGATGCTAGAGAAGGTGCCAGATCCAGTACAGATATGTGTTGGTGTTACGTCGTTGAGGATTATTATGTTGTCGTCCTCCAAAATTTCTTCAATTATTTTTCCGCGCCTGTTTGTCTTATTAGCGCCCCATAGTGGATTGTGACTATTTAAATCCCCTACCAAAATAAATGGTGGGGGGAGTTGATTTAAAATATTGTCGATGTCTTCTTTGGTTGTTCTGTGATTTGGGGGAATGTATAGGTTGCAAATTGTTATTTTTTGTGGTATGTAGGTTGTTATTGCTACAACTTCTAAGTCAGATTGTATGTTGATTTGTTAAGTGTGTTGGGTATTTTTGCTTAGTATGGCAACCCGACCACTGGCGTTTTCGTCATTTATTCGGTCTTTTCTGTGGATCATATAGTTTCTTAGGTTTGTATTTTGGTGAGGGTGTAGTCTGGTTTCTTGAATGCAAATATATGTGGGATTCGTTTCGGATATTAGTTTTTGGATTTCTGGTAGATGGGCGAAAAACCCATTACAGTTCCATTGTATTATGGTCATTTTGTTGTTGTTATTTAATTTTTGGGTGTTGAGTTCATTTCTGGTGTTGGAATATCGTGTACTAAATTTTCTCTTGAGTCATGTTGTGTTGATATTTGTGACAGGTTGTCCATTGATTCACTTTGGCTTAAACTATATTCGCTGTCGTTGTCCGTTTGAATTTTTTGGAGTTTTTTGATAAGTTTGGATATTCTGTATTTTATTTTGTGGCCTTTTATTTTTGAGTGGATGTCTTATAGCATATCTATAATATTTTCGGTTTTATCGGAGTAATCGTCGAGCATATTGTATACCTGTTCATAATTTAATCCTTGCGAGTTTTCAAGTATATTTATGAATTCTTCATAATCCAAGATATATTTATTTGGGTTTTGTTCTATTATTTCTTTTATTCTGATTAGTAAATCGGTGAGTTCTATCTGTAATGTTTCACTGGATGATTTTTTTTTCTTTTTTTGAGTTTGGTTTGTTTTCATTTGTGTATCTTTTTCGGAATCTGAGGTTGATGATGCATATCTCTTATGTGTTGGATCTGGTACCGGTGAGGTCTAAATTCGTTGTTACCAGTATTGGATGTATTATGGTGTGACTGTATACCTTCGGGTGCGTCTGTGTGTAAATTTGTGTCTCCTTGTGTATTTATTTCTTGTTCTTTTTGAGATATTATTTTCTGTTTGTCTATTTTGTTTTATGTGACTTGAGCATTTTCTGTAGTTGTAAGTGAAGTATTATTTTCTGTCTGGATGGATTGTTTATTGGTTGATTGTGTTGGTGTTTGATTGTTTGGGAGAGGAGTTGTTGTGTTTTGTGAAGGTTGATTTGAAGGATTGGATTGATTTTTGCATTTGTTTTCTGTGTGTCCAGTTAGATTACATTTGTTACATTTTGGTAGTTCTGTTGTTAGGTAAATTCTATGGTCGGTGTTCTCGTAGTTAATGATTACTGACTCCGGGATTTTATTTTTTTCACTCTCTGGTACTTATACCTGTCTCCTGAAGCTTAAAATATGTGCATATTCTGGTTCTTTAAAACCTGCTCGTAAATTATTAATTGGTGATATAATTTTGATATTTGGAGCTTGTAATGAATTCATAATAACTTCGTTGGGTATGGATGGGCAAACATTTGTTATCATTACTCTTATTGTTGGTGTGACATATCGTCTTATTTCTGTTATGGTGTTTTGGATTATTATTTTATTGTTTCTGTTGACAAGTTCATCTAGTAGTGATTTGCTCTTTAGGTAAATACATATTCTTTGGTTGGACAGGCGTGAGATGTGAGTGATGTTTTCTGGTTTGATTTTTTCGCCTATGGCAAATATATAATCTTTAATGGGAATTTCGGTTAAGGAGTTTTGATGATTGCTTGTTCCTTTTTGGGGTAAGCATTTTGGTATGTTGTATTTTTTGTTACGTTAGAATATGTTTGGTTGTTATTGTTTGTGTTTTTGCTCGTACTTGGTATATCTTCCGACATCTTTCGGAGAGTGTATGTCTAAGCCGCAACCATTTATTTAAATAAACGGGCGGTTAGATTCCGCTTTTCTCGTGCAGGTTTGATGCTGTCCGCCACTCGATTTTATTTACACTTTCAAGTAAATAATTGGTAGCCACAGCTACCTGTCGGTATATAGATGTCACCTAACACCCCAGGTGTTAGTGAAGATGTGTTTTTTAGGTTATTTGTTGTGTTTTTTGTGAAGGATATAGTTTAATAGTAATAGGACTATTTTGTGAGTTGAGGAGTGGTGATTGTTGATGTATATTTAAGTGATACAGGTAGGATGATTTAATGTGTTAAGGTGTACCTTTGTTTGATGTTCTGTTGGTAGAAAATAGATAACACTGTTTACACTATCGAATGTCAAACGTGTTGAAGATTTTTAAAATAACTTTAAATAAAAAAATTTAGAACAAACAAATTGCTATCAAAATACGTCCGTTGTCTCAGCTTACCGAAACTCAACTCTCTCTACAGACCGCGCTCGCCTCTCAAGCAGTCAGCAGCACTAGAGATGTCGTATGTTTAATTTAAATATAAAAGATTTAAATAAAAAAAACCGCGAAATGAATTAAATCATTTCAATATGTATATATATGTAGGTATGTATTTTTGATCTTTAAGAAAGGTAGTCAGTTATCGATACAGGATCTTTTTTTTTTCGAAATCCAGTTTGTGATTCCAGTAGTATAAAAAAAAAATTCTGCACATGTTTGCATCCTGTTGTTCAAGATAAAAGTAAACAGTTTGGTGATCGCATTTGTCATAGAAATGTCTCTTTAATTATTGTTCTTCTTCATATAATCTCCTTTTTTATGTATTAAGGTCAATTAATTTGTTTTTAATTTCTTTGATATATCTTCCTTTGTCAAAAAGTTATTTAGTAAATCTTTTAAATAGAGCTTCCAGTCTAATGTAATATTTTTTAACTGTTCATATATTATTCCGTCCGTTCCGGGGCTTTTATAATTTTTCATTTTACTCAGTGCATAATTGAGATTATGTATTGTAATTTCTTGATCTAAATAAGGGTGTCTTACGTCAAGATAGGTGCTATTATTTATGATGTTCTCTCCAAACCATTGGTTGAAAATAGCGTTCCCATTCTTTCATAGTTATTGGGTTCGCCGATTGTTGTGACGGGTTGAGGTATTTAATAACTTTCCAAAATTGTACTTGATCTTTAATATTTTTTAGTTTGTCTTTCATATTTTACCGGTAGCTTATTTTTTGTTTTTCTATGTGTTATGTATGTAGTTTCCTAGCTTCTGTATATTCTTAGATTGAGTCGCTGCAAAAATTGATTCTTTTACATTTTTTTAAAAGGTTTCGAACAATTCTTTTGAAACTAATACAAGTACGGTCATACCCATTTATTTCTCTTGATTGTACTCGTACTTTTATTAGAAGTTTTAGATTGAAACATAAGTCCGGCATTTTCTGTTGCCGTTTTTCTAGCATTTGCTAGAAATTCGTATCTTTTTTTCTGTATGTTATTCAGTTATGTTGACTGTGAGATCTGATAGTTGTTGTATAGTACGACAAGAGATCTCAAGTTGACGTTTAAATTGTTTTATGGTCGTGGTATCTATTCAAAGTTTTGCTCCAGGTACCCAGCTAAGCACTGGATTTGGAAATCACAAAGTAACATTAGCATGCCTAACTTAATATAGATGGCTTACTGTACGACATAGAAATAACTAGACAGGAATGTATTTAAAATTTTAATACCGTTAATTTCTTAGCAATATTCATTATCTTCGTGGAATTGCCAAAGACTTTTGAATAAAAGCGAAACTGCTATAGCATAATGTTCTTATTACCAAGTGTACATCAAGGTTACCACAACTTGTGGCAATTATTAGAGTATTTTTCATAAAACACGGTATTAAAATTTTAAATACTTTCCTGTCTAGTTATTTCCATATTGTACAGTAATCCATCTGTATTAAGTAAGGTATGTTAATGTTACTTTGGGATCCAGTGCTTAGCTGGGTACCTGGAACAAACAGTGTATTCTAATTTATGTCGTACAATTCTATACCTCATAGCAGAATGCATAAAGGTCACATTTCTTTCAATTCTTTCACTCAGGGAAAACTTTGAATAGATACCACATCCATAAAACAATTTAAACGTCAACTTGAGATCTCTTGTCAAACTATACATAATCTATAGTTTTTGTATTGTCCCAAACTACTCTCGTTACAGCTATTGTATTTATTATTTCGGTGGTATTGTTTGAGGCGAGGTCAATGAAAGAGAACATATCAAATGGTCAGAAACAATAATGTCTTCTATTATGTATAAGTCCAAGATCAAATTGAAAGTTTTAATATCGACTCATATCAAATCTATGGTGCTTTTGCCATTAGGTCCGATATATGTGAATAGAGCAGTCGTATTATGAGTTCTTCCGTTTAAAGCAAAAAAGTTAGCTGCTTCCATTCTACTAACCAAATCTCTACCTTATTTGTTTATTGTATTATCGTTTGAGAGTCTTATTGCATGTAAATTTGTATCTTTCTCAATTATGTTATCACAATCATTTAAAGTATATATTCTAGCATTGTAGTCTCCGCCTAGAATAATAGAGTAGTTTGGATGAATGTTTATAATATTGTCTAGGTTAATAAAGAAAAGGTAGAGTAGTGTAGAATACTCATGAAAATGGGAGAAATACGTAACTCCTAAAATTAAATATGTGTACTTGGTTTTGATGTTTAGAAATATCCACTGTTGGTTTTGGTCTACTATGTTAATTTTAACTTTATTTACTCTTACGAATATTATTAGCCCTCCAATAGCTCTACCGGTATTGGGTTGTTTTTTCGCTATATGTTCAAATCTCTCATATATTGATAAAAATTGTGAGTTTTCCTTTAATTTAAAATTTAGCCAGGTTTCCGAAAGAGTAGAATATTCTGTTCATAAGTATATAAATTGTATATGTTATTGTAGCCGTAGATATTCCAGAACATTATTTTGTTCGAACTTTATAGGTTTTCTGAGATACTGAAAATGGGAGCACGAAAAAATACGTTAATCTATAGGTCCGGATTTTTGAGCATCTTTATGTTTCTTGGTTTTTGTTTGTCATTTTGGCATTATTTCTGTATTTTGTTTTATTGTTGGTGTACTAATTGATTTTATAGCAGCATTTTCTTTTTTATTGTTTTGAATTTGTAATATCTCATCATCGTCATTTTCTTCAATCTCTATATTATTTAATGTTATTAATGAAACTGATTTCCTTCTCATTTGTGCTTTATTAATTTCAAATTCTGGGCCATTTATCGGTTCTTTCTCGGATTCTTCTGAAAAGTCGCTATATTTGTATGCGGTATCGTTTTCAAATAGTATATTGCCTTGTTACCTTCCCTTGTAGCTATTTTGAGTTGTTCTTTTAGTAATTCCCTCTCTTCGATTACTTTTGGACTGTAGTCTTCATCTATGTAAATTTTTGAGCCTTTCAATAATTTAGCATTTGATAGTATTTGCCTTTTTATTCATTTAGAATTTAATTCTGGTCTAATGCCTCCATTTTGAGCAAGTCTAAGTCTTTTAATTATTTCCAAATTTTCAGGGCAGATTATAGATATTTGTAACTTTTCTTTTATTAATTGGAGTAGTTTGTTTTCAATATTTTCATGTTTATATTCAGGTAGTCCGTATATTATAATGTTATTTTCTCGTATTTTTATTTCTAATAATTCGATCTGTTTATCTTTTACTTCTAGTTGCCTTTAAATTTGTTCTTATTATGCAGCGTTATTATGTACACTTAATTTCAAGTCATCAAGTGATTTTTGTACTTTCTCTTTAGATTGTTTAGTAGTTTTTCAATATTGTTGTTCAACAGTGCTATTAATTTTTTAATTTCTTCTATTGTAGCCATTTTCTAAAAAAATTTTGTTTCTGCTACAGTTGAGAACACTGTTTCAAATAATATTTTTGCAGGCGGGAATTTGCGAAGTTTGACTTATCTGCAAGTTTAAAGTCAGATCTGCGCGTGACCTTGGTGCAGTACAAAAGTGTCTTATTTTGTTTTACACTAAAAATAAGCATGGATTGCCACTAAAAAACACACGTCTTATATCTGATTACAATTCAACTCTTTTTTATATTCATTGCATGCACATTATTCTCAATAACCTCATTCAACATGAACAAATAAATGTTAAAAAATACATTACTTTTTATAACAATTAAAAAAACGATCTCTATCTGTATTCAAGTAAAAACATACATTAAATTATAAAACACTATACAACATATACTAATATTGTAAATATTTTTCAGCTGTGGCCTGAACCAGGAGCGTAGCTACAACGGAGGCAGCGAGATAATTGCCCCATCGCTAGGTTCGGCAGCGACATGGCGCCTTTTCTGCTAACCAATATCACAAATTTAAATAATCATAGTTGCAAACCGCAAAATTCTGGCACATTAGCTTCTAACTTCTTTCACACGATTTCGGGAATCTTTGCCGACATCATGTATGAGTTATGTGGCATTTACTTATAATTTAGTGACAGTAATGCCACGCCAGCAACGGCAAAATCATTCCTTAATTACACAAAATAGAATAAGAATTTTGCATTTTCTCCATTTGCATATACAGTTCAGGTTTTTGATACTAAGTTAATTTTCATCGCGAATAGTCATAAGTAACCTATATCTAAGTAATATTTTTGCTTAACACTATAAAATATAAAATAACTAATAAAAGGAAGTATCATGTCTGGAAGTAAAAAAGTCCGGAAATGAGAGAATTAAAATAAGGCTATCGAGAAAGCACAATAGCACTGTCAATATATTAAACATTTTTTTTGAATATGAAAAGAGAATGTTCAAATTTAGGTTGCTACCTTAAATAAGATTTTATTTTGAATATAAAAATAAAAAAAATATTATTTTTAAAATTTTTTAGTAGTCACAATAAAAATGTAGCGACATCATTAAGACAAACAGAGAAAAAGGAAATAGGGCAATAAAATCTACTGATAGTAAAAGTACTCTCTTTCTTACCGGCAGTGACGATGAATAGAAATATAACAAAGTTAAAGTTTGATTTTCACCCCACAACACACATAAAGTAACGTGTACGTGTGTTTGTTTTATCTATGTTTGACGAAAGATTTCTGTAAAATAATTTATATGATTTGACTTGACTTGATAATATAGTTATTAGTTGAGTTACCGTTAAGGAAATTATTATAATAATTAAAACAATAGTCCTTTTCTTCAAAGACTTTATTTTTCACTGTAGTCATCTTCAGTTGTACAATACACAAATTGTTGAAATACATACTTATACAAATCTAGGTATCTTTAATGAATTTAAGGAGGGGTTGCATAATGGGGATAGATCTGTGTTTAGTAATTTGTCTTTATATTTTTTCATGAAAATGGCTTCAAAAGTGTTTAAATTCTGGTCTTTACTGATTTTTTTTTGCATTTTACATCATCGATGTTGAATTTATGTCCTGTATTATGGGTGTGTAGTGCTATGGCTGAATTATAAATATTTTTGTATTTTGTGTGGTACATGTGTTCCTTGTATCTAGTTCCT
This sequence comes from Stenolophus ochropezus, assembly GCA_035578165.1. Lineage (NCBI taxonomy): Eukaryota > Metazoa > Arthropoda > Insecta > Coleoptera > Carabidae > Stenolophus > Stenolophus ochropezus. The sequence goes on from JAQOWZ010000003.1 coordinate 4,856,956, forward strand.
ATGTTACGTTTGGTTTGTCCTTGTGTCAATTGATGTTATGCTTGCTCCTGTTTTATTATTTTGTCGTGATCCGTCTGTGTAAATGAATAGGGAATTTGAGTGTTTTTCTTTAATAGTTTTAAAGATTTTTTTGTAGAGCTCAGGTGGAGTTTGGTCTTTGTTGAGATTTATATGGTATGGATGTATTCGGGTTGTATGTTTGTCCATAGTTGGTGCGCATGAAATGATCATTTTGTAATTTTGGGATATATGATTGGGTTGTATGTAGGTATTCATGTACTTTTTGTTGAAAAGGGGTTTATTTGACCACTCTTTATTGTATGGATTGCATCTTGAAGTTTCGTTCTTATGGTGTTAATGTTTTTCCTGCTATAATATATTACCAGGTCGTCTGCAAATAATGATGTTTGATATAGTTTGGTATATGTTTGGTGATATTGTTAATTGCCATTAAGAATAATATGAAACTGATAATTTCACCTTGTGGGACACCATTTACTTGACATTTTTCAGTAGACAGGCGTCCATTGTGCTTGACGTTGAATATTCTGTTTTGTAGAAAATTTTGTATATAGTGTGATATGTTTGCATTGATGTTATTATATTTTAATGTTTCTATTACATGGTATCGTCATGTTGTATTATATGCTTTCTCTAGGTTGAGGCATACTGCTGTGAGTTGTTGTTTTTTCCTAAAGGCATTTTGGATAGATGTTTCGAGATTTATAATTTGGTCAATAGTAGATCGTTCTTCTCGGAAACCACTTTGTTCTTTTGACAATATTTTATTGATTTCGAGATGCCACTTTAATCTTTCATTTACCATTTTTTGGAAAATCTTACTTATGTAGTTCGATAGTGATATTGGACGACATTGTTTGGGTCGGTCTTGTTTTTGTTTGGCTTTAGGATTAGTATTGTTGTAACATGGTTCCAAGGGCTTGGGTATATATGTGTATTCCATATAAAATTATAAATATGGAGTACGTGTGTAAGAGTTTCTTGTGGAAGATCTGCGATTAGTTCATATGGTATTCTGTCTGGACCTGAATTACTTTGCCCTTTAGTGTTTAGTATTGCTTGCTGAAGTTCGTTGTAGGTAAATGATACATTTATTGGATCGTAATTGTCTTCGTATGTTATTGGGTTTTTTTCTACTTCGATTTTGTAATTTAGGAATTGTTGTGTGTAGTTTGCGGTTGAAGAATTATTTTCGAATGTATCTGCTAATATATTAGTTATGTCTTGATTGTTGGTTATAATTTTATTTTGCAGTTTTATTGCTTTTTTCTGTTGAATGATTTTACCTGCTTTTATTTTTCTTATATTATTCTAGACGGTTTGAGTTGGTCTGTTTGGATTCATCTTACTTACGAATTTCTGCCAGGATTCTGTTTAGCTCTTAACTATAGTTGTTTTGAGATGTGCTTGTGTTCTTTTTAGTGTCAATAAATTGTCCTGGGTTTTATTTTTCCTGTAGTTATATAATGCTTCTTTGTTTGGTTTTACAGCTTAGTTGCATTCATTGTTCCACCATGGTACTATCTTTTTATCTCTTCTTGATTTCTTTTTACCATAGCTACATTTGCTGCATTAGTAATATGTTTCATGAGGTTTTCGATTATGTCGTCTATTTCCTCGTTCTGGTGTATGTTTACGTCACTTATTTTAGCAAGTTCTGTGTATATTTTCCAATTTGTTTTTTCTAAGTTCCATCAATAGCATATTGGATGGAGTGTTCGTGGGCTTTGTGTATAAGTTGATATTTTGAGTGGAAAATAGTTGATGCTAAAGAGTGTTTGTGTTGTTTCCTATGATAGATTTGGTGCTATTTGTGGATCAAATATTGATAAATCGATACTAGAGAAATTGCCTGAGTGACTATAGAGATGTGTTGACGAGCCGTCGTTTAGAACGAGAAGATCATGGTTGTTTATTATATTTTCTATTATTTTTCCGCGAGAACTGGTTTCATCAAATTTTCTATTTGTGATTCTGAAATATTTGTGTTCGGAAGTAGATATAAACAACATATTGTCATTTGGAATGATGCGTGTATTTTTATGGCTACAGCTTCTAGGTTTGTGATTAAGTCAATCTCTTTAGTCTGGTTATTTTTTTTTTGGAGAGGATCGCAACACCGCATCTTGCAATATTTGTGTTTGGTCTTGTCTTTTCTGTGTATGTTGAAATTTTTGAGAGTGAAATTTTGATTTTCTTTCAATCTGGTTTCTTAAATGCGTATGTAGTCTGGGCTGTGTACTTTAATTAACATTTGTAGTTCACTCCTATGGGATTGAACACCATTACAATTCCACTGGATAATCATTCTGAGTCTTAACAAGATTCTAGTAATAGTGATTCTTGACTTATGTTGAGACGTATGCCTAATTATTGCCTTAGTTGTAATTTTAATTCTTTTTTTGTAGTCTAGAGAGTCGGTTTTTGAGGCATCTATGTTGTATAAATAAGTATATTGTTTTCATCATTTCTGTTAGTTCAAATACTTTATAAGTGAAGTCTCTGGCTATCAGGATAAGGTTGAGGTTTCCTTGGACGTGTTCGCGGAATTCTTTGAATTCATAATTTTCTAATACGTATTTATCTTTATTTATTTTTATTTCTTGTTCTACTGGTTTCAGTAATATATCTAAATCAGCTTCTACGGGGCTGTATGATCGGGTTTTTTTGCTGACAGGTTTTATTATAATTTAATCAAAGTTTATTTTATTTGTTTTGTTATTAACATCATTAGATATTGTTTTTTTGTCCGAGTTTTAGGTATTACTTGTTGCGCTAGTCGATGGTTATTCCTCCATGATTATGTCATTGTTATATTTTCCCGTTTTTTTTCATCGATTTTTGTTTCTATGTTGTCGGATATTTTAGACCTAGATCTTTTTCCAGTTTTGGAATTTATTTTTGTTAAAGATACCATTTCTAAGAATAGATTATTTTGACATTGGTTGATGTTATGACCTTTTTTTTACAGATAAAACAGGTCATGCTTTTTTTTGTTTAGTCTGTTCGTATTTTAATAGCATACTTTTGGTATTTGTGTTTTCATCTGGGGTTATATAAACTTGCCTTCTAAAACTTAAAACATGTTTATATTCTACTTCTTGCATTCCTACTATTAGGGAATTGATGGGTGATACAAGTTTTAGACCTATGGATTTTAGTTCATGTTCAACAATTTAATGGGTATGGAAAAACAAACATTAGATAAAATAACTCCCATGGCCGGGGTAACTAGTCGTCGTATATTATCTATGTGTCCATTTATATTAGTTGCGTTATTATTTTTAAATACATCGTCTACTAGATTTTTAGATGTTAGGTACATGCATATACGATTATTTGACATCCGTGATGCAAAGAGAATATTTTTTATCCCGACGATATTTCCTATGGTAATTATGAAATCCTTAATTTTTAAGCCATTTATCGAGTATATAACTATAGCTTGATCTTTCTGTGGGAAGATTTCCTTGCGAATTATGCCCGCAAATGTTTTGTTTACGTTGGTATTTTGAGTTGCATGGTCGGTAGTTTGTGTCAGTATTTACGTGAACATGGTTAGGGTAGCGCCCCTGTACTCAGCGGTGCTTGTTTTATTATTTATTCTATTTGTTGAAAGGTGGTGTTAGTGTATTCCAATTATGCCTTATGGCATTTATATTATTTAGTAAACAAGGGTAAGGGCTGTGAAGGGGGTAAGGAAAGAGAGGATTTAAATTTTATAGACTGACCTCTACCTTTGTTTTGACTTCTGTCTCTTCTATTGGCCAAACTCAATTTTGGTTTAGATTTGGTACACTTTTATTGTAACTGATTTTAAACGTGATTGACACTTGAAAAGTTCAAACAAGGTTGACACGTGGCTTAAATATCTATGAACTAAAATATATATTTTTTATTATTAATAATTTGCATTCCAAGTAAGACTCCATTCATATAGTTCACAATACTGAATAATATATTGTTATACTCATATAAACTAAATTATTACAGTTACAATTGCGTTGTTTACAAATGCTTTGCTTAACTTACTTGTCTAAATTTTTCGTGAAAAGCGAGATAACAATTTATGTCTCCGCCAGTGATGAACAAACTATTAGTTATATGGAATACTGGTTATGTTCATATAAGTATAGCTAAAAATATTTTAATATAAATTCATGTGTACATTTCAAAAAAATGCAAATACCCTGTTGATAGATATACAGTAAAATTACAACAAGGGGCCTATCAAATATTACGTAAGCAGATTTATTACAATTATTTACCCCCCCTCCCATCCCCCTTGTCAGCAAAAGTAAGCAAAGCTCTTACCCCCTCCCCCATGCTTACGTAAACATTTTTCAATTTTTTTTTTTTAATATTATAATGTTATAATTATAATTTTAAAAATAAGAAAATAGTTGTAGAATGGAGATTAGATTTTACTGATACAGTATTCAAGATAGAGTAAGGGACAAAATATTATAATCTTACAAACATAACAAACTTATTTTAAATTTTTGGTTAGCATATTAAATTAAAATTAACAGTTGCCATTCGTGTTAAAAAGTTAAGCTACCGATGACGTAATCATCATCTAGACTCCCCTACCCCCCATGTCATCCAAAATAAGCAGAACAAAGACCCCCTACCCCCCTATAGTGCTTACGTAATACTTGAACGGCCCCCAATACAAAGTTGTGCAAAATTAAATTATACATCAGATAAGATCATGGTTGATACAACAACACATCTTTAGTATTTACTAATATAAAATCACTGATAATAATTCTTATTGTCTATATTTTAATATTATTTATGTTGAATTTAGATTCTTTTTCTTAAATAGTATACCAATAGTTTAAAAATATAAACTAAAAAATATTAAATAAAATGTAAGGTAAGAACATCAAATAAAACAAATTTTCATTATATTTAGGAACGAAACATCTATTCTCAAACTAATTTTAGATTATAACAAAAAATAATAATTAATAACAAATTACATAAACTATAAGACATGTTATTAACTGCCACAACTGACACTTATATATTTTCTTTAATTTCCATAGCTGAGTGATTTTGATATTTACAAAATCTCGCACTATAGATGTTATACTGTATCAACTATGATCTTATCTGATGTAGAATTTAATTTTGAATAACTTTGAACTCTTGTAGGTTTTTTTTCTATATCTATTCGTAGAGAGAGTATCCACAAATTTTTGAAATCTTATGCTAAAGTCTTGGTCTGCGTATCGTTGCACACATTGTATATGAATGAAAAACATATTATTAGGCCTAATTACAATTTATTTTTCGTATTAAAAACAAGAACATATAGTAACATTTTGACAAGTCTTAGCCGCATGCATCTCTCCCTTCCGCAACTTCTCAGAAATGCTAGCTCAATAATGTTTTTTAAAATCAGGCCATCAATCAAATTAATAAAGAAGATAACCAATAATCATAGGAAACAATTTAATTTAAATATTACTAAAGAAGGCAAATGAATTTTGTTCTTGACAAAATATTGTGACATATGTGTGATATGTGGTATCAAATAAAAGAGTTTTACAAGCCCTGGTGTTTACAAATGTCCTTTTATCCTTACAAAATACAGTAATATACTGAATTAGAAATTTTAACATTGTATTTCTTGTACTCAGAAAGGAAATAGGCAACCAGTTGTTATACAGAATGTGCAACGTAACGCGGAACATAGAACTTTAACATGGGATTTCAAAAAATAAACGAAAATACCTATTTGACAGTTTAGTGAAATATCACTAATTATAAATCTTATTGTCTGTATTTTAATATTATTAAAGTTAAATTAAGATTTTTTTTTTAAATAATATACCAATATTACAAAAACATAAACTTAAAAAGAAGAATTAAGTACAAAGTAAGATAAGTACATCAAGTAAACCAATTTTTTTATATATTTGCGGATTTTAAACAAATTTTAGACTATATCAAAATTAATAACGAATTACATTAGGTTTCTAAGATGGCATATCATTGACTGACACATAGATATTTTCTTTTATTTTCATGGTTGTCAGATTTTAAACGCAAATATTACATTTTATATTTTATAATCTCGTACTCGGCATATTGTTGCATCAGTTATGAAGTTATGATCATATTTGTCGTAGGAACAACTTTATACTCGTATAGTTTTGCTCTAAATTTGTCAGGAAATAAAGTATCCGATTATTTTTATATATATACCCTGGAAAATACCAAAATTTAATTACTCATAACTTTACTAAATTCCAACATAATGGTTAATTTAAAAAAAATTTATGATTCTTTAGTCCAGAACATGTCTTTCCAAAATATATCTTGTTTTTATGATAACAAATTTCACTGCTGAAAGATTATTTTTAAAATTAAAATTATTAAAAAATAGGCTGAGCACGGTAGACCGAACAACGCCTAAAAAATCTTGTACTTTTGAGTATCTATATCATTTGAAGATATTGTAGTAGATTTTGCACAGAAAAAAGTAAAAAAAAAATCAATTTAAAAAAAATCATATATTAAATTTTTATTCCATGTTGAAAAAAGGGTCCCCATCAAACTTTACCAAGAGGTATAATATATATATATATATATATATATATATATATATATATATATATATTATCACCCAATGCGTCTGTGCTTTTTTACTTTATAGGGGATTATCATTTCCGTACTAAAAGTTGCTTTTCTAATATATCTTTGTGCGAAGTTAAATGTTAATTTTTAAATACACATTATTTTCGAAATAAAATATAGCAAACCATACATAAAAATAAATGGCGTAAATAGATTATACTTGCAACCATGATTTAGAACTCATCACTTCCATTTTATCTGTTTTAGACTATGTACTATTAGTAATTAAAATATTATAAATAATCATAAATTAGAATTAAAAATTTTACAAGAACTATGTTTATTTTTATTTACATTTTTCGTATTTGTTATAGTTCAATGTTCCGTCATTCGTCTTCTAGACCAGTATACCTGATGCCAACACGTTCCGATCCCGATGCACCAGTGCCAAATACTATAAATTGCACCATGACATTATTCGGCATTGCATTTGCCAATCTGCTTTACTGCTTTTGCGCAATATCAATAACATATTTTTATTTTAAGGCAGTATTATCTGACGTCACGTCGAGGTGACGTTATGAAGAATGAACTTTCATTTATTGGGAAAATTTCCTTAGGCTGGATTATAGGGTACCGTAGTTGATCACTACCTATAACATTACCGACCCCATTAGTAAGCGTGTAATAATCGTATAATTATATACATAAACATATGAGAATGATCACGGGAATGACAATGAAGCATTTGTTGACGACTCTGCATAAGGGTATAGGGGGGATGAGAAGGCAGTTTGTGTAATGGAGCGGCTTCCCGGAATGTAGGGCAGTTCTAGGAATTCCCTTGCACACTCATGCCTGCAATTACGCGGCCTCATTCATGAGGATGAAGAATGAGGGCTGGTGTTTTCAATAGTGGCAGCCGGGGCAGTAGCTACAAAGCTTGGACATCAAGCATCAGTCCCGCTCTTGTACATATACAAGCGAGTTAATCAATTGGTCAACGCAGCCCCTACTTTTAGTAACAGACAAGCATCACATTACCATTCAGCAGACTTAGACAAATAGAACCCATAAGTTTTCCGAGAACTGATATCGCTGTTATAAGGAAAACGGTTGATTTTCGGTTCTATGTATAATAAGAATTTCTATCTTGTTTTCCACTGTACGACGTACACTGTAAATTATTAAACAATTTTTCGGGACACCTTTGTTTGTTACCTTTTATATAATTGTTTAACCATATAATAATTTTTTTGTTTCTTCAAGTTTTACTTGCATTTTAGTAGCGACAGGCGACGCTGGAATGTGAATCTCAGATCTTATACTCCGCTCACCGAGTCGGAGCCCGCTTACGAAGTGATCTACCGCTACCCATTACTTTTGTTTATTATAGTATATTACAAGAACTATAATTTTGATCGAACTTTTAACAAATGAGCATTTATACAAAATGTACTCATTGAAACCATTACAATCATATTTGATTTCTCGTCAGAACAAAAAAAAGTGATTCTATCAGTGTTTTAGAACTGTTTAGAACTTAAGTAATTCTTATTTTGTAAGTAAATAATATCTGTCACTGAAATTCGTATGTTTGGAACTATAACAACAATTAGTAATGCCGAAAAAAATGTATTAAAAATATGAGGAGCATATAGCAACTTTCTCGTTAAAGACGACTTCTTTGATTTTTGTTTCAAAAAAGAGCTTTTGTAAATTTCAATATGAATATGAATTCGAGATTTTCTTATTTTTGTTAGAATTACCTGTGATATTTATTGTCTTTATACATTTCATGAAATGTTCCAAATAAAACATTGCATGTAAAAATAGAAATAAGAAAATGATGTCAGTAAAACGAGCCTGATGACATTAGTTTTTTTTGCATATTTTTATTGTAAAGTGCATATTTATAACTTTTTTGCATATATCATGCATATTTTGATACTATTTTAGTGCATATAATCCGCTCTTTAATTATAATATATACATTATATATATATATATATATATATATATATATATATATATATATATATATATATATATACCGGGTGTCCCAGCTCGACCCGACACATGGGAGTTTACATGGGAAATCAGTTAATTATGAATAGTATCTCCCCAGTGCAAGATATTAACTTGAAATTTTGTATACTTATCGGAGAATATTAATTCTATGGATCACACTTATTTCAAATATGCAATTTCGTCTGCAGCACAAGATTTATTAAATTTAAAATCTAATATTTTCGTTCAAAATCAGACAGCCATGGAAATAAAAGAAAATATTTATCTGACAGTTTAGTAAAGTATCACTGATTTTAATTTTTATTCCCTGTATTTTAATATTATTTAAGTTGAATTTAGTTTTTTTTTGTTAAATAATATACCAATATTACAAAAATATAAATATCTACAATGGCATGTCATTAACTGTCAGAACTGTCACATAGATATTTCTTTTTATTTCCATGGCTGACTGATTTTGAACGAAAATGTTAGATTTTATAATTTAATAAATCTCGCCCTGTAGACGAAATTACATATTTTAAGTAACTGTAATCCATAGAAGTAATATTACTCAATAAGCATACAAAATTTCAAGTTAATATCTTGCACTGGGGAGATACTATTCATAATTAACTGATTTCCTATGTAAAACTCCTATGTGTCGGTCGAGCTGGGACACCCGGTATATATATACAGACTGTCTACTGAACTCGGGCCACTTAAGGGAATTCCTAAACTAGAAGAGGTACGACTTCGGTTAAATTAGACAAAATTTGCCTTATCAGGGGGCTATTCCTGTGATGTATTTGTTTTTCCAAAAATATGCATAGGTCACTAGACAGACGAAAAAATATGAAATTAGTGCAAATTAATAAATCATTTTTATTCTTAAACGATGACAGATAGACAAAAATATTCCAGATAAAACTTTTAGAAGACAAAGTGCGCCATAAAGAGAAATAATAATAAAAAAATTTTGGCCAACTGTTTGCGAGATATGGCAAGAAAAAATATTTTTTTAAATGGTAATCATAGGTGGCCAAGGCATCGTTAAAAGTAGTATTTTTATCTCTTTTCAACAGTATGTATTTTTATATCATTCATTTTAAAAATTATTGCTTTATGTACATAAATCATAAAACACTTCTTTCCAATGGCATTTTTAGAGTAAGCTTTGGTACAAACAATTTAAACAACTGATTTTATCGTATTTCTGTCTTATTGTTAAAGTTTTATGTGTTAAACTGTTAAATTAAAAATAATTATGGACAGATTCACTTTCGAAGAAAAGACAGATATGCTTTCTGTTTATGTTTATAAAATTATTGAGGCATGTAATTTAATTTCTAAAAATATGTTGGAAAACACTCTACATAGTGTTTTAAGCAGAGCCGAATTATGTTTACAAGAAAATGGACAAAATTTTCAACATTTGTTCTAATTACAGTTTAATTAACCAAATTTGCATTAGTTCAACAAAATTTATTTAGTGTTTCTTATGTTTCATTTTTTGTTATTAATCTTATCTTAGGAATAAGTAAATTTGTTTACAATTAATTATAATAGTTAAGTTTTATATAGGTAATTAAGATATAAACTAGATTAAAAAAATAAATAAATACAAAAAAATCAGTTGTTTTAAATTTTTCAATTCTCTATCCAACAGCTTTTTTATTTTTCAAATCCGCAAAATTAATGTTAAGTGGCCAAAAAGTGCGCTGATAATTTTCACTGGGTCACCATGTATATATAATAAGTAATAAAATGTAACTATAGCTTAAATTGGACTTATTTTAAAATAATTAAGAATTAATCAACTGTAGAATACTTTTGTGATATTTACAGCATTTCTTATTAAACTATGATTTTTTTAATTGTGTTCTTAATGATATATTGAATGCTTATTTACGTTATTAATATTGTCACACTGGACACATTGCAATACATATATGACACCTGATTTGCATAGTTCATGTAGTATTCAAAAAAATTAATAACAAATATTAAATAAGTAATTAATTAATTTATTTGTTTATTAATTAACCATCTATTCAACAGTGTACAATTGTATACTTAAATACGAAATTATAATAATATTGTAATACAAATATCTACGAATACAATTGCAATTTGCGACTTTCTGCCCAATTACTACATTTTCGTTTCTATTTGCTGCAAATGGTTTGAAATGAATGTGAGGGGATGGAAGACAAGTGCAGCGTATAATGTTAGTTGGGTGGGTGACCCCGCCCCTCGGAGGATGTTATTAGATTATTTCGGTATCCCTGCGTCACCGCCAGCGCTAACAATTGATCTGTTTGTATCGCGCAATTGGAAAAGACAGAATGAACAATATACCACGTTATTGGGTGTAAACCCCGTGGTTTTCACTTCACTTAATTTAAGGCTGAATTTATTTTTACTGCCCTGGCGTAGTATTCCTAGAAATAAAAACACTGTAAGTGCATAAACATATTTCACAGTTCTCCCTAACGTGTGTATATATGTATATATACCGGGTGTAGAAATGGAAAGTGGCGCATAGCGATTTCAATGTTATTTTTTTTCAACTGCTGTATCTCTTTACCTAATCATTTTAGCGCAAAAAGCGTAAGAGTATAAGTTGTTCTGAAATGAAAAAGGCATCCTATAAAGTCAATTTACTTGCATAATTATTCATATTTAACGATTTATTAATTAAATAAAATTTAGTTTTTTAGAAAAAAAAAATTAAGATTGCCTTGATAAATGAAACAAATTTTTGAATAAATTATTGACAGTGACAATTACTTGTCATAGAAAATTTTGATTGAAATGGCAAATTTGACTACCCAAGAGAAAATTCAATGCTTGGAATGGTATTTTGCGGGAAATTCTTTTGTACAAGTACGAGATTTGTTCAGCACTGCGTATATGGACCGGTCAATTCCTTCAGTAACAACAGTTCGTAGAATTATTCACAAATTTAGGACCATTGTGTACAAAGTGTAAAAGGAGAAATCAAGAACCAGGGAACAATTATGATAATAATAATGAAAACAAGCTTAATGTATTGTTAAAAAAAAACCGAAAATCCAAATTTTAGTGTGCGTCAAATTGCTTCTGAACTAAACATATATTTTTCGACAGTTCATATTAATATATCGTTAAACATTAATATTCTGTGTAGTAACAGTCACTATAAGGTCTATAATTAACAGAAATTATTCAAAAATTAAATGTCACTATGACTAATTTTCAAAATTTGTTTCATTTATCAAGGCAGTCTTATTTTTTTTCTAAAAAACCTTAAATTTTATTTAATTAATAAATCGTTAAATATGAATAAATATGCAAGTAAGTTGACTTTATAGGATGCCTTTTTAATTTCAGAACAACTTATACTCTTACGCTTTTTGAGCTAAAATGATTAGGTAAAGAGATACAGCAGTTGAAAAAAAATAACATTGAAATCGCTATGCGCCACTTTTCATTTCTACACCCGGTATATATATATATATATATATATATATATATATATATATATATATATATATATACAGGATGTCCATTTTAAGTGGTACACTATTGCTATCTCGGGAACTGTAAGAGCTACGAGGTCGGTTAAATTAGCAAACAATTAAAATGAGACAAACAAATTTTGTTTTAAACCAGTGGTTCTTAAGATATGGGGCCCAACTTTCTTATTTTAAATGGAAAACCATATAAATTTTTACATATTTGGAATCTACATCAAATTATAAATACAATGGTATGGTTGCAGTTAAATTTTAGTTAAAAAAGAAAATCCCTATATAGGCAATAAATTTCTATGCTTATATCTGAAAAATAGCAGTTGCTATGAATTAATAGAAAACAAACGTCAAATTTTGCGTTCTTTTAATTCAGAGATTGAATTAGCGCAATAAGAACGCAGAATTTGACGTTTATTTATATAAGCATAGAAACTTATTGCTTACATAGGGATTTTCTTTTTTAACTAAAATTTAACTTCAACCATACCATTGGATTTATAATTTGATGTAGATTCCAAATATGTAAAAACATATATGGTGTTCCATTTAAAATAAGAAAGTTGGGCCCCATATCTTGAGAACCACTGGTTTAAAACAAAATTAAATTTGTTTGTCTCATATTAATAGTCTTGTACTATAGAAATTGTTTGCTAATTTAACCGACCTCGTAGCTCTTATAGTTCTCGAGATAGCAATAGTGTACCACTTAAAATGGACACCCTGTATATATATATATATATATATATATATATTTATATATATATATATATATATATATATATATATATATACAGGGTGTGCAACGAAATGCGGAACATAGGACAAGGGATTTCAAAAAATTGCAGATACTCTCTCTCCTGTTAAATTTAGAAGAAAACTACGAGAGTGTAAAGTTGTTCAAAATTAAATTCTACGTCAGGTAAGATAATAATTGTTGCAACAGTAGTACTGTAATACGAGATATATTAAATATAAAATGTAACACTTTCGTTAAAAATCAGATAGCCATGGAAATAAAAGAAAATATCTATCTGTCAGTTTAGAGAAGTTTCACTAATTATAATACTTATTGCCTATATTGCAATATTATTTAAGTTGAATTTATATCCATTTCTTTAACAATATGCTAATATTAAAAAAATAGTACAAATATAAATAAAATAAATATTGAACACAAAGTAAGGTTACTAACTGTCACAATTGACACATAGATATTTTCTTTTATTTCCATGGATGTCTGATTTTGAACGAAAATGTTACATTTTATATTTAATATCGTGCTGCAGACGCCCTGTTGCAACAATTATGATCTTATCTGACGTAGAATTTAATTTTGAATAACTTTGTACTCTTGCAGTTTTGCTCTAAATCTATCAGCAGAGAGAGTATCCGCAATTTTTTGAAATCCCATGTTAAATTCCTATGTTCCGCATTTCGTTGCACACACTGTATATATATTCCAATTATAGATTCAGGTTTGCAATTGGATGTATTTAAAACATAACAATATACCTACATATTTACATGTTTTCCTTACCGCCCAATCTGCAGGTTGCGTCTGTGCCTATGAAAGTTTATTATGATTATGAAAACTTGATTATCCATCCATAGTTGAATTTTGTTAATCTTAAGATTATAAGATTGATGCTATCCTAAGATTGGAATACAAATTTCCTATTTCTATGCGTAGTTAGTGTTTACTATGGTATTAATTACACTACCTTCAGAATTTCATGTAATTATGTAATTTATGTTCAGTTTACTTACTTTTTTTACATAAATAATTTAGGAATGGCATAACTTCAACCCTAAAATGGGGGTGTACTGCACCTCAAAAATTTTAAATGGACAAGGGTGTCAAACATGCCACAGTTCGAAAGGCCTTTCAATTCTCTATCTGTAATTGTCATTTGTTTAAGCCTACTTGATTGTAGTTTTGCAACACCAGATATTTTTTTTTAAAACGATATTTCTCTGGAACTAATGATCGGATTTGAAAAATAAAAAACTGTTAAAAAGAGAATTGAAAGGCCTTTCGAACTGTGTCATGTTTGACACCTTTTTCTATTTAAAATTTTTGAGGTGCAGTCCACCCCCATTTTAGGGTTAAAGTTATGCCATTGGTCTAAACCATTCAGGTGTCCCCCTTTATAATAAAATTGACGTGTTCAAGCGTTTTTTTGCAAAATTAATGTTAAGTGCCAAAAAAGTGCGCTGATAATTTTCACTGGGCCACCCTGCATACAATCATATAAGGAATCTTTTTAGTATATATGACTAGCGAATTTTCAGCTTACCCGATTATTCCCTAGAGGCTCCGCTGTTAGTTAATTTTAGTATGTATGATAATATATCAATAAAATAAACGAATAATATTTTATTTTTTGTGTACAAGTGGAGTATCATGACAGAAAGAAATGCATAATTATTTGGCATTAAATTAGTATGTAACCAATTAGTTGGATACCTACACAAAATCGCATCTTGTAAAGTAATACAATATTTTTTCAATTCTGTTAAGATATTATTTTACTAATTTTGACTACAACTTTAATTTTTTCAAATTAACTGACGTTTCGCAACACTTCACTAGATGGCTGAAACAGTATTGCAATGCATGAAACAAAGTTTCAATCTAGATCTCTTTGCAAAAACACTTATTTAAGAATCCATATTTTGTCATCAAGTAACACATAAAATCCTTGTTCTTTCTATTTTCTTTTAAATTTCAAACAAATTTTGATACGTAATGATAAGAAAAATAACGATGAATTTATCGGTAAAATTACGTAGAACAAACAAACGAGTTTGAAGAAAGACAATTAAATCACGATAGCGACTTAATAATCATTTTTACCCGAGTTGTTGTTACTTTGTACAAATTATATGAGTAAATTTTACCCATTAAATTTATAGCTTGAATTATATTTGCTTGAGAATATAAATCAGTCAATCACAATGCTTCAAAATATTGTACCAATAAGTGGGAATAATTTATTGCCGCGGTAATAATTTGTTATTTCAATTAGAAATTCTAGAAAAAAATTATATAAACAAAAATGATTTGACAGTTTAGAAAAAACTGTAGCATCGATTAGGGAAAAATGTATTCTAAATGCTGGCGAAATTACACAGATGAACACATTAACAATGCGGTTACGCATAATACCTCAATAAAGAAATAAAGAAAATGTAAGGAGAAAATTTATTGAATTTTTTAGTCAATCAATCATTGAATTCTCTTCCTATATATAACTCGCTTTCGTTTAAAACTTGATAATATTTAGAAAATGCCACTCATATTAATCTCAATCTTTAAAAATTTTCCTTGTTGGAATTAACATTCGTGACATTTTGAAAATGTTATCAATAATAACCTTACCATTTGTTATATTACTCTTGATTATTTCACGAGTAGCAACAGTTCAAACCGAGAATGTAGGATTTTTTTCAGATTGTTTAGAAATTATTGGACATCAAAAACTCGATACAAATAACTGAAAAACGAAAAAAAATAATAAAAAATTAGTGTTTTAAATAGTTTGAGGCCATTCACGAAAATTACCTGTATATATTTTGTAGATCTTTCCATAAGCTTTGAAATGTCATAGAAATAAGTTTACTATGTCGTATGATTAACTCCACAAATCTATTTAAATAATAAAAAGAACTATATTTTAGATATCCCAGACTTACTACTTGTAATTATTGATCATATAATACGTATATTCTTTTATATAAGTAAATTTGCATTTTTACAAATAATTATAAATATATTTTGATTAGTTTTGACAATATACGCTATTCTACGGCGATACCATAATAAGAATCAATTTTGGAAATATATAAATTACCAAAATATGTATTGCTTTAATACCATAATTTCTCACATATTATTCCTGAAAATAATAAGTAGTGGCCCATTTAAATTGAACACCTGTTTATAACGTTCTTTGTTATGATTGCCATAGTAGTTAAAAAAATATGCTTTGTGTCGGTTTGAAACTGTTCTGAAATGAAACCATGGTAGCAGTGAAATTATGATGTATATGACGGGGGTGGGTGTTGCTATGACAGCGCACGATGCTCGTGTATATAAGCACGGACACTTGTTGCACACGCACTTGTCCCGCCACGGTCTACTACTACGCCGCTATGATCAACTGTGTTCTCAAGGTAGGTTCTTACACTCACTGCTTCTATTCCTACTTAGTTATATATTGATATAAATCAATTTGATTTCATTCCGTACATATATACAGAGTGGTGACTCGAACACCCGAACATAGAGATTTAACATGTAAAATCATATTTTCGTATTTTTCTGCTTCCTAAATTATTTCAAATAATATATATATATATAAATATATATAACTTGTTGTAAAGCATAAACTTCTACATCTGAATAAACAAGCAAAATTAATTTTATGTGCCTTGTAATCTCAAAAATTAGCATGAAAATGACGGAAGTCACTCAAAAATAGCATTAGCCAAGGAATTGAGGCAACAATAACAAATATTATAACGTTAAAATTAATTTATAAATATCCAATGAAATCCCTATTTTTTATCACGTGCATCTTACGGTAATTGTCATTTATAGCAATAAGTTACTAGGTAAAAATGTTATATTAAGGTTATATAATTGATAATAATCGCAATAATTCCCGTTAAATAAGTTATAATTGCATTGTATTGTAATTGTATTTTAAAAAATTTCGTCAAATTATTACGTAATTATCTATAATCCTTGGATATTGTAGTTGCAAATATGTATTTTAATACATTTTTTTTTTACAAAAATGAAATTGCCTTTTCCCATTTGTTTACTGATTTAATGCCAATGACATAGAATATATTTTGTAAATTCCTAGACTTAATTACATTAATACTCTAAAGTTTTTTTTTTATGGCTACACAATAATTCTGGATGATATGGAATTATTTTACATTTAAAATATTCATTAAAGAACAATGATTCGTCAGTTATCCTAAAGAATATATTTATTTCTAGTTGTTAATGTATTCAACCGTGTATACGTTATAGTTATTAAACCAGAACAGTATTATGAAATAGTTTTTTATGATACAAGACCGAAAAATGTAATTTCTTTGACGACCATGGTACGAGTAATATTTCCGAATAAGGCGGAGTCGTGTTTGGCTTTAAGCGAGTGTTTTCGTCCGTGTATCATACACTATTCTTTATTTCAATGTGTCAAAAAAAAATTAAAACCGCATTTAATAAAACAGAATCCTATCATCATTTTATTACTCAGATTCTTGTTGTAATATGTGGCATACAAACATATACAGAAAAAAGTCATTACTGTCCATTTATGTATTAAATGGAAATACGTTACGGTTTCTTTTCTAATTTTTGCGTACGAAGTCAGTTTTTGATACATTCGAATCAAAAAATTTATTTTTTCTTCAAACGTCATGAAAGTGACATCTTCTGTGACGTGATTGACAAGGTTGAAGTTTAATTTCTACGCCGCCGGCCTAGAAGTAAAACAAGTAACAAAAAGTGAATAAACATAGCAACAGAGCAATTGAAATTCACCTACGTTGGCATTGCGTAAACATACTTGACGTAAAATGTTTTTGATTTAAAAATGAGAGATGTCAAGTAGTAATTTATTTTTTTAAATTTCTACATTTGAAGAAAAAATATCATGTGTTATTCAAAGTAAAACTGTCTTTGTGTGCCTCGCATGCAATTATCCGACTCGCTTTGCTCGTCATGCAAAATTCCATGCTCACCACACAAAGTATCACATTTACTCTTAGTAACACAATATAATATTTTTCGTAATACCAACGAACACAACCGTAAAAGTTTTATAACGAATCGACGAGATGTCAAAAATTTATAAAAAAAAAGAAAAATATATAATTTTTTCAAACGTCATAAAAATGACATCTTCAGTTGTTTGATTCTCAAGGTAGAAAACTTAATTCCTACGCCGCCGGAGTAGAAGTAAAATGAATATGAATCTACAGGGTTAACCTATAAATTGAACATCAAGTAGTAAATTATTTTGTAAAATATCTACATTTGAAAAAAAAAATAGAATGTGTCATTTGGAGTGAAAGTGTCTTGGCGTGCTGCGCATGCAATTGTCCGACTCATTTGATTTGTCGTGTAAATTTCCACGCTTGTCACACAAACTATCACTTTTAGTCTTAATAACACAATATACTATTTTTCGAAAACTGTAATGAGAAGTGAATATCTACATGATACTTATAATTATGCGAAATGATTGTTTTCTGTTTACAGAATAAAAAAATCTTTTGCATTCTGGATGTAATAGTTATTTGTACAACTAGTATGTCCATTAATTTTTAGTCGAGTGCTGTTTAACAAACACACATATTGCCTACAACCGAAATGTTAATAAAAATTAATTTCAAAAGTAAATTAAACCATTGATAATATGTTTACGTTGCCCAGCAATGCGTAATTGCTTTACAACTCGAATCTCGATCGCATACTTTACACTCGGCCTTCCGTAATGTGACATTTAAATAACCTAGAAAAAATACTTTTCAAGCACTAGTACTGAAAACTAATCATACAGGCTTTAGATGTCTTAAAATCCTCGATCTATGAGCTCGGCGTTCATTTGACATTTGCGGCGGTTATAATACACATAACTAAGTATGTTGATAGCTATTACCATCCAGAATTTTTCTTTTTGGTAAAATAAAGGGTGACAATAGATTTAATTAAATTGTTTCGAAATATTATTTTAATAGTACAACAACGAATAGGAATATTGCACTTAAAAATTGATATAATTTAAAACATTTGTTTGATTTGTACTGTTAACTAGTTGTCAACTGCTAGTCAGAGAATATCTGATTTAATAAACGTCATTTTCTCTTTTTTACTAATTTGGAAATTTGTTTTTGAAAAAATGTTGTACTTGGAGATACTAGAATATAATATCTGTAATACAAATACTGTTTAATATATAAAAAATATGTTAACTCTCAAAAATTCGTTGGTCGAAGAGTATTACTTATGTTATATGAGTTTTAACAGAATTTCCCAACTCACAAACAATGAATGACATGTTTGAAAAACGAGTGATATTTACATGTGTGAAGTAACTGAAGGCATTTATTTGATGGTTTGCTGTTTCAGGTTATGCTAGCTATGGTGGCTAGCGGTTCGGCATTGCTGCTGGAGGACAACTCGCTTTCGCCGCTAGGCATGGGACTAGGCGGCGGCGTTGGAGGAGACGGGAGTGGAGAAGCAGACTGGATAGCGCTAACAGAGCCGCCGCCGCGAGCGGTCCGGGCCACGGCCGGCGCGCTAGTGGAGCTGGAGTGCGAGGCGGCGGGCGCGAACCCTCACGTGGAGTGGCTGCGCGGAGGCGCGCGCGAGCCGGCCGGCACCAACACACTGGAGGACGGTGAGCAGGCAGGCCCGGGGCTGCGAAAGGTACGCGCGCGCCTGCAGTTGGAAGCCGCGCCGGGCGCAGTGACATGCGTGGCGTGGAGCGGTGCACGCGTAGCAGCGGCATCCACGGCCGTGCTGGCTGAGCCGGGGCCTCCCGCCGATCCCCCTGCGCAGCCCGCGCCCGCCCGCGTCATGTTGTGGCACCCTGTGGTGCTGGCACCACAACACGCGCCCGTCACTCTGCCTTGCCGCGTGGCGCCGCCCGGCGCTCGCGCTCTCTGGCTCGATCCTCGCGGCCGGCCGCTGCCCCAGCGCCTGCAGTTGCCTGACGGCTCCTTGCGCCTGCCGCAGCTCGCCTGGCGTGACATGGGCTCCTACACCTGCATCGCCTCCACCCCCTACTCCAAGGATTCCGTGTCCACTTTCTTGTACCCACTTGCGGTTAGTATCTTCTTGTCTATTGACGTATATCTCTTACTTAACTTACTCTCAACGCGAGCTGAAAAGTATAAAGCACGTACAGTCTAACAGAAAACAATCTTGATGTGAAACTGGCAACTAAGCTGAGTTTAACTTTTTGAGAAACACCTTTTTATGTCTGCTATACTGTCAAAACTTACAAATTTCATTTACGGACCATAGAGAAATAAGAATTTAATTAACTGTGGTCTCTTTCCCTTAAATATGTTCTATAAAAATGCTGTTGATATCGAACTATATTGTGTAATGATTTATCTATGTTGCAGGTGGAATAGCACGTACAAGAAAATTTCTGACAGACTAACCTTCACGTTTTGTCCTAATTACTTTAAATGTTCTTCTCATAAGAAACTGTAATTTAAGTATTTATACCCACCTGTATTTATATATGTACTTATATATTATAATGAAATACAAAAATCTGATGTAATTGGGATATTACCTCTTGCATGTTGTTGTCTCATTTCGTATTTATTTTATTTGTTTTAAATTGTCAGTTTGTATTAGAATAATTTATATTTAATTTGATTGTTTATAGCTTAAAAATTTGCCTCTTAAAATAGATTATATTACTGGATTCTCATTAAAAATATTTGTGTATTTTATGTTAAATATCACTTCGATTCTGGATTTTTGGAAAAGTGTTATAAATATCATTCCAAAAATGTACACGGGAATTATTTAATTTAAATTTTAAAAAGTAAATATTTATGAGGCCCTGGATTTTCTTTTATAATTATTTTTTTGCAAAATATATTTTCCTCTTTGACACAATTTGTTACGTACTTTTTTTTAATAGGCGCCACCGCAATCTGGCTCGCTAATCCATCCACTAATTGCGGATAGTTTTGCGATAGTACAATTTTATTCCTGCAGACGGGCGTAAGGGCCGGATAGGAAAAGTGCTCTTTGCGTAAAAAAGAGAAACATTAAATAGATAGTGTAATAAAAAGAGACAAATATATTCTCGATTAAGATAATCGTAAAAAAAAAACAATACAGTGAACTGAGAACACAAAAAACATGCATAGATGTCCGTGACGCACCAGCTACTACTCGTTGTAATTCGCTGCAGTCCTGAACTGGGAACCTAAAGGCCTATGAATACTACAAGAAACCTTACTACCGGATCTGGTCAGCCCGATTTACAAACAAAATAGTGGGTGCAGACGCACAGAACCGTGTGAAATACTGCGCAGGCACAAGATAATATAAAGTTCCGGAAAATTTTAAAGAATTTTTTTTTGCGTATGCGTTGCAATAAACAGCAAACATCCACGCTCACACACCATGAAATAAACCAATTAGCTGAAGGCTGAGCGAACCAAAATGGAGACAATAAATTTGAAAGTAACGGTAAATTATAAATTTTTCTTCCTCCTCAAGAAGGTGGTAAACTACGAGATGATGTAAACTAAACTATAGTTGAAAATATGAACTTTATTAAGCACACAACCGCACAACCACACTTACACTTCTCTAGTGATCCTCTGCAAGCTGGTAACTGGTGGAGGTAGACGGCGGAGGAAGAAGATAAGTGTCTCTTGCGGTGATGGCGGATGGATAATGGAAATTCTGAACAGCGGTTGTACATTTGGGCTTTAGTGATGTAAGCCGGCGAGCATTTTAGATAATGGACAAATCTCCGTAAATGGATTTCAGCAGAAAAACTCTACTAAGAGCCGTTTATCACTATCTTATTCACAACCTTTCAGTGTCCAAAGAAATACTGGTTTGTTCTTGTAAATTCGCGTTTTACGCAGAAGAAAGTGTGAATTTGCGAAAAGAAATGGAAAGAGAAGCAACAAAGACAAAAGATTCAAAATTTGCGCCTGAAAAGTGAAAACAAGAAAGAAAGATAAAGACAAGGAGTGAAAGAGAGAGAGAATGCTACTCTAACGCGTGCTAAAAACAAAGGCTACCAACTACCAAGACAGAGAGAGACTCAACGAGAAGAATGCATGAGAAAAAGAAATATAAAATAAACCAATTGTAGATACCTGTAATATCGATAAAAAGTTCCTAAGACATAGAGTATTACCAACTAAAATAAAGATATATAAATATTATAACCTCTAACTTACAAAAATATCGGATAACATTATTATAATTTGTATGAACTGAACAAAATACTTAGAATAATGATTATAAAAAGGTGGGTATTGCGATAAAAGAATATATATAAAGTTGTTATATTTATAGGTATCTAACACTGATAAACGAAAGGAATATAAAATAAATAAATACCAGCTAACGAAGTGAAGGATACGTAAAAGACAAAACTAGAAACATAAACCAAAATGAAATAAAACTAAAGAAAATTGTAATAACTCTTCTCCCTAGTCCCGTAAAGAAAAATTCCTAATTTTTTCCCTCATAAGACCAAAATAAAGAGAAGAAGTAAACTAGCAAGATTGGAGCGTTGTCTACATCAGCAATACCAGGTTTTAAATACTTCACATAACAAATTTCTTTTTCATGTCGTGTTTGTCTACTAGTTCATAGGTGGTGTCTGAAACCTTTCTGCCGATAATAAAGGGATCAAGATATTTCGGGGCGAATTTACCTGTGAACTTGTCAGCGGCATTTGATAAAGCAAAATTTCTGCATCAAACCCTCTGACCTGGTAGGTACAGAACAAATCTACGACGCAAATTATATTGACAACTACTTTTCTTGTAGGCTGCATTGAGCTTTTGATGAATATCATCGAAAAGTTTAATAAAGCCGATTGGACGGTAGTCGGTTATTTTATCACGGTCAAATTCCATTAGACCAACTTGTGAGAGACTGGTACCTTTGAATTCTGCACTAGATATTATATGCCGTCTACAAAACGTGACAAAATAAGGTGTACAGCCTGTGGCTTCGTGAAATAGTGTGCGAATAGCACTGCTAATTTTAGGGAGGAACATATTCCACTGATTCTAGTTATCTTGGACACATGAAGCTTGCATAGATATGATAACTCGATTCACTTGTTCAGTTTATTATTTTGAGGGTGATATAGAGCGTTATAGAAAATCTTAAAATATCGCATAATTTTCGAAACTCAGTAGACTTAAATTAAACACCATTATCAGAAATTAGATACTGAGGTACTCCAAATAATAAAAATACGTTGTTTTCGATAAACTTCGTTACTTACGCCGTTGTAGATCGTAAGGAAAGAGTCAAAACAAATTTACTAAAATAGTCCGCGACGACTAAAATAAAACGATAACCACGAGGAGTGGACGGTAAAGGACCGATGATATCTGCAATGAAGAGTTGAAAGAGACGAGAAATTTTAAGACGCGAACTCATAAATCCTGCTGCAGGTTTCTGAACGGCTTTATGTGCTAAACACGTGACACACTTGCGAACATACACGGCCGTGTCAGCACGCATTTTAGGCCAATAAAATCATTGTCGCAATTTCTGGTAAGTTTTTGTAACTCCTGTATGGCCTGCCATGGCTACATCATACGCTTGTTTTAGAATTTCAAATCGCTATGGTTTAGGGAAGACTTTCTTCCATAATTCCGCGTCATCGCAACGTTTAGGGATATCAGTCGAAACTTATACAATACGTCGTTTTCTATACGCCACTATACTAGTATTATTCTTAACTTTATCAACCATACTCTGATACCTTTTAACCTGAAGCAACGCAGCTTGTTTCTGGAATGCTTCAAATTCAATAGCGTCAAGGGGTATCATTGCACGCGACAAGCAGTCCGCCACAAGGTAAATCTTAATTTTCCAATGTAAGGTTTTAAAACTATACTGCTGCAGCTTTACAGCCCAACGACATAGTCTTCCCGAGGGGTCTTAAGCCAGAGTAGAGAGTGGTGCTCAGTTATGACGGTGAATTCCGCTCCTTCGATATAAGAACGTAATTTGTCAAGCGCCCACTCTACTGCTAAATACTCCCACTCTGTGGTGGTATAATTCCGCTCTTATTTACTCAGTGAGCGACTACAAATTACTTTTTCACCCTCTGGATACGATTGAGTTAGTACGGCACCGAGACCGTAACCGCTAGCGTCTATGTGTACTATAAAAGGGCGCGTGAAATCTTGGCATGTAAGTATGGGTGATGATACCAGATATTCTTTTAATTGATCAAACGCTTTCTGACAGAAGGTATCCCATAACCACTTACGGTTCTTCCGCAGAAGAGTAGTTAAAGGTGCGGTAATTGAGGAAAAATCATCCAAGAACCTATGATACCAAGAACACATGCCTAAGAAGCGCCGAATTTCGGAAAATCATGTGGATCTACTTGTAATATGTCTTTATTCACTACTACTGTAAATACTGTAACTGAGGTCGGCAAAATTGACACATCTATTTTCTCAGTATCAAGCCCGCTATATATATATATACATATATATATATATATATATATATATATATATATATACATATATATATATATATATATATATATATATATATATATATGTATATATATATAGCGGGCTTGATACTGAGAAAATAGATGTGTCAATTTTGCCGACCTCAGTTACAGTATTTACAGTAGTAGTGAATAAAGACATATTACAAGTAGATCCACATGATTTTCCGAAATTCGGCGCTTCTTAGGCATGTGTTCTTGGTATCATAGGTTCTTGGATGATTTTTCCTCAATTACCGCACCTTTAACTACTCTTCTGCGGAAGAACCGTAAGTGGTTATGGGATACCTTCTGTCAGAAAGCGTTTGATCAATTAAAAGAATATCTGGTATCATCACCCATACTTACATGCCAAGATTTCACGCGCCCTTTTATAGTACACATAGACGCTAGCGGTTACGGTCTCGGTGCCGTACTAACTCAATCGTATCCAGAGGGTGAAAAAGTAATTTGTAGTCGCTCACTGAGTAAATAAGAGCGGAATTATACCACCACAGAGTGGGAGTATTTAGCAGTAGAGTGGGCGCTTGACAAATTACGTTCTTATATCGAAGGAGCGGAATTCACCGTCATAACTGAGCACCACTCTCTACTCTGGCTTAAGACCCCTCGGGAAGACTATGTCGTTGGGCTGTAAAGCTGCAGCAGTATAGTTTTAAAACCTTACATTGGAAAATTAAGATTTACCTTGTGGCGGACTGCTTGTCGCGTGCAATGATACCCCTTGACGCTATTGAATTTGAAGCATTCCAGAAACAAGCTGCGTTGCTTCAGGTTAAAAGGTATCAGAGTATGGTTGATAAAGTTAAGAATAATACTAGTATAGTGGCGTATAGAAAACGACGTATTGTATAAGTTTCGACTGATATCCCTAAACGTTGCGATGACGCGGAATTATGGAAGAAAGTCTTCCCTAAACCATAGCGATTTGAAATTCTAAAACAAGCGTATGATGTAGCCATGGCAGGCCATACAGGAGTTACAAAAACTTACCAGAAATTGCGACAATGATTTTATTGGCCTAAAATGCGTGCTGACACGGCCGTGTATGTTCGCAAGTGTGTCACGTGTTTAGCACATAAAGCCGTTCAGAAACCTGCAGCAGGATTTATGAGTTCGCGTCTTAAAATTTCTCGTCTCTTTCAACTCTTCATTGCAGATATCATCGGTCCTTTACCGTCCACTCCTCGTGGTTATCGTTTTATTTTAGTCGTCGCGGACTATTTTAGTAAATTTGTTTTGACTCTTTCCTTACGATCTACAACGGCGTAAGTAACGAAGTTTATCGAAAACAACGTATTTTTATTATTTGGAGTACCTCAGTATCTAATTTCTGATAATGGTGTTTAATTTAACTCTACTGAGTTTCGAAAATTATGCGATATTTTAAGATTTTCTATAACGCTCTATATCACCCTCAAAATAATAAACTGAACGAGTGAATCGAGTTATCAAATCTATGCAAGCTTCATGTGTCCAAGATAACTAGAATCAGTGGAATATGTTCCTCCCTAAAATTAGCAGTGCTATTCGCACACTATTTCACGAAGCCACAGGCTGTACACCTTATTTTGTCACGTTTTGTAGACGGCATATAATATCTAGTGCAGAATTCAAAGGTACCAGTCTCTCACAAGTTGGTCTAATGGAATTTGACCGTGATAAAATAACCGACTACCGTCCAATCGGCTTTATTAAACTTTTCGATGATATTCATCAAAAGCTCAATGCAGCCTACAAGAAAAGTAGTTGTCAATATAATTTGCGTCGTAGATTTGTTCTGTACCTACCAGGTCAGAGGGTTTGATGCAGAAATTTTGCTTTATCAAATGCCGCTGACAAGTTCACAGGTAAATTCGCCCCGAAATATCTTGATCCCTTTATTATCGGCAGAAAGGTTTCAGACACCACCTATGAACTAGTAGACAAACACGACATGAAAAAGAAATTTGTTATGTGAAGTATTTAAAACCTGGTATTGCTGATGTAGACAACGCTCCAATCTTGCTAGTTTACTTCTTCTCTTTATTTTGGTCTTATGAGGGAAAAAATTAGGAATTTTTCTTTACGGGACTAGGGAGAAGAGTTATTACAATTTTCTTTAGTTTTATTTCATTTTGGTTTATGTTTCTAGTTTTGTCTTTTACGTATCCTTCACTTCGTTAGCTGGTATTTATTTATTTTATATTCCTTTCGTTTATCAGTGTTAGATACCTATAAATATAACAACTTTATATATATTCTTTTATCGCAATACCCACCTTTTTATAATCATTATTCTAAGTATTTTGTTCAGTTCATACAAATTATAATAATGTTATCCGATATTTTTGTAAGTTAGAGGTTATAATATTTATATATCTTTATTTTAGTTGGTAATACTCTATGTCTTAGGAACTTTTTATCGATATTACAGGTATCTACAATTGGTTTATTTTATATTTCTTTTTCTCATGCATTCTTCTCGTTGAGTCTCTCTCTGTCTTGGTAGTTGGTAGCCTTTGTTTTTAGCACGCGTTAGAGTAGCATTCTCTCTCTCTTTCACTCCTTGTCTTTATCTTTCTTTCTTGTTTTCACTTTTCAGGCGCAAATTTTGAATCTTTTGTCTTTGTTGCTTCTCTTTCCATTTCTTTTCGCAAATTCACACTTTCTTCTGCGTAAAACGCGAATTTACAAGAACAAACCAGTATTTCTTTGGACACTGAAAGGTTGTGAATAAGATAGTGATAAACGGCTCTTAGTAGAGTTTTTCTGCTGAAATCCATTTACGGAGATTTGTCCATTATCTAAAATGCTCGCCGGCTTACATCACTAAAGCCCAAATGTACAACCGCTGTTCAGAATTTCCATTATCCATCCGCCATCACCGCAAGAGACACTTATCTTCTTCCTCCGCCGTCTACCTCCACCAGTTACCAGCTTGCAGAGGATCACTAGAGAAGTGTAAGTGTGGTTGTGCGGTTGTGTGCTTAATAAAGTTCATATTTTCAACTATAGTTTAGTTTACATCATCTCGTAGTTTACCACCTTCTTGAGGAGGAAGAAAAATTTATAATTTACCGTTACTTTCAAATTTATTGTCTCCATTTTGGTTCGCTCAGCCTTCAGCTAATTGGTTTATTTCATGGTGTGTGAGCGTGGATGTTTGCTGTTTATTGCAACGCATACGCAAAAAAAAATTCTTTAAAATTTTCCGGAACTTTATATTATCTTGTGCCTGCGCAGTATTTCACACGGTTCTGTGCGTCTGCACCCACTATTTTGTTTGTAAATCGGGCTGACCAGATCCGGTAGTAAGGTTTATTGTAGTATTCATAGGCCTTTAGGTTCCCAGTTCAGGACTGCAGCGAATTACAACGAGTAGTAGCTGGTGCGTCACGGACATCTATGCATGTTTTTTGTGTTCTCAGTTCACTGTATTGTTTTTTTTTTACGATTATCTTAATCGAGAATATATTTGTCTCTTTTTATTACACTATCTATTTAATGTTTCTCTTTTTTACGCAAAGAGCACTTTTCCTATCCGGCCCTTACGCCCGTCTGCAGGAATAAAATTGTACTATCGCAAAACTATCCGCAATTAGTGGATGGATTAGCGAGCCAGATTGCGGTGGCTTGTAATATGTCTTTATTCACTACTACTGTAAATACTGTAACTGAGGTCGGCAAAATTGACACATCTATTTTCTCAGTATCAAGCCCGCTATATATATATACATATATATATATATATATATATATATATATATATATATATATATATATATATAGATTGATTTATTGCAAAAAGAATTAACTGTAGTACCCTGTCTTGGTGTCTACGAAGGTGACTTAGAGCCGAGCTCTCCAGCTCCAGAACCTGACTGTTCGCATTGTAACATGTCAAAATATGATAAATTTAATAACCATATTTTGCTTTCTACTCACAAGTTTTGGTTAAGAACAAAACTATAAAATGTTTAATCGATAATGGCTCGCAAAATAATATAATAACGGTTGACTGTTGTAAATTTCACAACTTAACCATTATTCCTTTGACAAATTCTAATATAAAGGGAATTGGTTTATCAACCCGTTCAGTTCACGGTTATGTTCTGTTTGAAATAAAATCGATAATTTCATCAAACAAATACAACATAAAAGCTTTGGTAGTAGATAGAATTACTGACAAACTACCTTTATTTGAAATTGACACCTGTCAATATACTAACTTGAAAAATTTATATTTAGCTGATCCAACTTGGTATTTACCAAGTAAGATTGACCTAATTTTGGGGGCAGAACTATTTCCCTGTGTATTGTTATCAGACCATATAGATTCAAGTCCAGCAGCACTTTCCACTACACTTGGTTACATTTTAATAGGAAAAGTTGATAGACTGACTGAAAATAGACAATCTTGTCAATCTGAATCTTTCTGCTCATTTTCTGCACCTTTAAATAGTGATATAGAATCGTGTATGCATAAATTTTGGGAATTAGAAGAAGTTCCACAAAAATTGTTTGATAGTATAGGTAATATTGAATGTGAAAAAACTTATGCATAAACAGTGGAAAGAAATAAAGAAGGAAGATATAGCGTAAACTTACCTTTTGCAAAAGATTCGAATCTTTTAAATTAATCGCGTGTCATTGCTGAATGCAGATTAGCATTTCTAGAGAAAAAATTTAAATTGTCAAACGAATTAAGAAATCAGTATAATGATATTATAACAGAATATTTACAGAAGAGTTATCTTGAGGAGATAAAGGATGACGGAGAAGGTTATTATATTCCTCATCATGCGGTAATACGCGAGGACAAATTGACCACAAAGGTTAGAATAGTATGTACTAGATGCCAGTGCTAAAACAACATCAGGATTGTCCTTAAATGATGTATTATACGTAGGTCCCAACCTTCAAACTAATCTTTTCCATTTATTAATAACATTTCGAATATTTCCTTATGCAATGGCAGCTGACACTAAGCAAATGTATTTTCAAGTCGAAATGACAAAACCACACCGTAAATTTCAGAAAATTATTTATCGTTTCTATGAATCGGAACCAAATCGTACCTTTCAATTTACTACTGTAGCATTTGGAATTAAATCAAGTCCATTTTTAGATAAGAGAACTGTCCGTCAACTTGCCAAAGACGAATGTCATAATTATCTAGAAGCAGCAAAACATGCTGATAGTGATTTATGTATGGATGATTTGGTCACCTCAATTTTAACCTATAATAATGCATCATCAATAATTCAACAAGCAATAAAATTATTTGCAGCTGGGGGTTTTGATTTAGTTAAATGGAATAGCAATTGTACATCACTTACGGAAAATCTTCCCAAGTCACATAAATCTAGCATAAGTCTATCACTAAATGAACAACTAAAAATACTTGGACTAACTTGGCATCCTAAATTTGACATATTCACTTTCATAAGCTCAAAAACTGAAACGTCAAAATGCACAAAACGTATTATTCTGTCAACAGTAGCAAAATTATTTGACGTATTCGGTTTAGTGTCACCTGTCATATTATATGCAAAACTGTTAATAAAAGAATTATGGAATGCTGGAATTGACTGGGACGAAACTCCTCCATCTCGTATTAGTAACAAATTAAAAACAGTTTCCACTTCCTTCTCAACTAAAAATTCCTAGACATATCGGAATTGTTGACAACTGCAATATAAATTTAGTTGCATTTTGTGACGCTAGTCAACAAGCATATGGCTGCGTTATTTATTTACAAATAATCAACGATAAACAAGAAATTGATACTCAACTTTTGTGTTCAAAATCAAAAATTGCACCAATAAAAACTACTACATTAGCAAGGTTAGAGTTATGTGCCGCAGTACTTCTTTCTAAACTTGTACGAAATGTGTATGACATTATTCAACCACGTTACCCAATAAAAAACATTTTTTTCATTCACTGATTCTATGATCTTCCCCGCATAGATGGTCTATTTTTGTAAGAAATAGAATTGCACAAATACATGAAAATCTTAGTCCAAAATGCTTTTACCATGTTTCGGGAAAAGATAATCCTAGTGATTGTATTTCAAGGGGATTGTTACCATCCCAAATGATAAAGCAAGAACTTTGGTGGAAAGGGCCAGCTTGGATCATGAGTCCAACAAGTTATTGGCCACTTAAATCTACAAACCAAATACCGTATGAACAAATTCCAGAATTTAATGTTAAATCTTTTAATTCAATAACTAATGATAAACCTATTCCCTATGAATTGTCTTTCAGAGTATCCAATTCGGATAAGTTACTCAGAATTATAATTTTTATATAAAAATTCATAAAAAAGTTGTCATGTCAGAAACAAATATCAGTATCAGGTATGAACTTGGCAGAAACTATTATTATAAAAGCATTACAACAAGTTCATTTTCTTACAAAAATTGTATACTTAAAAGATAAAAGGTTATAAAGAACAAACATATTACAAAATTATCTCCGTTTATAGACAAAAACGGAATTCTCAGAACTTTGACGTTTGACGCTCAACATCCCATTTTGCTTCCAAAACGGGATCACAGAGTAAATTTAATTATTAATTATTATCATATAAAAAATTGCCATGCCGGTGCTGCCTCATATTATCCATTATAAGACAAAGATTTTGGATTCTTACGGCTAGAAGCACTATAAGAAAACAAATCCGTCAATGTAACAATTGTTTCAAAGTCAATCCTGTCAATGTACCTCCAAAATTGGCGGATTTACCAACAAACCGTGTTTGTGAATGAAAGGCATTCTTCCATACCGGAGTTGACTTTGCTGGTCCAATCAAAATCATCCTTTGCAGATGTAAGAGCCAGCACTCCCAAAAGGTGTACAAGTGCCTCTTTGTTTGTTTAGCTGTGAAAGCAATACATCTAGAATTAGTGCCAGATTTCACAGTGAATTCGTTTATAAATGCATTTAAAAGATTTGTAGCACGACGAGGCCCAATTAGTTGCTTGTACTCAGATAACGCAACTACTTTCATAGGAGCAAAAAATAGACTAAATGAATTATGTAAATTTTTACAAACCAAACTATTTCGCGATTCTTTAACAAAAGAACTTAACAATCAAAGAATTGAGTGAAAAACAATACCTCCCCTATCTCCTCACTTTGTGGGCTTGTGGAAAGAGAACATAAGAAGTTGTAAAAGACATTTATATCGAGTCATCGGAGCACAACTAATAACATACGATCTTAAATTCAAGACATTTATGCACATTAAGTGCTGAACCTAGTTTAGATATTCTTACACCTTCACATTTTCTAATGTCAACTCCACTTCAACAATTACCTGCATATAATCTATCTGTTAAACCGATTTTAAAAACTCGGAAAAAAATATTAGATAGTTTAATTAATTCATATTGGAGCAAGTGGAAATTAGAATATCTAAATACATTGCAAACACGACAAAAATGATGTCAAACTAATAAACCTTTAAAAATCGGCCAAATAGTCATTGTAAATGAATTAAACACAATGCCAATGCGATTCCTTTAGGAATCATTGAGCAAATTTACTTTGGTAAGGATAACATTGCAAGAGTGGCGTTAATAAGAACAAAATTCGATTCATACAAACGACCAATAATGAAACTTTTTCCTTTACCAAATCAATGACCATTTTATTTAATCTCTTTATTTAGTTCTTTTATTATTGAATTATTCGTTGAAATATATTATATTTGGCTGTCAAATAACTTCTCTTGTCGTTATGACAGCATTCTTTGTCAACATGACAACAAATGTTAACTTGACAACATCTGTCAGTGTTGACAACTTTTGTTAATCTGAAAACATCTGTCAATGTGACAGTACCGACAATTAAACCACTTGCTTTAAAAGCTGATTATAATTTCGAATTTAAACTTTAAAAGGTTGCATGCTGTCGCGGCGGGAAGATGTTTACGCGTAGTCTGCCACTAAGAGGCAATGTGAAGCTGGAACAACCACTTCGGCGCAACTCAATGAAACTAAACGCGAAATGTAGTACTCATTAATTACTAATTTATTACAAAAAAATAAAATTTATTACTATTACCATTACCGAGAAAAGGGTGGTTGTTCCAGCTTCTGAGTGAAGCTAGCACAACCCCATTATTTTCAATTTTTTTTAATGAAAAATTTAGTACTCATTAATTACTAATTAATTACACTAATCTATAATTTATTACTATTACCATTACCGAGAAAAGGGTGGTTGTTCCAGCTTCTAAGTGAAGCTAGCACAACCCCATTATTTTAATTTTTTTTTTAATGAAATATTTAGTACTCATTAATTACTAATTTATTACACTAATTTATAATTTATTACTATTACCATTACCGAGAAAAGGGTGGTTGTTCCAGCTTCTCAGTGAAGCTAGCACAACTCCATAAAAAAAGTATTTTTTTTTAATGAAATATTTAGTACTCATCAATTATTAATTAATTTAGAGTTTATTACATACAATTTAAAAACAGGTACTTGTTAAAATTAACAATTTTTAAGCGTTTTTCTGGAGTATCCGATACAAGTAGCAGTGGCTTAGTTGGTTAGTGCGCTTCGACCCGCTGAGTGAAGTGTGAGATCTTGGGTTCCCCTGTCCTGTAATTACATTTTGGTCTGTTGGAAAGTGTAAATTAGATAAAAAAATAAATAAACAAATACACACCGCATTTGTTGAAATATTATGTTTTGCCAAAATTTTCACACCAAATATGTTTGTAGGATACTGTAATTAATAAATATCAAGTAGATTGTTGTAGTAAACAACAATACCTTCTCAAATCTAATATACCAATTTAGAAGGCTTATGTTGGAGTAATAAATTGTTACATAATAAATAAACACAGCATTTATTAAAATATTATATTTTCTAGCAGGTTTCACTACAAATCTGCTATAGGATACTGTAATTCATAAATATCAAGATGATTGTTGTAGTGAACAACAATACCTTTTTGAATATACTATTTTAGAACGGTTGTGCTGGAGTAATAAATAGTTACATAAAAAATAAACATCACAGTTATTAAAATATTATATTTTCTAGGAGGTTTTATTACAAATCTGCAAGTAGGATACTGTAATTCATATAATTTAAGATGATTGTTGCAGTGAACAACAATACCTGTATAAAGATACCATATTAGAAGGGTTGTGCTGGAGTAATAAATTGTTACATAGAAATTAATCACCCCAGATTTGATATATTATATTTTCTAGGCGTTTTCACTTCAAATCTGCATGTACGATAGTATAATTAAAAAATATCACCATGATTGTTTCAGTGAACAATACTACCTGTTTAAATATACCATTTTGGAAGGGTTGTACTGGAGTAATAAATTCTTACATAATAAATAAACATCGCAGTTATTAAAATATTATATTTTCTAAGAGATTTCACTACAAATCTGCATGTAGAATATTGTATTTAATAAATATCTCGATGATTGCTGTAGTGAACAACAATACCTGTATAAAGATACCATTTTTAAACAGTTGTGCTGGAGTAATAAATTGTTACATAAAAAATAAACATCAAAGTTAT
This sequence comes from Stenolophus ochropezus, assembly GCA_035578165.1. Taxonomy (NCBI): domain Eukaryota; kingdom Metazoa; phylum Arthropoda; class Insecta; order Coleoptera; family Carabidae; genus Stenolophus; species Stenolophus ochropezus. Next base: position 4,890,944 of record JAQOWZ010000003.1, read on the forward strand.
TAAAATATTATATTTTCTAGGAGGTTTTATTACAAATTTGAATGTAGGATACTGTAATTCATAAATTTTAAGGTGATTGTTGCAGTGAACAACAAAACCTGTATAAAGATACCATTTTAGAAGGGTTGTGCTGAAGTAATAAATAGTTACATAATAAATAAACACCGCAGTTCTTAAAATATTATATTTCCTACGTGTTTTCACTTCAAATCTGCATGTACGGTACTGTAATTAAAAAATATCACTATGATTGTTGTAGTGAACAACAATACCTGTTTAAATATACCATTTTGGAAGGGTTGTGCTCGAGTAATAAAATGTTACATAGAAATTAAACACCGCAGATTTAATATATTATATTTTCTAGGCGTTTTCACTCCAAATCTGCATGTGTTATACTGTAAATATTAAATATCAAGATGATTGTTGTAGTAAACAACAATACTTGTTTAAATATACAATTTTAGAAGGGTTGAGCTGGAGTAATAAATTCTTACATAATACATAAAAAACGCAGTTATCATAATATAACATTTTCTAAGAGATTTTACTACAAATCTGCATGTAGAATATTGTAATTAATAAATATCTCGATGATTGTTGTTGAGAACAATACCTGTAATGGTAATGGGGTAATAAATTGTTACATAGAAATTTAATACCGCAGATTTGAAATAATATATTTTCTAGGTGTTTTAACTCCAAATCTGTGTGTTGGATACTGTATCTGCATGTACGATAGTAAAATTAAAAAGTATCACCACGATTGTTGTAGTGAACAACAATACTTGTTTAAATATACAATTTTAAAAAGGTTGTGCTAGAGTAATAAATTCTTACATAATAAATAAACATCGCATTTACCAAATATTATATTTTCTAAGAGATTTCACTACAAATCTGCATGTATAATATTGTAATTAATAAATATCTCGATGATTGTTGCTGAGAACAACAATACCTGCATAAAGATACCATTTTAGATGTATTGTGCTGGGGTAATTCATTGTTACATAGAAATTTAATACCGCAAATTTGAAATAATATATACTGTAGGTGTTTTCACTCCAAATCTGTGTGTCGGATACTGTAATTAATAAATATCAAAATGATTGTTGTTGTGAACAACAATACCTGTTTAAATATATCATCTTTGAAGAGTTGTGCTAGAGTAATAAATTGTTACATTATAAATAAACACTGCAGTTTTGAAAATATTATATTTTCTAGGCGTTTTCACTCCAAATCTGCGTTTAAGATACTATAATTAATAAATATCAGGATGATTATTGTAGTAAACAACAATACCTGTTTGAATATCCCTATTCAGAAGGGTTGTGCTAGCGTAATAAATTGTTACATAATTAATAAATGCCCCGGTTAATTAAAATATTATATTTTCGAGGAGGTTACACTACATATCTGCATGTAGGTTATTGTAATTAATAACTATCAAAATAATTGTTCTAGTAAACAACAATACCTGTTTAAATATACCTATTTCGAAGGGTTTTGCTGAAGTAATAAATTGTTGCATAATTAATAAATGCCGCGGTTAATTAAAATATTATATTTTCTAGGAGGTTTCACTACATATCTGCATGTAGGATATTGTAATTAATAACTATCAAAATAATTGTTATAGTAAACAGCAATACCTGTTTAAATATACCTATTTAGAAGGATTGTGCTGGCGTAATAAATTGTTACCTAATTAATAAATAACGCGGTTGATTAAAATATTATATTTTCTAAAAGGTTTCACTTCAAATCTGAATGTAGGATACTGTAATTAATAAAAATCATGATGATTGTTGTAGTGAACAATAATACCTGTTTAAATATACCATTTTAGAAGGGTTATGCTGGCGTAATAAATTGTTACATAATTAATAAATACCGCGGTTAATTAAAATATTAAATTTTTAAAAGGTTTCACTACAAATCTGAATGTAGAATACTGTAATTAATAAAAATGAAGATGATTGTTGTAGTGAACAACAATACCTGTTTAAATATACCTATTTAGAAGGGTTGTGCTGGAGTAATAAATTGTTACATAGAAATTAAACACTACAGAATTGAAATATTATATTTTCTAGGCGTTTTCACTCCAAATCTTTGTTTAGGATACTATAATCAATATATATCACGATGTTTATTATAGTGAACAACAATACCTGTTTAAATATACCTATTCAGAAGGGTTGTGCTGGCGTAATAAATTGTTACCTAGTTAATAAATACCGTGGTTGATTAAAGTATTATATTTTCTAAAAGGTTTCACTGCAAATCTGAATGTAGGTTACTCTAATTAATAAATATCAAGGTGATTGTTGTAGTGAACAACAATACCTGCTTAAATATACAATTTTAGAAAGGTTATGCGGGAGTATAAATAGTAAGAAAATATATAAACACCGGAATTATTAAAAAATTATACTTTCTAATAGGTTTCACTACATGTCTGTGGATAGGGTATTGGAATAAATAAATATCACGATGATTGTTGTAGTAAACAACAATACAATTTATTACTCCAGCACAACCCTCTAAATAGGTCTATTTAAACAGGTATTGTTGTTCACTACAACAATCATCTTGATTTATTAATTACAGTATCCGACACACAGATTTGGAGTGAAAACGCCTAGAAAATATATTATTTCAAATCTGCGGTATTAAATTTCTATGTAACAATATATTACCCCACTACAACACATCTAAAATGGTATCTTTATAAAGGTATTGTTGTTCACTACAACAATCATATTGATTTTTATTAATTACTGAATCTTACATTCAGATTTGTAGTGAAATCTTTTAGAAAATATAATATTTTAATTAACCGCGGTACTTATTAATTAGGTAACAATTTATTACTCCAGCACAACCATTCTGAATAAGTATATTTAAACAGGTATTGTTGTTTACTACAATAATCATCGTGATATTTATTAATTATAGTATCCTAAACAAAGATTTGGAGTGAAAACACCTAGAAAATATAATATTTCAATTCTGTAGTGTTTAATTTTTATGTAACAATTATTACTCCAGCACAACCCTTCTAAATAGGTATATTTAAACAGGTATTGTTATTCACTACAACAATCACCTTGATATTTATTAATTACAGTATCCTACATTCAGATTTGTAGTAAAACCTTTTAGAAAATATAATGTTTTAATCAACCGCGGTATTTATTAATTAGGTAACAATTTATTTCGCCACTACAACCCTTTTGAATAGATATATTTAAACAGGTATTGTTGTCTTCTACAACAATTATCTTCATAGTTATTAATTACAATAACCTACATGCAGATATGTAGTGAAACCTCCTAGAGAGTATAATATTTTAATTAACCGCGGTATTTATTAATTATGTAACAATTTATGACGCCAGCACAACCCTTCAGAATAGAGATATTCAAACAGATATTGTTGTTCACTACAATAATCATCTTGATATTTATTAATTATAGTATCTTAAACGCAGATTTGGGGTGAAAACCCCTAGAAAATATAATATTTTCAAAACTGCAGTGTTTATTTATTACGTAACAATTTATTACTCCAGCAATACTCTTCAAAAATGGTATATTTAAAAAGATATTGTTGTTCACAACAACAATCATTATGATATTTATTAATTACAGTATCCGACACACAGATTTGGAGTGAAAACACCTACAGTATATATTATTTCAAATTTGCGGTATTAAATTTCTATGTAACAATGAATTACCCCAGCACAATACATCTAAAATGGTATCTTTATGCAGGTATTGTTGTTCTCAGCAACAATCATCGAGTTATTTATTAATTACAATATTATACATGCAGATTTGTAGTGAAATCTCTTAGAAAATATAATATTTGGTAAATGCGATGTTTATTTATTATGTAAGAATTTATTACTCTAGCACAACCTTTTTAAAATTGTATATTTAAACAAGTATTGTTGTTCACTACAACAATCGTGGTGATACTTTTTAATTTTACTATCGTACATGCAGATTTGAAGTGAAAACGCCTAGAAAATATAATATATCAAATCTGCGGTGATTAATTTTTATGTAACAATTTATTACTCCAGCACAACCCTTTTAATATGGTATCTTTATACAGGTATTGTTGTTCACTGCAACAATCATATTAAAATATATGAATTACAGTATCCTACATGCAGATTTGTAATAAAACCTAGAAAATATAATATTTTAATAACTGTGATGTTTATTTTTTATGTATTTATTTATTACTCCAGCACAACCGGTATATACAAAATGGTATATTCAAAAAGGAATTGTATCATCTTAAAGTTTATGAATTACAGTATCCTACATACATATTTGGTGTGAAAATTCCGGCAAAACATAATATTTCAACAAATGCGGTGTGTATTTGTTTTTTTATTTCTTTATCTAATTTACACTTTCCAACAGACCAAATTTTAATTACAGGACAGGGGAACCCAAGATCTCACACTTCACTCAGCGGGTCGAAGCGCACTAACCAACTAAGCCACTGCTACTTGTATCGGATACTCCAGAAAAACGCTTAAAAATTGTTAATTTTAACAAGTACCTGTTTTTAAATTGTATGTAATAAACTCTAGATTAGTGTAATTAATTAGTAATTGATGAGTACTAAATATTTCATTAAAAAAAATACTTTTTTATGGGGTTGTAATTCTCGGTAATGGTAATAGTAATAAATTATAGATTAGTGTAATTAATTAGTAATTAATGAGTACTAAATATTTCATTAAAAAAAATTAAAAATAATGGGGTTGTGCTAGCTTCACTCAGAAGCTGGAACAACCACCCTTTTCTCGGTAATGGTAATAGTAATAAACTCTAAATTAGTGTAATTAATTAATAATTGATGAGTACTAAATATTTCATTAAAAAAAAATACTTTTTTTATGGAGTTGTGCTAGCTTCACTGAGAAGCTGGAACAACCACCCTTTTCTCGGTAATGGTAATAGTAATAAATTATAGATTAGTGTAATTAATTAGTAATTAATGAGTACTAAATTTTTCATTAAAAAAAATTGAAAATAATGGGGTTGTGCTAGCTTCACTCAGAAGCTGGAACAACCACCCTTTTCTCGGTAATGGTAATAGTAATAAATTTTATTTTTGCGTAATAATTTAGTAATTAATGAGTACTACATTTCGCGTTTAGTTTCATTGAGTTGTGCCGAAGTGGTTGTTCCAGCTTCACATTGCCGTAGTAGGCGTAGTAAGAGGTGTCACTATAGCCGTCTTCAGAGTCCGCCATACGTCATAAGTTAATTAGATCAGAGATGTAAAATTGTGATATGGAATGTTTTTAATTGATTTTTGTGAATAATGCTAATTGTTTTTTGTAAACATGTTATTATTTCAATATATATTTGTGACCTTATAATTTTGGAAAATTTCAAACCTTTGTTGTGAATATCATTAGACCTTGAGGAAATTGACTTTCAAAATTATAAGAATATTTTGAAAACAAGTAATTAGTTAATTGAACTATTTCTATTTATATTTGTTTGCGACGTTTAAACTTCAGGGAGAGCTCTAAAAATAAAAAATATATAATGTGTGACAAAGAATTCACAGTAATTACAACAGGACAACTGAAATATAGAATTAATAACAAATATTTGGTATTAAAAAAAGAATATATAGATAATTTAATTAATTTAGAATTAGTAATTCAGCAAAATATTATAAGTTATAATGTGAGGTATTTTAATATAAACAGTATTTATAAAAAAATAATGCAAGACATATCATTATATAGTTTTAGATATAATTATAATTTAGATAAAAAGTTTGTATAAATATATTCATGAATAAAATTTAATTTTTAAGACTTTATGTATAGAGTTATTTACTTATTATTATTATAAGACTTATAAAGATTTAGAATATGTACATAGGTTTATAGAAAGAGAAAATAAATATATGATTTAAAATTTTAAATAAATTTTATTATTTATATCCACAAAATTTTAGGTGTTCTTGCGAAATTGAAAAATAAAATTTACCTGCATATTTAAATATTCAAACCAATCGGTATTTACTTGTTAATTACAAATGTCATTAACTCCATATATTAAAAACCGAATCAGAAAATTTGGTTAAATTATTCGTGTACTTGTGCTTGTTAAACTACATTGTGTACGTGCAGATAAGGCCAATCAAGAGATTAACAATTTGAAAGAAATTTTACGGATGTGCGAAAATATTACTGATTCTGAAAACCGTCAACAAGAGCAGGAATATTATGAAGGCTTTTTTAACATATGCGAGAACATCATTGATGTTTCTCTTCAAAGAGGATATGGAGAAAATTTAGAGTATGTAGAGCGACCTCGATACAACATTATATCAGATGAAGAAAAGCATTTAAAACAATTGAATTTATCTGGGCGAAAAATTACTTTGGATTCGTCACCCGAAGAAAATTCTGTGCAATGGTTTCAAGAAGGGCTCAACAGTCTTGTGAAATATGTGTTGGAATCAGTAGATCCTACTGATTATGTTGGATTCATATTTCACAATCCACGGTTAGAAAACAGTCCAGCGTGGTTGAGTTTCAGAAGAGCCGATCAATTGCACATAGACGTAGTGTGGAAAGCATTACAGAAAATATTGCAAAGTAACAAAGAGGTGTTTTCTTACGGACAGTTCAAAATTGAAATGACAAAAGTGAAAGAGCTTGCTGGTTTAGGAAGAATAAAGGGCCATAGGTTACCATACGCCGAATTATGTCGGATAAAAAAGGGCATTATCAAAATAAATAATGCCAATAATTTGTGTTTGCCTCGGGCATTAATTGTTGCAGAAGCCTGGGTCAAAAAAGATCCTGAGTGTATGAATATACAGAAAAATATGAGAGGAATACAGATTGCGAAGGCTCGTGAACTAGTGGCAAAGTCTCAGGTAAATATCTCTGAAAATGGAGCAGGTATTCACGAACTTGCAGATTTCCAACGATATTATACTGATTACAATATATGTCTATATGAGTATACTACGCGTGGAAATGTAATATTTGAAGTTGCAAAAGGTAAAAATTTACCAAGATTGAATCTTTTGTGCCATAATAATATTACAATGTGATAAAAAGTTTAACTGCTGCATTTTCATGTATATATTTTTGTGAGCAATGTCATGTGCCGTATAATATGAGACATCGCCATACCTGTGAAAATAAATGCTCATATTACAAATATTTACCTGATTTGCAATAAGTTGCATGTGAGCAGTGCCACAGAAAATTCCGTGGACAACAGTGCTACGTGAATCATATGAATAGTGAATGTCAAAGAGTGAATAAATGTACACAATGTTTAAAACTTATGTGCAAATAATAAGCATGTGTGTGGTGAAAAATATTGCCTGTTATGTGATTTGTACCAGAAACAAGATCATCTGTGTTACATGAAGCAAGACAAAAGTGAATTAAAAGGTGAAACGACTTTGAAACCCGGCAAGAAAAAAAGACTGGGGAAGACTTTGAACATGAAGTGAATTTGTGTGTTGTACAGCAATCGTATTCTGTGTGTTGTAACCTGGACGATTTAAAACAATTCTGTAGCTCATGTGGTATTCGCCAATATATGTATAAAAAAGATCCACTTAAAAATTTTATTACATATGTTCTATTACCACGTACTTCTTTCACTTCTGTCGTATGTATAGCTTATAATTCAAAATCTTTTTATTATTTTATTTATTATTTTAAAATATTTAGTCGAAGAACATAACTTTAAACCAAAATTAACATTTAACAGTTCCAAAATTATTAAGATACAAATTAATCATATCAAATTTATAGATTCCATTAATTATTTACCCATGTCTTTATAGGCTTTGCCAAAAGCAATGGATTTACCACCATCATTGAAAAACGGTTATTTTCCTCATTTTTTTAATACGATAGAAAATGAAAATTAAGTTGGTCCGCTACCTTCACCTGAATATTATGGTGTAGATTGATGTCCATTTCTTTAAGACAATTTTTTTTGGATTGGTATGCAAAAAAATACAAAATAATGCCATATTTGACATGCATATTACGACGTGCATGTGAAAAATTTTGGAAAACTTTTATCGAAGACTGTAAAGTGTGTCCATTTACACAGGCTGTTACAATTGCATCAGCCTGCAATCGTGTCTTTCGACGTATGTTTTTAAAACCTCAAACTATTGGCATTATACCTTTGAAAGGTTATTGGTTGAAAGATAAACAATCAAAGATTGCTTTACAATGGTTATTACATCTGGAAAACATACGTGGTATTGAAATTCAGCATGCAGGACGTGGAAGTGAAACTTTTATTCTTAATTTCAAAGTAGATGGTTATTACGTTCCAGATAAATTAGTTTTTGAATTTTTAGGTTGTTTTTGGCACGGTTGTACATCATGTTATAGAACGAAAAGAGATAAAGAGGTTTTTAACAAATCTAATGAAACTTTGGAACAAAGATATGAGAAGACGATGAGAAAATTAGACAAAATTCGAAATTTAGATTACACAGTTATATATGTTTGGGAATGTGAATTTAGAAAAGACTTGAAAAATTACACAAATCTGGAAAAACAGCTTAATAATTATGTTACTTTAAATTATCTACCTTTACAACCACGTGATGCATTTTTTGGAGGACGGACTGGGAACACTTGTTTGTTTAAACAAATTAAAAATAATGAAAAAATTAAATATGTCGACGTCTGCTCACTTTATCCCTATATATGTAAATATGGCAATTATCGTGTTGGCCATCCCAAAATTTTTGTAAGCAAGGAATGCGACAATCTATGTCCGAACCATAATATGGACCAGATAGAAGGATTAATAAAATGTACCATTTTACCGCCGTCAGACTTGTTTCATCCGGAGTTGCCGCGAAAAGCATAAGGGAACCTAATGTTTTTTTTTTATGCCGGACATGTTGCGATAAATTAGAGCAAGATAAATGTACACACACAGATGAAGAGAGGGCATTCGTCGGTACCTGGGTAGCAGATGAAATCCGTTATGCGTTATCTGTTGGCTACAAAATAATTAAACTGCGCGAAGTGTAGCAGTATAAAGTGACCATGTATAAAAAAGCTATAAAGAAGGGTGGATTATTTGTGGAATATGTGGATAACTTCTTGAAAATGAAACAAGAAGCATCTGGATATCCACAAGAATGCACTGACGATTCATCCAAGGTTAACTACATCCAGAATTATTTTGATAATGAAGGCATACAGCTGGATCCATCGAAAATTGAAATTGACAAAGACGATGAGATAGCAAATGAACACAAAATGGCCTACTTTAATGCTAGAAGATTTAATGATGTACATGTTGCGGAGCAAATAGCAATAAATAGTTTTCATGAGGATTTGTGGAAAACAAAAAATTGGCACAGTTTAATTGGTCGTGTATGTCTTCAAATAAAAACAAATTTTGAAGTATATATTGGAGGAAACTTGTACCCATGGAATTTACTAAGAGAAAATAAATAATACAATGACTTTTAAATATATAAATTAATACGATTAAGAGTAACATATGTTATTAATAATTGTCAATAAACAAACAGTATGTAACATTTTATTTTGTTGAAATATAAGCCACGTACTTGAATATGCGAATATTAATATTTATTTACTATTTACACACACTCATTTTAAAATTGGCCGAAAGAAATAAATAGAAGAATCTAACTTCAAATTCAACGGCCGATGCGCAGCCATCATAAAGTGATCCATTCATGTAGGGATGTAAAGTAAAAAATTATTGTTTTCTATAAGTATATTTGTATTTATTATGTGTACTAAATAAAATACTTATTTACAATTATTGACTTATATTGAAATAATAATGGAACATATACCTTACAAACTAATAATTTTCATGCTTATTATAATTGTTAACAGTTTTATAAAATCACTAGGATTGTAAAAGATGATTTGTAAAGAAACATTTTAAAAACAATTATCGAAATAATAATTAACCATATATCTTATTAATCTGTCATTTTCATATTTATTACATTTATTAAATGTTACAAAATCTTGATGATTATAATTATTTACTCTAAATAATAAATACATTAAACAGTAATAACCGCAAATCAATGTAGTAGTACAATCTTGTAGAGCAGCTGTGTTGTAAGTCCATGTTTTCGTGTTACGTTTTAAAAATTCTTCGTGATGTCTGACCAAAGTAGCTCTTCCAAAACTGTCAAAATACAATCCATGGTCATTACGATCGATAAAAGTAGCAATCCAGTGTAGACCAGGTTTGGTATCAGAATCGGTGTTAACAATAATTGTGCATGGATAATTCACACGGTGTGGTAATCTATTTGCGGCATAAACTCCATAGTACCCTGAATTTTGGAAATTTCTTTTGAAGATCGTTTCTAACTGCACAGCATTCATATATAATGTTTTCAATAAACCATTATTTCAAAAGATACATATTTCGCACAGCACAAACCATGCCTTCGTGTGATGCAGGTAATATACAGCCTGGGACGTCTTTATTATCTGATAACTTCAATAACGATGGGCATCCTACATCCGCTAATTCTAGTAAATCATCTCTACGTAAAATTTCTTGAATTATATTCTTTTTTTCAATTACTTTTATGTAAATTTGATCTGAAGTTTTAAATATATTTTGTAATATATTAGGTAATTGATTATATTCCACATAGCCGTAACGCCAATCGAACCTTTGGCAATTATATTTCAACCAGTTGGCTTTTTTGTAATACTTCTCATTCAATTCCTTGATGTCGACTGGCGCTTTAAATACGTTATGTTGAAAATATAAACCATTTACAGAAATTATGGCTAATTCTTTTATAACAAACTTGTCCGTATTTCCGTAGAAAGGTGCACATCAACAATGTAACTTGTCATGACGATGAATTAAAATGAAATTTTTGAAGATAACATTTATTTTATTTTAATATAAGATATAAATTAATTTTAAATATAGAATTATTAACACTAACTACCATAATTAAAAATTACATTTCTATTTTTATCAATTTCAATTATATTATCGAACTCCGCATAGATGACATAGTTTACAGTGTTCTCCAAAGCAGATTCGAAACCAATTTCTATTCTCAGAGATCCATGACGGGTCAAATTCCAGTGCATCATTGAATTGGCTGATAAATCAGGAGTTAAGTCAAAGGCAGCTAAACAATAACCGTCGGGGTAATCTTGTCGATTGATTTCGTTTCCAGTATTTACAAAATGTATAACTGTTCCTGAGAACAATGTATTATACATTTGTATATATGTTTTTTACCGCTAAATGACTGTTGTAGGGGTTTTGAAGGTAATTGTGGACCATTTACAAATAAAGATAAATAATACATTTTAAAATTTTCAAAGTTAAATGGATTTGTTGTATAATCTCCATTAAACGCTTTGTTAGATACAAAGCCGATGACACATCGTTTAGGGAGTTGCCCTAAGAAGATATTATCTAATGATTTTCCCTGCACGTCTGATGGAATTGTCACAGCTTTCACTTCGGCCCTGGTAATCGTGTATTTCGCTGTATTTATTTGTAAAGCTGTATTATGCGCAAGTAATATGCTTGGATTTAATTTCATTCGTCGTACAAATAATGTGGCTTCGTTTATATGGACTTTATAAATGGTTGTAGGTAAAATTAGATGAAAATTATCACGCGATCTAACTAATCGCATTCTCATTTCGACACCATTAATTAAAAATTTTTCTTGATTAAATATATCAACGTGTAGATGTCCAATTAAATCAACATTTTTGCTTAACTCTGTAAATTTTTGTCGTTTAATGTATCCTCCATTAAGAGCATTCGTAGTATCCATTTTCCCCGCTTAATCTGCGTATCATAGAGATGAGGTAAGATGAGATTTTTTTGCATCTTTAGCATAATTCAGTAATGTTTCTATGTAGGCTCTATAGGGGTATGTATTGTTCGGTGGAGACATTAATTGCTGGTTTAAATAAACAACAACTTGGCTAAAAAGTGAATGAAGCCAGTTATTAACAGGTGCTACACTGTCAACATCCGCAGCTAAATCTATATTATCATTTTTAATAATTTTTGCATTTATATACAGCATGGTCTGTGATAAATCTAAATATTCTTCTCCGTGTCCAGGAATTACAAATTCAATCGGTAAATCTTCGGTAAGCGATGATAAAGGCTAGTAATTAATCTATTGTCCATTTTCAATACTTGTTTGGGTCGGAGGTACTGCAAAGATATCTAACTCTGTTTTTACACACTCGCACAACTCAGAATGTAAAAATGCCATTTTAGTTAAATACTAGCGTATTCTCGGCTACGCCGAGCATTCCCTAGAGCTCCGCTGTCAGTGCAAAAAACAAATGCCGATCGACATGAAACAATTATTTCATATTTGCACTCCAGGCCTCTCCAAGACCTTTCATTAGATTGCAAACACGATATACTTCCAATAATTTTTTGCAAAAGACAAAAGCCGGTCGGCATAAAACATTTTTGTCATTTATGTACCCCAGCCCTCACCGAGACCTTTCATTTGATACTAAACACGACATACTTCTGACAACTTTCTACATAAAACAAAAGTCGATCGACATGAAACATTTTTATCATATCTGTACGCTAGCCCACACCAAGACTTTTCATTTGATACCAAACGCTATAGCCGATCGACATATAACATTTTTGTCAATTTTGTATTTTAGCCCTCAACGAGACCTTTCATTAGATACGAAACATGACATACTTCTATTAACTTTTTGCATAAAGCAAAAGCCGATCAACATAGATAGTTTTTGTCAGTTCTGCACACGAGCCCTCAACAAGACCTTTTATTTGAGACCAAACATGATATACTTTTTAATCCTTTTTGCAAAAAACAAAAGCCGATCGACATAGATCATTTTTGTCAAATCTCTACGCGAGCCCTCGCCGAGACCTTTCATTAGATACCAAACACGACATACGTCTATTAACTTTTTGCATAAAACAAAAGCCGATCAACATGGAAAATTTTCTTTTTTATACACCAGCCCTTACCGAGACTTTTCATTCGATACAAAACACATATTGCTGATAACATTTTGCAAAAAACAAATTCTAATCGACGTAGAATATTTTTGTCATTCGTGCACTCCAATCCACATTGTGTCGTTTCATTAAAATCCAAGGACGAACTACTTGTAACAACAAAACAAATGCAGATCGACGTGACATATTTTTCTTTGTCATTTCAAAACCGGCCCTTATGGTTCTTTTTCTTTTGATATCAAACACAGCAAAGTGTTTAGGAATATTCGGTTTTAATTTAGTTACTTTATCACACATTTGGCAACATTGACTTTTGACATTGGAAACGTCAAAATTTATATTAATTAAATACGTTATGTTTTAAACTTAAATTAGTTGTAACACCTTTGCTCAAGACTAATATAATTGATACTGTATTTACTTCTTTAATATCAATGTTCTAAAAAAAGTTATAATCGTTTAAAGTTCATAGACAGATTGTCAAAAGTGACGGATGACAGCGTGACTCTTCTTAAATTTAGACATGGCTACTGGGATCCATTGTTTCAAGTTATTAGTTTTGCACTGTTTTTATTTTTTTACACAAGAACCACTCACAGTAAAAATATGAGACCCCCAAAAGGCACAACTACACATTATTCCCTGCAACCTAAAAAAAATTACAACAATACCTTTCATAGTTAATGTAGTTAGGCTTGTGACAAAGTTTGGCGATCGTCATGATGAAAATAAATAAACATCACCGACATGTTTTAAACTTAAATTAGTTGTAAAACCTTTGCCCAAGATTATTAATCATGATACTGTATTCCCTTCTTTAATATCAATGTTCTATTTGAAAATACAATCCTTTAAAGTTCATAGACTGATTGTCATATGTGACAGATGACAGGTTGTTTCTTTTTTAATTTAGACATGGCTACTAGGATCCTTCTAAAATTTTTTGTTTCAAAATGAAAAAAGTGTGTAGTTTTTATTAATTTACGCAAAAACTGCTCGACGTAAAAATATGAAACACCAAAAAGGCACACCTACGCATCATTCTCTACAATTTGATATTATTATACATAACAATTTCATAAATGGTTAAGGCTGTAGGTTTGTCCGAAAATTTGGCGGTCGTCTTGATGAAAATAAATATAGATTAGGACACATGCCTTTTAGTATATAGGACTAGCGAATTCTCGGCTACGCCGAGCATTCCCTAGAGCTCCGCTGTCAGTGCAAAAAACAAATGCCGATCGACATGAAACAATTATTTCATATTTCCACGTCAGTCGTCACCTAGACCTTTCATTAGATGGCAAACACGATATACTTCTAATATTTTTTTGCAAAAAACAAAAGCCGGTCGACATGAAACATTTTTATGATTTATGGATCCCAGCCCTCACCGAGACCTTTCATTTGATACCAAACACGACATACTTCTTACAACTTTCTGCATAAAACAAAAATTGTTCGACATGATACATTTTTATCATATCTACACGCTAGCCCACATCGAGACTTTTCATTTGATACCAAACACTATATACTTGTGACAACCTTTTGCAAAAAACAAAAGCCGATCGACATTGGCCATTTTTGTCAATTCTGCACACCAGCCTTTATTGAAACATTTCATTTGATACCAAACACCACACTTCTGACAACTTTTTGCAAAAAAACAAATACCGATCGACATGGCACATTTTTGTCAATTCTGCACGCTAGCTCTCATCAAGACGTTTCATTTGAGACCAAACTTGACATACTTTTGAGAACTTTTTGCAGAAAACAAAAGCCGATCGGAATGGAACATTTTTGACAATTTTGTACGCAAGCCCTCGCCAAGACCTTTCATTCTATACCAAACACGACTTATTTCTCACAACTTGTTGCAAAAAACAAAAGCCGATCGACATGGAACATTTTTGTCAATTTTACATTTCAGCCCTTAACGAGGCCTTTCATTAGATACCAAACACGATATACTTCTATTAACTTTTTGCATAAAACAAAAGCCGATCAACATAGAAAATTTTGAATTCTGCACACCAGTCCTTCCCGAGTCTTTTCATTCGATACCAAACACGACATATTTCTGACAACATTTTGCAAAAAACAAATTTTAATCGACGTAGAACATTTTTGTCATTCGTGCACACCAGTCCACATTGTGTCGTTTCATTGAAACTCAAGAACGACCTACTTCTAACAACTTTTTGCGAAAAACAAATGCAGGTCGACATGACAATTTTTTTCTTGTCATTTCAAAACCGGCTCTTATGGTTTTCTTTTGATATCAAATATTTGATTTTTATTTAGTTACTTTATAATTTGGCAACACTGTTTGTATTAAAAAATAGAAGTTAATTTTTAAATATATAAATTAATATTGTCAATTCTAATACAACTGCCACCCTCTTCAGTGAAGTTAGTTTAAGAATATTTGGTTTTAATTTAGTTACTTCATCACCCATTTGGCAACATTGACTTTTGACATTGGAAACGTCAAAATTTATATTAATTAAATACGTTATGTTTTAAACTTAAATTAGTTGTGACACCTTTGCTCAAGTCTATTATTTATGACACTGTTTTCAAATCTTTGATATCAATGTTCTATTAAAAGATACAATCATTTAAAGTTCATAGACAGATTGTCAAAAGTGACGGATGACTACATGATTCTTCTTAAATGTAGACACGGGCTCTGGGATCCATTGTTTCAAGGTACCAATTTTGCACAGTTTAAATTTTTTAAAACAAAAACAGTAAAAATATGAGATCCCCAAAAGGCACTCCAGCACATTAGACCCTACAACTTGAGGTTGCTCCGATGTAAAAATTTGCCGATTCTCTTGATTATTTAAAATATATATAGATATATATTGAGTGAATCTGTCAAAATAGTATATGACGTTTATATAGTTGAATTCAGAAAAAAGTACTCTATCGAATAATCTAAAAATAAAGATATGTTCCCATTTAAAATAAGAAAGTTGTGTCCCGTATTTAGAGAACCACTGGTCGAAAAAAAAATTTTTTTTGCTCATTGTATTAGTCTTGTAAAATGGTGGTTCTTTGCTAATTTAACCAACCTCGTAGCTCTTATAGTTCTCGAGATAGCAATGGTGGCACGCTTAAATGGAACAACCTGTACATCTAGGAAAACAATCATACTATTAAGACTACTTTTAATAATATATAATGGATGAAACTAATAAACATTTGTTGTAATGTATATTATTTATTTATAACCATTTCAAAGCGGTACGCGAGACCGTTTAGGAAATAAATAAAAATATATGTTTAATTTGTCAAGTTTTGAACTTGAGGAATTTTTTTCACTTTCTTCTACGGGGGATGCTACTATGTGTTGTACGTAGAAACATTTGTTGTAATGTATATTATTTATTTATAACAATTTATAAGCGGCACGCGAGACCGTTTAGAAAATAAATAATAATAACTTACCAGTTGCTCTGGTTTGAGACCGCCTCGATCCTAATTTTTTTTTATTATTTATATTTATTACAATTTATAAGCGGCACGCGAGACCGTTTAGAAAATAAATAATTATAACTTACCAGTTGCTCTGGTTTGAGACCGCCTCGATCCTAATTTTTTTTTATTATTTATATTTATTATTTATATCATACCTTGAAAAAAATTATTCAAAGATGAATTTAACTAATTTTCATACATTCTTTTTTATTATACATTAGCAAAATTTGTAGTTTCATACAATACATTAAGTTTGACAGCGTAACTGTCATCATTTGACACAATAAGTATGAAGTTAGTTAAAGAATATATAAAAATGTATTATTTTGATAATAATTATCTATTTTATAAATATAAATAATGTGAAATAACATACCGAAATTTATAAACTGATACATTTTTATATTGCCAAAAAAAAAATGATTATATTCATGTTTTTCTGTTGCTATGTTCATTTATATATTTATGAAGCTGAATTATATATGTATTTATCTACAACTATTGTTATTGTTATTAATAATTTATTTTTCATTATAAATATCAATTAAATGATTATAAAAGTATAATAAATACAATTTGAATAGTTATTTTGAAATTTAAGTGCTACTTTGGCGCCATCTGTTGAGGTATATATGAACTACTCACACATAACTGAAAATTTATATTTCCGTTAGTTGTAGATAAAATGACCAATTTTTATACGTTCTTTTGCATTATTTCTTAATGAAAACATGAATTTTCGTGCAGTTCAAATACATTCAAGTTCGACTAAGAGCTGATGCCATCAGCTGGTAATCAAGCACACTACTCGGTGAATATTTGGTTTGAGAAGGTGTTTATTGTTTCATACATCAGTTACAAATGGATAAATGGATAGATACTTTGTTTATGTAAACGTTTACATCTGAGAAATCATCTCATTACATTATAAAATACTACAGAATTTTGAAAAATGTAATCTCTATTGTAATTAAATGTTTTCATCAGAAATGTAAAGAAATACGTAAAGAAAGAGTAAATTGCAATTAATAAAAGTTTAATAAAGTCCAGATACATAATTTATTTATATACTAATTATTGTACATTAAATTGTTAAACAATTCTCTCCTAAACTGTATGAAATAAAGGCTTGTCAGTTTTTCCACGTAAGCAAACAAAATCTATAGTCTAACTATCTAAAATATGTATAAATTAGATTTAAAAAGTATTTATATATAAGGGAAGAATACTGTACAGTATGAATTTACCTTTGGAAGTGTTTGAATAGTAATCAAATATAGTTTTTTAAACGTCAGATTGTAAATCAATTTTGAAATGCAGTTTTCTTCACTAAATAATCCATTCTGAAATATTCTTTAGTTTGCATTTAATAAAGAATATGTTTTACTATTACTTATTTTTATAATTATTGTCCAATAGATTGTTTGAGTTTATTAAAAATTTCATGTTAGAGTATCTGAGTACGTGTAGCTTATAGTCTCATCTAAAAAATAAAATATTTAACTAATAATATATAAATATTTATATTCTATATAAAAGTACCTGTATTAGAGATGATTTCTTATTAAATTTCGTACAATATTTCATTATACATTTTAGTAAATATGACATTTTTCACTTAGTTGTCTCCAACTATAGTGTCAAATAAACCATTTTTGTTAAATTTTATAATATCGTGCAATTTTTCTGGTTTTATTTTCAAGGATACGTTATAATAATGATTTTCATCCAACGAATTGCCTTATTATAGAAAACGCATTTCTCGATTAATATTTGGTTTTAGAAAGTGTTTATTGTTTAAAATATCAAGGATAAATGAATAATTGGATAGATACTTTGTTTTTATAAACGTTTTTATCTAAAAAATCATTTCATTCAATAACAAAATACAATAGAATTTTTAAAAATCAAATCTTTGTTGTAATCTGAAATTTGATGAAAGAATACATAAAGAATGTATAAAATGCAGTAACTTACAGTTTATTATAATCCAGATACATAATTCAAAATAATTATTGTACAATAAATTATTAAACATTTCTTCCAAGTGGGTATGAAGAAAAGGTTTGTCAGTATTTTTAAATAAATCTGTTTATAACTGAATACGACGCTCCTTGATTGAATTCCATAATTTATTTTTTTTTCAATAGTGTTATTATCCGTAATATTATGTTATTTCTTTTCTATAAATATATTCTTGTTTGGATATCTTAACCAATTAAAAACTATAACTGCAATGAAAACACATATCTAAATACAGCCAAGAATATATAATATATTAAACTAATTTTACTATATATTTCTCCAAGCAAATACGAGACTTGCATTATGATTGTTTGATTATATTGTAAATAAGGTTTGCCGGAAATTATTATGTACAATGCACTTTTATAATAATTAATTACACTTCAGTAGTGTTATTATCAGTAATTTTATGTTATTTCTCTTCTATAAATGTACTATTGTTTGGGTAACCAATTAAAAATTATAACTGAAATGAAAATACATATTTAAATACAGCGAAACAAATTTAAAATGAAATACTTACATCACAAAGTGTATTGTACATATTATTTTAAATATAGTTTACTTTATATTTCTGTATATTTCTTTTTAAAAATATCAAACTTGTGCCACGAATTTTTTGATTGACTGACCAAACGTCAAATGTCATAAAATTAAATATTTAAAATACACCACACTTAACATTCAATGTATTTGTATATATTTCGCTCACTATTATAATGTGTAAAAATATAATTACCTTTACAATATCTTTTTTCATTTTCAAAATAAATCAATTAAAAGTTTCATAGTGAATTGTCAAAAATGACGGATGGCACAGTAATTTTTTTTAAATTTAAACCTGGCATCTTGGATATTTTTTTCAGTTTTGTTCCAGTTTTCCTTTTTCGCTTAGTTTTCGATTTTTTACACAAAAACTAAGCACGGTAGAAATATGGGACACCCAAAAGCGATTGGTCCTCATTAAACCACATCTAATAAAATAATATTAAAATTATTCAATGAATGGTTTGACCTGTACCCGTGAGCAAAATTTTTGCGATGCTCGAGATGAATCCAAATATAGATAGATTGATAGATATATAGATAGTGAATCTATCAAAATAGTATATGACTACCGAATTCTCGGCTACGCCGAGCATTCCCTAGAGCTCCGCTGTCAGTGCAAAAAACATATGCCAATCGACATGAAACAGTTTTTTTATATCTTCACGTCAGCCCTCACCGAGACCTTTCATTACATTTAAACACGATATACTTCTATTAACTTTTGCAAAAAACAAAAGTCGGTCGACATGAAACATTTTTGTCATTTATGTACCGCAACTCTCACCGAGACCTTTCATTTGATACCATACACGACATACTTCTGACAACTTTCTGCATTAAACAAAAGTCGATCGACATGAAACATTTTTATCATATCTACACGCTAGCCCACACCCAGACTTTCCATTTGATACCAAACACTATATACTTGTGACAACCTTTTGCAAAAAACAAAAACCGATCGACATAGTACATTTTTGTTAATTCTGCAGGCTAGCCCTCTCCGAGACCTTTCATTTGATACCAAACACGACATACTTCTGACAACTTTTTGCATAAAACAAAAGCCGATCGACATACAACATTTTTGTCATTCGTGCACACCAGTCCGTATTGTGTCGTTTCCTTAAAACCCAAGGACGACCTACTTCTAACAACTTTTTACGGCAAACAAATGCAGATCGACATGACACATTTTTTTGTCATTTTAAAACTGGCCCTTATGGTTTCCTTTCTTTTGATAACAAACACAGCAAAGTATCAATTTATTTTATTTATAAATTAATATTGTCAACCCTAATACAACTGCCACCGTCTTCAGTGAAGTTAGATTAGGAATATTTGGTTTTAATTTAGTTACTTCATCACACATTTGGCAACATTGACTTTTGACATGGGAAACGTCAAAATTTATATTAATTAAATACGTTATGTTTTAAACTTAAATTAGTTGTAACACATTTACTCAAGTCTATTATTCATGATACTGTTTTTAAATCTTCGATATCAATGTTCTATTAAAAGATATAATCATTTAAAGTTCATAGGCAGATTGTCAAAAGTGACGGATGACGGCGTGATTCTACTTAAAGTTAGACATGGCCTCTGGGATCCATTGTTTCAAGGCAGCATTTGTGCAAAGTTTTAATTTTTTACACGAAAACTACTAATAGTAAAAATATGAGACACCCAAAAGGCACCAGATCTCATTAGCCCCCACATGTTAAAAAAAAATTATAACAATCACTTGCATGGTTCAGGCTGTAGGCCTTTACAAAAGTTACTCGATACTCGTGATGAATCTATAGATAGATAGATATGTAGATATATATATATATATATATATATATATATATATATATATATATATATATATATATATATATATACATATAGTGAATGTAATCGTTTAGTATATAGGATAACGCGCATTTTTTACGCAGATGTTCTTATTTGGATTCTATTACTTTTCTCCCCTCTATCTTCGCCAACTTAGGACCACAAGGTTGAATGAAATAAACCAATTGTCAAAAAAACTTTTTTGGCATCTGTATTTAAATAAAATATTTTGGATACGTATTTGAAATGGTATGTGACAATAAATTTCTATTATGCTGAATAATACTTATATTTACATTTCATTTTAAATCAGAAACACAAAATATAATTAAAGTATTGTCTGTCAGGGTAGACGCTGGTGTCCTTTGGCTGTTACCAATGGAGATACTGGTGTCTGCTGTAAATTTTCGGCAACTTTTTTTATCTGTAATAATTATGCATGTTAAAATCATGCCAAAGTTGTGCAAGCGTCCGCTTGTCTCCAGTGTATTTATAAATAGAGTATTTTTTAAATTGTTTTAAAATATCATTAAATGAATGAAGTATACCGGTTTCGATCGTATTTGTATTTATATATGTTTACTACTTACAGGTATTCATAATAATGTTATTGTGTAATCGACTTTTTAGCCATGGTAATCAATTTGGTAAATATCTTTAATGAAAAACTGCAATACAGCATTAGAAGATTGAAGAATAAATAATTAAGAACTAAAGAAAATTTTAATTAAACTTATTATATACAAATATCTTAATTAACCTAACACATAAAAATATTTTAAATAATCTTAAATTTACTAACATAATTTAAAAATAACCTACTTAATTTTAAATACCTAATTAAAGTTTTTTCATAACGTTAAGTAATGCCCACCATTGCTTCATTTTCTGTAAGAAATTTTGTATATGAAATGTATATATATGTTTATTACAAATGTTTATTATTTACTTGTGCATTATTTCTGTTTCCCCTGTTGTTACCGCGGTAAGCTCCGCGGTTGATTCCGCGGGGATTTCTGCGGTAGTTTCCTCGGGGATTTCGGCGGTAGTTTCCTCGGGGATTTCGGCGGTAGTTTCCCCGAGGATTACCCTGGAAACTGCTGCGCTCCAGTGCTTGGTTCTCAGTCTCAGGTCTTGACTCGCCCCGGGCCTGGCCTGAGGACTCGCCATTTGTGTTTTTCCTGGTTTGTCTGTAACATATTCAGTAACTGTTTTTTTTTTAAATTGCACTTCTAATGCCATTTATATATTTTTTGCAGTGTTATTTATTGTCCATTCCTTGACAAATTTATATTTCTAATCAGTTTTTCATTTTTCGTTCATGTTTATGTGTTAAGTTCTAACTATTCTTAAATTAGTTTTAAAAATATGTTTTATTAAATATTAAACTACTGTACTTGTAAAGAAAATATTTTTTACGAATTAGTTGCATTAGCAAGATTAAATAAAGTAAATATAAAATAATTTTTATATGCACTGAACGGTAAGTAGTAATAAAAATTTTTGAAATTGTTTATTTAATGAATTTTACTTTTTCTTATTCAATTCAAATTTGATATCTAAAAATTAATTTTAACAAACGAATAGTGTCAAAATGTAAAGAAATTTATATTAATTTAAAATAACATTGCTTACAATTTAAAATTTTTAACGTTTAATTATAATTGAGATACACAAAATAGGAAAGAAATAAAATATTACAATAAATAATAGTGACAATAAGTAATGTAGCAAAAAAACTTCTGGACGGCACGATTGAGTCTTCAGAAATCCCTGCAAATGCTAACGGAAAACCGCTAAAAAACGTTAGCAAAAGACGATAACTAAACAAAAAGAATCACGTGAAATTATGACATAAACCAGTAATAAAAGAATATCGCTTACATGATTTGAGTATATTGGAATTGTTTCAGCCATAAAGGAGTCGAAGAAGCAATGAGGAAAAAGCTAAAACCAAAGAAACTAAAGTATACGAGGTGCTATCCAAAGTTTTCGAGACTGGTGCTGCCATCTGTTGAAAACCTTACCTTTGACTAATGGACACCATCACCCTTGAAGTAGTTCCCATCCGCATGTACACACCGGTCCCAGCGCTTCTGCCACTGGTCAAACGTTTTCTGGAAGTCCTGTTCTTTGAGGGTGTTTATCACTGCCAGTGATGTTTTTTGAATCCTCTCTAGAGTATCGAACCGACGGCCTTTCAACTTGAGTTTCAGTTTTGAGAATAGCGCGAAGTCGCAAGGTGCCAAATCTGGCGAGTACGGTGGGTGGGGTATAACCGCCATGTTGTTTTTTTGCCAAATAGGTCCTGGTGAGCAAGGACATGTAACTGGGCGCGTTGTCGTGATGCAGCAGCCATTTCCCTTGACGCCTGGTTCGGGCCGTCGTCGCCGCACGTTTTTACATGATCTGAGTATATTAGAATTGTTTCAGCCATAAAGGAGTCGAAGAAGCAATGAGCAAAAAGCTAGAACCAAAGAAAATAAAGTATACTCGTATATCACGCCCAACAGAGAATGTTAATAAGATTTGACTTACTTTATTTAGACATTGCAAAATTTTCTCGTAGAATTTTCGACGTTTGACTTGAAGAATGTTTTTTTATTTAATGCATTAAATTTTATATATAATTTTGAATATACGACGAAATTTTCTTTCACTGACCAAACATATATGCGTTCTGTTAACAACACATTTCGATGACTCATCCTGTATAATAATGTATTTACCATTACTTTTCAACTTCGTCGACAATAATAGAGTTTTTCGATGGCAGCAGAATCGTTAGCGAATAGGTTTCCATTTCCAGTTCCAATGAAACGATTTCAGATATGTAATAATTGCAAATTGCAATAGTCTAAATAATGATATACTCGTATATTTATTCTTCGTCGTACTTTATAGGTACAATGCAGTATTGATTCAGTTTCTTAAATCTATAAATATGAAATCTACAAATGATATTTTATAGAACTTAAGAATAACATACCATTTTATATTGTTGTGACTCATAAAGGTTTTTGGTATTTGTGTATCTTTTTTATATATATTGTGAATTTAACTTTTAATTAGTTACATTAGTTTAAAAATTTTCTACATTTTTTTAACAAATATATAATTTTACAATTTTTTTTATATTGTGTATAACTTTTTTAATAAATTATTTGAGTTGCCAGATAATTTTTAATATTAAAAAGTTTAATAATTTCAAAATATAAATGTATAACAATTTTAATAATATTTTCATTAATATTTTAAGTTACAGAAATATTTTATTCAGGTAAAAGTATACGAGTAGTTTACAAAATGTTGTTCTTGTTAAAATTGTAGAATCTTTAACATAAAATTAAAAATAAATTTTTATAACCTGGCAACTCGATTACATACAAACATTCACACAATCAGTCATACGTTAGCGATTTATTACTCTCTTATTTTTCTTTTATTGGATCGCTTTGTGGTTTTTTTTTATTATAATGTTGTAATGTGCTTCATTTGCTTAATTCCAACCAGCCATTATGTGTGACGAATAATTATGATGAAGCTTGTATATTTTTTAATTTTTTATTTATTTTTATTTTTTAACCACGGGCTATTATAATATTGAAGCAAAGTACAGCAAAAATCCCAAATACCACTGGTATAGGGTTTTAAAGTCTTATGTAACAAGTCATTGTCTTGCCAAGTCTACCAAGGAATTATGGATTATATAATATACATTAGGTATATAAAAAAAACAACAAAAAGATGTAAATTGAATATATTCTAATCAAATAAAATGTAGATAATATTTGAACTTTTATATAGATTTGTAAAAATGAAAATTTTGTTACTCAAATTCATACAACAGTGACAATGACTTGCTTACATAACACTTCAAAACCCACCAATGATAGTTGGAATTTTTACCATACTTTGTGGTTTTGTAGTAGTATGTAGTATATTGCCAAATAAATGTGTTCATATTCTGTTACATGAATTTTGAGGTACAATGGTAGACTGGCCTGCCCACATGTTGCGATTTATTATATACTTTTGTTTAACGTCACATTTTTAATACATTTTATATAGAGACGCAACATGTTTGAACTTAAGCCTGGTATTAGATAGTTTTCGTATAACGTCTTCATTTTTAGATGGAATTAATTGAATATTATTGACAGCGGTATAGTTTAAGCTCTATTAAAATATTTATTATTGAATAAAATTATTAATGCAAACTAATGACTGTTGTATTATAATTAAATAATCTGTCTTTTATCAAATATAGAGTATATAAATAAAATTAAATATAATTTGAACTTTTAATGTAAAAAAATATAAATATTTTTTTCCTACGACCACTGTTAAAAATAGTATTTTTAACGGTTGCTTAGCAAGTTAAAAATAACAATTTATAACACAGTAAATACTTTTAAAACGTTGCCATTGACAACGTGTTAAAAGTAAAAAACAAATTTACTTTTAACACGTCTTATGTTCAGTTGTTCATAACAAATACATCATTACCTGTCATAAATGTCATTCTAATGCTTAGTTTTTATTTACTAATAGGTACATAACTGTGGTCGTAGGAAAAATAGTGTATGATATTTGTGTTAAAAGTGATTTTATTTCATTCGTGGGGTTTGTTAAACTCGGCTTCGCCTCGTTTCAAACTTCCCCACTCACTCATAAAATGTCACTTTTAACACTTATATCATAAATAACTATTATAAACCTACATATAAAATAGATTTCCTTTTTATCATTAGATGTAGGGACATTTTTATCAGTAAATAAAATTTTAAATGTATATTTTTGAAAATATTAGTAACTTACTATAAACCAGGATTTTAGACGTTAGTGAAAATTTTTCTAATGCTAAACCATTGCATTATACTTTTAATTTTATTTATGTTTTTCATTGTAAGTATTATTTTATTATCTTTTATAGTTATATTTTTAACATTTTCAATTTGTCAAGATTGTCATTGCTTTATTTTTTCTTTAGTCTATTTATTATATACTTCTAATCATTAGTTTTATTTTTTTGCCTTTTATAATTCTTTTTATTATACTTTCATTTTGGCAAGGTTCGTAAAATTTGTAAAAGGGGCAATGGTTTTATCAGACTTAAGTTTTTTTTATTACCTTTTACAATATTTTACGAACCATTTTTCATGTTGAAATAATCTTTCTTTTTTATATTAAATACATGCAGTGTATGCAACGAAGCGCGAAACATAGGACTTAAACATGGGATTTAAAAAAAATTGCCTACAGTCTCTCTCCCGATAGATTTAGAGAAAAACTATAAGAGTACCAACTTGTCCAAAAGTAAATTCTATTTCAGATAATGTAGAATTTAATTTTGAATAACTGCTTACGGTTATAGTTTTGTTTTAAATGTATCAGAAGACAGAGTATTCGCAATTTTTTCATATCCTATGATAAAGTCTTATGTTCCGCGTTTCGTTGCACATCCTGTATATTATATATATTGTATATAATATATTTAACAAATCAAATATTGTCATCATAATAACTTTTTATTATATTATATATTTTAATTTACTTATTTCATTCATATTATTTTGTATTAAATTTATCAATAATGTTTCAACATGCTTTTATGTTATACTTTAAATTGATAATAATAATAATAATAATATATTCTTTATTGTATTAGTGAATTAATACAAAGGCGAGGTTCAGCCAAAGGCTGTTCTTCCACCTAACCAAGAACCAACTATCTACATATACCAAATATAGCATAATGCTAACATAAAAAACATAAAGTAATGCAAAATAGATATGTTTCAGGACAAAAAAGATATAACAGTGAAATACAAAAATATATACTACATAATTACGGCTAACATTAAATGCATAATTAGCGATTCATTTTCTTTACAAATTTGATAAATGAATTTACAGACAGAGATTTCACATCGTAAGGAATGGAGTTGTATAAAGAGGGTGCAAGATAAGAAAAGGATCCCTTAAATTTTGACTTTCTATATGCTGGAATTATATATAAATCTTTGATACGAAATGAGTAATTATATTCTCTGTATTTTAGTTTATCCAATAAATAATAAGGAGAGCATGTTTTTATAATTTTATGTACTTGACAGAGATACAATGTTTTTACGCGATTATTTATAGATGTCATATTGGCTAATTCACGATATTTACTTATGTGATCGTATTTACGTACACCGTAAGCGAAGCGCAAACAAGAGTTTTGAATTAATGTAATTCTATTTTTATCTGTTTCCGTCAAGTTTGGTATATAGGAACAAGCACAATAGTCAAAAGTGGGTAGTATAAGGGCATATATCAAACGTAATTTTACATTAATAGCAAGATCATGTCTGAATTGGTATAGATGACGCAATTTAAGTCTCGCAGCAGTAAGCTTTTTATTCAAATGTTCTTGAAATTTTAAATTTTCATCTATTATCAACCCTAAAACATTTACTGATGAACTGCGTTTAAGTATTGTGCCATCTAATATTATATCAGGAAACGAATCTCTGTTTCCAACTATTATGAAGGAGGATTTATTCGCATTAATTTTGAGTCCATTATTATTTATCCAAACAGATAATTTGTCAAGTTCATCGTTAACAACTTTACATTGTTCAAGTATTTTAGAAGGATGTATAGATGCTAGGATTGTAGTATCATCAGCATATGAATGTGGAGTTGCAAAATTTAGAACAGATGGCATGTCGGCTATATAGATTAAGAAAAATAACGGCCCCAAGATTGATCCTTGAGGTACCCCACAATCAAGGCTATAAAGACGTGAAATTGATGTTAGAAAACAGACCTGGAAGTTTCTGGCATTGAAATAATTTGTACACCATTCAACTGCACTGTCAGAAAAATTATAATATTTTAACTTAGCAATTAACATATTGTAGTTGACCATGTCAAATGCTTTAGTGAAATCTATTTGAATCAATAAGGAAATGTACGATTTATCGAAATTGTTTAATAAAATGTCAATTATATTCAAAAGACATGTGTTGGTACTGTGTCCAGTCCTAAATCCAGACTGATTCATAGGCAAGATATTTTTTTCAACTACATAATCCATAATTTGAGAATAACAAATTTTTTCGAGAACCTTCGACATTGTTGGTAGGATACTTATTGGTCGTAAATCATCAAAACTAGCACATTCTTTACGCTTCGGTATTGGTTTTATAATAGCTGTTTTCCAATCATCGGGTATAACACCTTCCAAAATGCACATATTAACTATGTGGGTAATGTAATCAGCTATTTTAGGTAGGATAATTAAGATCATTTTTAAGGAAATATCATCAACTCCAACAGCATTGGATTTAAGATTTCTCAAAATATTAACTACTGTATCCGTGTCCACAGTTTTGAAAAAAAATTGCTGGTCAGGGTTCTCCTTGTATTTATTATTCAAATAAGAATTTAATGTATCGTTATTTATGTCAGTTGTACAAATATTATTTAAAAGGTACTCAACATAACCTTTAGGATCACATAAATGTTCTGGTATGTGCTTTGCTGATTTCTTATTCACTCCCACTTTATCCAAATTTTTCCATAATTTTTTACTGTTCTGGATATTATTGTTAATTTCGCATTCAAGAAAAATTTGCTTTTCTTTACGTATAGCTGCTGTAGTAAGATTGCGTAATTGTTTGTAATACGAAAGTTTTGCATCAGTTTTATTTTTTTTGTATTCAATGAATGCCTTATCTCTTTTCTTTTGCATTATTTTAATTACGGGTGTAATCCAAGGACAGCAGTTACCAGTAATTTTTATAGATTTGATAGGAGCATGCTTATTAAATAAGGATAAAATGTTGGTATTTAAAAAATTTAATTTATCATTAATATTATTGATCAGAACTATATTATTCCAATTAACTTTCTCGAAATCAGCAAAGAACATTTCAGAATTGAAATTGTAAAAATCTCTGTAAGTAATTAATTTTTGAGGGGGAACACATTTTGGCAGATTCAGTACACAATATACACCAAAGTGATCTGAAAAATCGGTACAGTCTATAACTCCCGCATGGGAACTTATATTTTCATTTGACACTGCAATAATGTCTAACAGAGTTTTGGAAGCAGGACGTGTATAATTTCTTATTAATTGGTGCATATTGTGTGCAGCTAATACATTCGTAATGAATGTTGAGCGAGTGTCTTTTACCAAAAGATTAATATTGATATCACCTGTAAGGATTACATCATCTGCCTGTATTAAATATTCTGCCAAAAGTGGATCTAAAATTGACAATTCATTGCAAAATTTAGAGTGTGGATTATAAAGTACAGCTAGAATTAATTCATATATGTTAACAGAAATTTGTATCCACAAATGTTCCACATTGTCACATTTGAATGATGAAGTGTCCAAAATTTTACAATGTATGCCACTGCGAACATAGAAAGCGACGCCTCCACCACGTTTATTCAATCTTTCAGTACTAATGAGATCATAATTTTCAATGTAAAATAATTGTGGAGGTGAAGTTTCACTAAACCATGTTTCACTTACAGCTAAAATATCAAAATCATAATCATGTAAGAAATCCTTAAATGTAGTAAAACAATTATTGAGCGATTGAGCATTAATATGTCCAAATGTAAACGTACTATATAATTTTGCATTACAAACAGCTGTGTTTGACATAAAAGTATAAAAAATACACAAAGAAACGAACAAACCAAAACTAGCGTCAAGAGTTCATTGCACCCATGCATGTTCTGACACTGATCATTGTAACTTTTTATAAATAAAAAACGATATTGCTTAAAGAGAGTCACATTTAAAGAACATTATAATAAATAGCACGAAATTATGAACTCACTTTTTTTAAATTTAGATCACTAAAATTGTTAATATAGATCTTTTTATCTTTATTAATTTCAGACTTTGAATTCACACATACACGGCCATCATATGTCCACACATTCTTGAAACCGAACTGATCTGCGGCGGCCTTGAATAATTCGAGCCTACTTTTTGAAAGATCTTCACGGATAGTGATACCAGTACCTTTTAGCATTTTCTTCACACTAAAAACAGTATTCCTTGTCCGGTAGCTTACAAATTTTACAATTATTGGTCGATGTTTATTATTTGAAGGCCTTCCTGTACGATGACATCTATCAATATCATTTTTAGACAATGTCACATTCAATTTATTTCGGCATAATTCTACTACTTGATCATCCACAGATTCATTTTTCAATTCAGGTACACCAAAAATGCGCAGATTATTTCGGCGCGTATACTGTTCCAGATTATTAACAGATTTTTCACAACTTTCGCATGCAAACTTTAAATCAGTGTTTTCTTGTTTTATTGCCTTTATTTCGTCTTCTAAGCACTTTATTTTTTCACTAAACACTTTCTCCACCGCCGCTGTCACATTGATCACAATTAATTCTATGAACTCTTTGTTTGTACTCAAGTTATGAAATGAGTCAGTAATCATTTTAGAAATGGTACTACGGTCGTCACGAGAAAGCATTTTGGATATCACTTTAAAAAGAAAAAAAAGCTGATTTAAATCACTTAAAGCAAAAAATATCGGATTCTGCAGAACACACAATAAACACGTCTAGCACAGTCGAACGCTCATACTAATCCTTATAGCTTTTGCATTTTAGATTTTTAAATTTCATTAATATAATTTTTATAAACATACTTGATATGACATTTTTTTGTTATATAATTGGTTTAGTGTACATTGTTGTATTTTTCAACATGATTTTAATATTTTAAATTTGTCAATTATTACAATGATTTCTTCTCGTTTAATTAAATTTTTTTAATTTATATATTTAATTCATATTATTCCTTTTTATATTATTACAAATTCTCAATTTACGTTTCAAATTTATAATGAATGTATCCACATGCTTTTATTTTATACTTTAAATTGATCTTTATTGCTTTCTCATATTCAATTTGTAATATATGTTTTATTTTTTATAAACATGTAATTGGTATGACATTTTTCAGTAATATAATTAGTTTACTGATTAAAATGTAATTGTACATAAGTTTTATTTTTTAACATTTTAATATCTTTTACTTTTATCATCAAATATTTTGCCTAATAGTTTTTAAATTAATTATAATGCAATTTAGATATTATTAATATTTCGTTCATAATTGTTATGAAGATATTTTAATGAGGTAGAGTAGCTAAAATAAAAGTCTGAAATAATTGCAATCAATATAATTAATGAAATAATTGTACACTCTGATACGAAAATAACAATAAATATATAATACGCCAATCACGTCTTCTAATTTGGAACACCCTGAAAAGGAAAGTCAAAGAGTAAGCTAATGCTTAGTGAAACACATTGCCCACAACTACATATCATTCGCACACACAACAACACTCACACTCAACAACAAACCAGGTAAGACGGGTAAAATTGAAAAGGATACTCCTCGAAAGGAGTGTCACATATCGAATCCACGATATGCCGGCTACCGAATCCACGGTAGCAGAACACTCGAAATCCATCGAGCAACTTGACATCTCCCACAGTGAGTTATACCAAGGCTTCAGGAGTATGAGTGAAAGCCGAGTACAAACCCATACTCCACCTCCCCACCGAGATGCAAGCGAAACTAAGGCACCTGATCTAGCAGGGCACCGTTGGCACCAGGGTACCCTGGTGCGTCGCGCCTCGGCTTCACCCTCCTGTCAATGCAGTGTTAACGGGTTTACGCGCCGCGGATAGGGATAGGATAAAATCAAGATCACACTACAGTAAATATACTGTCTCACACTCAGTAACTCATAAGTATTGTGTCTCACCTATTGAATCAAACACCTCCGACACTTATCTCACGACTGCCGATAGAGTACTGATTCAAATAAACAATAACTGCATGTTATAAACTCTGTGTTATCAAACACATTGTAACTAATTAATTCAATTAAGAAAGATTGGGAGTGAAGTAAGTTGTTATCTAATGCTTGTAAATAATTACCCTCTAACAGTTCGGCCATCCTGAAAAACTCTCGCCCTCGAGAAGTTAATTTTCAATTCCATGAACATCATCATCTGACGCAGTCTGTTACTTTCTGAATTATTCATCTAATCTTTTACTAGTACCCATCGTTTCATGTTGTCCACTGCTATTACGTTTTTATATCCGCATCTCATGCTCCTATTTGATCCATTCATTTCCACAACTAGATATCTTCGTTTGAATAAACCTTCTCTATTTTAAATGGTCCAGCATAATGTAGTAATATTTTTTTTTTACTGTTTCCCTCTATCACTGTATATTATTTCTTTACAAAAACAAGATCTCCGCAACTGAATTTTTGGTGGAGCTTTTGTTTTTATGTGAAATCAAACTGCTTGTTTTTGTTGATCGTTTTCTATTTTCTTAGCAACCTCTTGTCGCGTTTCTGCAATATCGATAATTACTGCTCTGAATTTTGTTCGTCAACCTTGAGTCATTTGGTGCTCTTGGACGGTAACTGTACAATAATTCGCTAGACGTTTTTCCAGTTTCTGCGCAATTAGTATTATTAACTGAGAATTGAACTCCTGATACTCTCTTATCCCAATGTTTGTCATCGGTCCTGGAAGTTGCTAAGGCAGCTAAAGCTGTTCCGTTGAACCTCTCACCACTGGTCCATAATGTTTTGTTTTTTTACTGGTAACGCACCGATCTGCGGTAAACTAACTTCATCAGCTATAAATAAAAGCAACGTCTTGTCATCTTTAAAAATTCGTATGTGTAGCAATTCTGTCAGTGATTGTCCTACAATCATATCAATAACTTGTATCGAATTCGGTTCAATTGAAATGTCTCAAGAGGCTACATCCGCGACGGATTCAAACGCACCGGTAACCCCGAGACACACTCAAGAGGCTCCGTATATCAGGCAACCCCGAGACACACTCAAGAGGCTTCATCCGCGGTCCTACAACCCGGAGACACACTCACGACGGGTTCTACGTATCGGTAACCCCGAGATACACTCAAGAGGCTCCATATATCAGGTAACCCCTAGACACACTCAAGAGGCTCCATCCGCGATGGATTCAAACGCACCGGTAACCCCGAGACACACTCAAGAGGCTCCGTATATCAGGCAACCCCGAGACACACTCAAGAGGCTCCATCCGCGCCAAACGTATCACATACTATATCGCTCTACGAGTTGATCGTCGAATAAAGCATCTCAAACCAAGCGTTAACCCACAAATATACTATCTCCCATTATACGTTAACTATTAAATAAACTATTCCATACTACGCATTAACCATTAAATAAAATATCTCACAATACGCTTTAAACATAAAATAAAACCGCTCACACTACGCGTTAAGTATAAGATAAAAACCCTCTCACCTGTTGTCACAACACGCTCTCTTAATAAGAATTCGCAATGAAATCATTTCACGTTCTTTACTACTAGAGTATCAAAACGGAACTATTTAAAATTAACTTACGGAGTTGAAGTAATAGTGTACCGTAACCATTTACGTAAGACAATAGAAAAATGAATAGTAAATACATTCCTAAATTAATAAGGGAATTAAATTAAATAAAAGTGGTTATAACATTCGACTATCCTGACTTAGTCCTTGTCCTCGAGGACATCTTATACTCCTAACGTATCTTCATCCTGTGCTGTGGTGTCGCTTTCCGAACTATCCGACAAATCTTAGTATAACAAAAGGTTGCTTATCGTCATTCGATGAGGATGGTTGTGTGCGGTTGTTTAGTAGCGGTGGTCGGATATGCGTAGTTAGTCTGAAAGCGTTGCTAGAAGTAGATGCTTGTCTAACTGCACGACAATCTCTTTTAACATGTCCGGTTTTACCGGCCTGTTCTTTCGTTGATACTGTTTTCCGCCATTCGTATCAAAAGGTTGATTTTAGGAGACGCGTTCCCAATTCCAGTAGATTCGTTATCCTGATGATGTGACATGTTAAAACAATTAAAGAATCCTAATCCAGGTTCCGATCCCACTTCTGAATTGTTATGAAGATATTTTAATGAGGTAGAGTAGCTAAAATAAAAGTCTGAAATAATTGCAATCAATATAATTAATGAAATAATTGTACACTCTGATACGAAAATAACAATAAATATATAATACGCCAATCACGTCTTCTAATTTGGAACACCCTGAAAAGGAAAGTCAAAGAGTAAGCTAATGCTTAGTGAAACACATTGCCCACAACTACATATCATTCGCACACACAACAACACTCACACTCAACAACAAACCAGGTAAGACGGGTAAAATTGAAAAGGATACTCCTCGAAAGGAGTGTCACATATCGAATCCACGATATGCCGGCTACCGAATCCACGGTAGCAGAACACTCGAAATCCATCGAGCAACTTGACATCTCCCACAGTGAGTTATACCAAGGCTTCAGGAGTATGAGTGAAAGCCGAGTACAAACCCATACTCCACCTCCCCACCGAGATGCAAGCGAAACTAAGGCACCTGATCTAGCAGGGCACCGTTGGCACCAGGGTACCCTGGTGCGTCGCGCCTCGGCTTCACCCTCCTGTCAATGCAGTGTTAACGGGTTTACGCGCCGCGGATAGGGATAGGATAAAATCAAGATCACACTACAGTAAATATACTGTCTCACACTCAGTAACTCATAAGTATTGTGTCTCACCTATTGAATCAAACACCTCCGACACTTATCTCACGACTGCCGATAGAGTACTGATTCAAATAAACAATAACTGCATGTTATAAACTCTGTGTTATCAAACACATTGTAACTAATTAATTCAATTAAGAAAGATTGGGAGTGAAGTAAGTTGTTATCTAATGCTTGTAAATAATTACCCTCTAACATAATCATATTTAAAATTTGTCAATTGTTTTCAATGATTTCTACTTGTCTAATTTAAAATTTTTAATTTATATATTTAATTCATATTATTCCTTTTAATCATTATATATTTTTAATTTACGTGAATATTTCCACATACTTTTTTTTATACTTTAAATTGATCTTTATGGCTTTCTCATATTTGATTTTGAAAACATGTTTCAATTTTTATAAACATTTAATTACTATGACATTTTTTTGTTATATAATTAATTTACTGATTAAAATGTAATTGTACATTTGGTGTTTTTTTTTAACATGATTTTAATATCTTTCACTTTTAACATTAAATATATTGCTTGATAGTTTTTAAATTAATTATAATATAATTTAGATAATATAAAAAATTTCCTTCATGATTATATTTAAAATTTGTGAATTTTTTTCAAAGATTTCTACGTGTTTAATTTAAAATTTCTTTAAACACTACATTCGTTGTGAATCCTTCTTTTGAATTTTTAGTAATATTTGAATCTGGCAATTTAATTTTC
Source organism: Stenolophus ochropezus (assembly GCA_035578165.1). Taxonomy (NCBI): domain Eukaryota; kingdom Metazoa; phylum Arthropoda; class Insecta; order Coleoptera; family Carabidae; genus Stenolophus; species Stenolophus ochropezus. The sequence goes on from JAQOWZ010000003.1 coordinate 4,926,317, forward strand.
AAGTTACTGGCCGATCTTACCCTCGACATCGCAACATACAATTGGCCATGTGAAAAGACTGGATTTTCTAAATTTATTCCTACATAATTAAATGTTTGGCCTTGGGATTTATTTATTGTCATTGAGAAAGCTAATCTTATTGGGAATTGCCTTCGTTTCAAGGTGAATGGTAAATCTGTTTTGGTAGTTAAATCAAAACGTGGTATATAGAGCCGGCTACCTGCACTCTGTCCTGTTAGTACTTCTACATCTAAATAATTAGTCTTCATGTCTTTTACTATGAACCTTGTACCATTACATAAACCACGCTTTGGATTTATATTTCTTAATAACATTACTATTGCTCCAATTTTTAGTGTTAATTTGTGAGGAGGCATTCCGGTTGGTGTTAGGCCATTCAATAATTCGGCGGGGTAATTAATTTTATTTATCTCATCACATTCACAAGAATCAGCACTTAAATATACTCTAGATGACCCTACAACTTTATTTAATACGTGTTCATTAATTATCATTGTGTCATCATTTTTTGGTGCTAAAATGGCTCTATCTGTAAATTTATAAATATCATCAGGTTGTATGTCATCTTCACCGAATATTTCATTTGCTAGACATGTTTCGGAAATGCAATGTGCAGGAATTTTGACAATTTCATTTTCACCGTTGCCTATTTTCAATAAATATTCTGAAAATTCTTTTTCGTCTTTATTTACGCGCATATATTGTTTTAATGAAAATTTTGTAAATAGTGACCATAAATGACTTTTTACAACACATGTTTCAATTATTACAGTTCGATGGTTTGTGTAATTGACTATTGGCAAGCACTGTCTGAAATCGCCACCTAAAACTATAACTTTTCCCCCAAATGGTATTTTATTATCCATCAAATCTTGTAATAATAAATTTATTGCATCTAGTGCGTGTTTAGGTATCATTGTTACCTCATCACAGATTATTACACTTGCCTCTTTTATTAATTTACCCGCTTTGCTATTTGATTTCACTCTACATATACATCCGTCATTTACAGGCACTGGTAACTTGAATACTGAGTGAACTGTTTGACCACCTTTTAACAGAGTAGCTGCTATTCCCGTCCAAGCTACAGCTATAACTTTTTGATTTTGGCCCCTTAAAATACTTATCAATGTGTTATACAAAAATGTTTTCCCTGTTCCCCCGGGACCGTCAACAAAGAAATATCTACTTATGCAATTAATGTCATTTACGGCATTTAATATGTTATTTAAAATTTCTGTTTGGTCTCTGTTAAATAAAGCTACATTTTGTTCTCCCTCTAATTTTTCGGCTGCTACATCAAAAGAATTAGTTTCATTTTCTAAATCATCAATATTTTCTGGTTGGGGCAAACCGAAATCACTTAAGGTGAATTTATGTATATCGAGTATTTCCTGTATTTTTAATAAACATTTACTTTGTGCAACTCTGTCAGAATTATGTAATAAATAATCTTCCATTATATAATGCTTAAATTTTTCCCATAAGCTGAGGGCATTGGTTGATGTATGGAAGCAAATTAAATAAGCAAATAATTCATGCAATTGTCTGGGAAATTTACTCAACCCAGCCTCGTCTAAACAATTTTCGCACTCTTTATCATTAGCTACCTAATGCACGGGCAGCTTCCTGGTATGTATTATATAACTTGCCGTCGACGGTACGCAAGTCTTCGAAACTTGTGGCACCTTTTGCGTGTACCAAAATTAATCTTAAATGAAATCTTTCAATATCTCTAGGGCTAACAGAAATCATTCGGCCGATAGGTGGCTTTTTCTCACGTTGTCTAGCTTTCCATGCATTATTAGCAAATACATAATATTCCATGTAAACATATTGCCGGGCATTAACGTCTATTTCATTGAGTAGGAACCAAGCTGTTAATGTTGTATTTTTTTTCGCTGCTCGTTCAACTGCTTTTTTTTCTTGACCGTTAGTGAAAAATACCGCCTGTTGATTTTTTAAATGTACTGCTAATTCCATTATTGTATGAGACTTGTCATGCAACGGATATTCTAAAAGCCTCCAACAACATTCTGGGGCAGATACATACCTAGCATCTAAATAACCGTTTATTTCATCCCACTGTATAACTTTGTTTTTATCAAGTTGTCCTAATTTGACGCTCGCGCAATCATGCCCCTTGCACAAATAATCACAAATATATTTTATACTTTTTACTGATGCGCATATTTCAACATTTATGTGGGTTCTATATTTTTTTAACAAATACGGATTGTACGGAACTATCCACCTATTGTCTACCGTGTATTTAACTAAACCATTTTTCCAAAGAATGTACATTTTTGCATTATTATTTGACCGTTTATACAGGGGGTAACCGTTAATGTTTTCATGTGTTTCATTTCTAAAATCTTTAGGGAACATTTTTGAACAATTATTTTCGTTCATACACGGCGAATTTTTGTTTAGAATACCGCACGGACCGTGAATCATATGTGAACGAACAAATTGGTACAATTCCGGTTCTGCGTCCTCGTCGGGAATTTCTGCACTGACTATTTCGTCAATGTCATCTTTGTTACGGATTTTACTTGCACTATCTAAAGTTAATAATAAATGCATGTGAGGCAGACCGCGTTTTTGAAATTCATTTACAAATATGAATGCTACAACTTTCCCAAAAATATTGTCATGTAAAAATTCATGCAACATACTTTTTATTTTTCCGTTAAAAACTCTGGCGGTTATGTCTGGGCGGTCTGCAGAGGTTTGACCCTCGCGCAACTGTTGTACAATTTCTGGCCATTTAGGGTTACATGTCACTGTTATAAATAGATCAGGGCGGCCAAATTCTCTAACAATAGACATGGCATTTTGGTAAATTTTTAGCATGAATCGACTACCACCTTGAAATGTAGACGGTAGAATAATCATGGTGCCTGCTTTTCCACCTTCATTGTCTGCCAAATTATTAATGTGGTCCATCAACCCACTATATAGCTCTACCCTGAGAGTAGGCTGATTTAATCTAATGTACGTTAATCTTCCGGCTTCGACTTTAACATACGCATCTACAATGTATTGTTGGGTTAGTTTACCGGCTTCTAAACATGGGTTAAATGTGTTTCTAACCGCTAATCTGTTCATGTAAAACTGTAACATGCTTTGTTTTTTAATACCGTCAGCTTGTTTTGAATTCATGTTCCAGCCACATTCACCGCGAGGAAATAATAAAGGATAGGACATGGGGTCGCAGTTTTCACTAAACTGATTAATTCGAACTAAACCGCCAACTTTTGGGTGGACACAAATGTCCCTATCTATTGGTGGCTCACCGTCATTGGACGTAAAAACAACTGCCACCTCATTACATGTGGGGATATTGTACCTACGTTTATCTTTTTTTCTGTCATTTACAATCCACAAATTTATTTCTGGCACCGACTGATTTGTTTGGTTAGCTTTGGCTAATTCCCGCTGCTCTACTTCTTTCAACATCATATACGCCTGACAATACGGATTAATCTCCCTAAGTATTACATCTAATTGACCCATGATATTACAATTTTTATTATACTCTACGTTCATTCATTTCTCTAACGCTTCATTTGAATTAATTATGTATAATTGGGCATATTTTTCTGTTTCATTTGGTTTAGCGTACATTGAGCTGGCAGAATCATGGTAAATTTGGCCGTGGATTCGGAAACAGTAGGGCCCCCTGCCAGGAGGCGCAGAAATTTTAGCCCCAAACGATGCGAATGCTAACGCGCTATTGTATTGCCTAATATTTTCTCTAAAGTTTCTGCTATCTGAATCTTTACCTAACATTAGATTTTTAATATATTCAGGGAACTCATTTAAGTAAATTTGCCGTCCGAGGGCTTTTCGTATGAAAAATTAACAGAGGAACAATATGAACAGACAACATTCATTGCTCCTAAGAAATGGGGCTCAATTTGAACTCCTAATGCTCTCCTTGCTAACATTTGTGTATCATCAGAAACCTTGTTTTTACGCGTTTTTATTTTATTTTTATTAATTATGTTATTTTTCGTTAATCGTTTCTGTTTTTGTTCTACAATTTTCGTTTTAACTAAATTATCAAAGTTATCTCTATTTTTTTCTAAACGTGTTTGTTTTTACTCGGGAGTTTCAATTTGTAAATAATTTTGTAAATTCACTTTAAGTCTTGCTAATCTATTCTCCTTTTGTTCTGCTGTTTCATTTTGCACTTAATTATTAAAATTTGATTGAAGTTTTTCCAATCTATTTGTTTTTTCTTGTGATGTTTCGCGAGCAATAGAATTAGAATTTAGTTCTTTTTGTTTCTCTATACGCCTTATTTTATCATCAAGTTTTTCATTAGCTATATATTTTAATTTATAGTTGTCATTCTCTCTTAGACGTTTAACGCGTTCTTCGTCTGTTTCGTTCGCCTTACGTTTTAAATAATTTTCTTTCAATTGCTGTTGACGAGTTACTGGAAATGTTGTAATATTACGTGTTCGAAACATTTGTAAAACGTGTGATCTAAGTCTATGACTATCGTAAGTTTCATGCTCAGGATTCCGGTTAAGTATTAAACTTGTAAAGAAAGCTATTGCAAACAACCCGCAATCATAGGTGTTAGTCTGTTGTTGAACTCGTACAAACCTAATTGAGGGACTATAGGGGAATAATCTTTCTAAATATAATTTAACACCAGCATTTAAATTCTGGGAATTCATGTTATCGTAAATTGTAATTTCTAATCCGTCATAATACGCTGTAATCCAATGACCAACGCTCCCAATATTTGCACCTGGCACGAATAAAATTTGTAGGTGTCTTGTTCCTTGCTCAATTTCAACTATTCGGTCTGGAGCATCTACATACACTGTTGGCTGAGGGTCGAACTCAGTTACAGAACGTACTAACGAAAAGAAAAAGTCTATATGAATGTCTTCTAAATATCCAGCAGGATTCATTAAAGTATTATAATCACGTTCTATTAGCTGTATTTGATTGCCAACTGTTTCAATACCTGTATTTAAATTACCCGTTTGTATATTATATTCTACTTCACTATCTTTACTGTGTTCTAGTAATAATAATTTTCCGGCATTGTCTGACTTAACCTGACGATTTATATAAACATTTTCTACTACATTATCCGGATTACTGCAGCAATTTTTGTTATATATATATTTTATATATTTTTCTCGTATCTTTGTTTACGCTTAAGGCGATTTTTTTCACTTTTAGTTGGCATTTTGTTACACTTGTGTTATTACAGAAATTAAAATAAACACTTACAGGTTTTGAGTGCGTTGTTATTTTCAGTGTTACCTTTACCAGCAATAAGTCAGGGTTCTGTGTTACTATTATCAGCAATACGTCAGGCTGCAGCTTCAAACAGGAATACTTTTTTTCTATTTTGAATATATATGCTTGCACTCTTACTGCTTTGCAACTGCAGATTATTTTCACACCTACAGTAAAATAAAAATAAAAATACTTGTCCAACATTATCAATATATATATATATATATATATATATATATATATATATATATATATATATATATATATATATATAAAATTATGGTAATTCCGAAGGCAATTCATTTCATTTTATTAACAATTAGAAGAGAGAAAACAATAAATATTTAACCATGAAATTACCTATAGTTAAATAAAAGATATGAAAAATAAATTCTCACCTTAAATTCAAATTCGGCAGCACAACAAACGGGATTTTTTAAATATATTATTCTGCAGTATAGAACAAATTATCAAAACTATCAGTTTGATTCGCAATTCGATTTATTGAAAACACAATAAATATAACTGCCTTACACAGAAGTGAAAGAACAATTAAGTAATTAAACAAATTTTGTTTTCCTAAGCATACCTTATTATTAAAATAAAATTATAATTTAATAAAAGCCAATAAATAAACAACCTGTAATAACGACAGGACATTATGGTAAATATGGAATATAAGTTACCAACAGTTTAACACTAATTTTTTGATAATTCAATGATTGTATATTGTAAAATTTTAAAATTTGTAGGTGTATGCAAATAAAAATTTTATTTGAAATAATTATAAAAGCCTGATCAAAAGCAAGTGATAATCACGGGACCACCAATTTTCTTTAAAAGCTACTAAACTATATGTCTAGGAAGAAAATTTGAAATTTATGTTCATGGACGTGCGAATTTTTATTATACCGTATTTTTATTTTAGTAATTTGATTATATTCAAAACCATGCAGATAATGAAGAAGGTAATAATAAATAATGAATGTAAGGTATATTTGAAGTATTGACATCAAATTGATTGTACAAAAAAATAATAACAATAAATGCCTGTGGAAGCAATTGTTAATATTTATTTCCAGGAAATAAAATTTAAGAACTACGCAGTTTTGCAATAATTAATCATACTGTTATGACTATTTTTAATAATATATGTAATGACGATGATGAAACTAATAAATTAAAATATGTACTCACATAAAATGAAACGTCTCCTATCTTGCATACATTGTATTCCGTAAACAAAAGTTCTTCTGCTTTCTTTGTAGAATTATAAGAAATGCAGAACTTGTTTAGGCTTCAAATTTATTTGTCACACAAATTAAAAGCTGTAATTGATAATAAATATAAATAAATAGAAAAACATTAAAATAAACTCATACTTTGTTGCCCGCAGTAAATCCGCTTGTATATATTTCCGTTCTAAACTGCAAAAGTACATAATTTTACATTGATGCGAGTATTTTTTATTAGGCTGGATTCTAGAATGCCTACCATCCTTAAAGTTGCAATTTTCTTTGTTGCAATGTCTTCCTTTAGCTAAACAATGACAAAAAAACATAAAATTAGGGCACGGAAGCAAATATTTATATGATTTTGTACAAAAATAAAGTCAGATTTTATCTATTCTAAAAATTGATTTAACATGAAGTTCGCTCAATTGATGTCGGTAAAACAATATAAACCAGTGATAGTAAAACAATGGTTTATGGAATTAAAATATATTTTTGTGGTAAAAATTTTTGAATAATCTTTGGGTTGTATTTTAAAGAATATGTTATATTGTCACTTATTTTAACAATATTTGCCCAATGAATTGTTTTAATTTATTTAAAATTTCATCTCGGTATACCTGAGTACATGTAGGTTACGAGAACTAACTAAAAATGTATCAAATTTACTGTTAATATACAAATATTTATATTCTACATTAAAATACCTGTAAAATACATGATTTCAATAATATTTTATACGATATTTTACTATATACTAGTTCGTGTCTCCAACTGAAGTGTCAAATGCGAAATTTTTGTAAAATTTTATCATATCATCCAATTTTCTGGTTTCTTTTTGAGGGATACGTTATTTTTTCACTTATAATAATGATTTTTATCAAACTAATTGCTTCATTTTATTTATAATTACATCTCGATATGTCAAAGTTCATGTAGGTTAGGATAACTAACTAGAAATGAACAAAATTTACAATTAATATGCAAATATTTATATTATACCTTAACGTTCATGTATTAATGATGATTTGCGATAATTTTCATACAATATCTCGCTGTAATTTTAGAAGAAATAATCACTCCCTGAAATAGTCTTTTTCACCGAGCTATCTGTCACTTTATGAGTCCATCTGTCAAAAAAGCCGGTCATGCATAACCGTATAAATTAAAGTGTTTTAATTAAAAAGAAAATATATAGATAAATTAAGTTTTATAGTAATAGACATAATAATACAAACATTACCTTGTTATTCGCCTTATTTCTCAAGATTTATTGTTTTGAAATGTACCTGCAATGGTGGAAAGCAGTTCTCAAACAAAGGTGAAAATGGAATTAGTTTTTTTTATTTAAAATACGTTTTTATTGGAATTTATATAAATATACTGATTTATAACAAAATATATTATATTTACAATTTATAATAGCCTATTTATATTTTTGGTACCCTTACGTATAATAAACGTCAAACGTCATAAAATTAAATATTTTAAATGCACCACATTTAACATTCAGTGTATTTGTATATATTTCGCTCACTATTATAAAGTGTAAAAATATAATTACCTTTACAATATCTCTTTTCATTTTCAAAATAAATCAATTAAAAGTTTCATATTGAATTGTCAAAAATGACGGATGGCACAGTAATTCTTTTTAAATTTAAACCTGGCATCTAAGATATTTTTTTCAGTTTTGTTCCACTTTTCCTTTTTGGCTTAGTTATCGATTTTTTACACAAAAACTATGCACGGTAAAAATATGGGACACCCAAAAGCGATTGGTCCTCATTAAACCACATCTAATAAAATAATATTAAAATTATTACATGAATGGTTTGACCTGTACCCGTGAGCAAAGTTTTTGCGATGCTCGAGATGAATCCAAATATAGATATATAGTGAATCTATCAAAATAGTATATGACTAGCGAATTCTCGGCTACGCCGAGCATTCCCTAGAGCTCCGCTGTCAGTGCAAAAAACAAATGCCGATCGACATAAAACAATTATTTCATATTTCCACGTCAGGCCTCACCGAGACCTTTCATTAGATTGCAAACACGATATACTTCTAATAATTTTTTGCAAAAAACAAAAGACCGTCGACATGAAACATTTTTGTCAATTCTACACGCTAGCCCTCAACAAGACGTTTCATTTGAGTCCAAACTCGACATAACTTTGAGAACTTTTTGCAGAAAACAAAAGCCGATCGGAATGGGACATTTTTGTCAATTCTGCACGCTAGCCCTCAACGGGACCTTTCATTTGAGACCAAACTCGACATACTTTTGAGAAATTTTTGCAGAAAACAAAAGCCGATCGGAATGTAACATTTTTCTCAATTCTGCACGCTAGTAGATAATGAATCTATCAAAATAGTATATGATGTTTATATCGCTGAATTCAGAAAAAAATGCTCTATCGAATAACCTAAAAATAAACATATGTTCCCATCTAAAAAGAGAAAGTTGTGTCCCGTATGTTGAGAACCACAGGTCAAAAAAAAGTTTTTTTTTGCTCTTTGTATTAGTCTTGTAAAATGGTGGTTCTTTGCTAATTTAACCAACCTCGTAGCTCTTATAGTTCTCGAGATAGAAATGGTGGCACGCTTAAATGGAACACCCTGTATATGAACTACTCACACATAACTTATCAAATAATATCATATATTTAATATTCCAACTTTGGAAATTGATGAATATTTTTCACACCCTTCTACGGGGGGTGCTACTATGTGTTAGACCTAGAAACATTTGTTGTAATGTATATTATTTATTTATAACACGTTCAAAGTGGTACGCGAGACCGTTTAGGAAATAAATAAAAATACATGTTGATAAATAAATGAAATTATAGAGATTTTAAATTTCCCGCGCTTAGATATTTTGAGATACAACGGTTTAATCATCAAAATACATAAGAAGACAAGATTTAAATAATACGTTTAACCCAATTTTATGTATTTTTATTATATCTTAACAATATTTGTATTTTCATACAATACATTCAGTTTGACAGAACTTAAATGTCATAACTTGACACAATAAGTATGAAGTTAGTTAAAGAATATATAAAAATGTATTATTTTGAAAATAATTATCTATTTTATAAATATAAATATTGTGAAATAACATACCAAATATTATAAACTGATACATTTTTATATTGCCAAAAAAAAACATGATTATACTCATGTTTTTCTGTTGCTATGTTCATTTATATATTTATGAAGCTGAATTATATATGTATTTATCTACAACTATTGTTATTGTTATTAATAATTTATTTTTTATTATAAATATCAATATAAATGATTATAAAATTATAATAAATACAATTTGAATAGTTATTTTGGAATTTAAGTGATCCTGTGGCGCCATCTGTTGAGGTATATATGAACTACTCACACATAACTGAAAATTTATATGCCTGTTAGTTGTAGATAAAGTAACCAATTTTTATACGTTCTTTTGCATTATTTCTTAATGAAAACATGAATTTTTGTGCAGTACAATCACAGTCAAGTCCGACTAAGAGAATATGAATATTTGGTTTGAAAAGATGTTTATTGGTTCATACATCAGTTACAAATGAATAAATGGATAGATAATTTATTTATGTAAACATTTACATCTGAGAAATCATCTCATTTCATTATAAAATACTACAGAATTTTGAAAAATGTAATCTCTGTTGTAATCAGATGTTTTTATCAGAAATGTCAAGAAATGCGGAAAGAAAGTGTAAAATGCAATTAATTGAAGTTTAATAAGGTCCAGATACATCATTTATTTATATACTAATTATTGTACATTAAACTGTTGAACAATTCCCTCCAAAACGGTATGAAGCAAAGGGTTTTCAGGTTTTCCACGTAATCAGACAAAATCCATTGTCTAGCTCTCTAAAATATGTATAAATTAGATAAAAAAGTATTTATAATAAGGGTAGAATACTGTACAGTATGTATTTACCTTTGCTAGTGTTTGAATAGTAATCAAAAATCAATTTTTAAAAGTGAGATTCTAAATCGACTTTGAAATGGAGTTTTCTTGATTAAATAATACTTTCTGGAATAGTCTTGTGAATTTATTTTAAAGAATATATTATATTCTCATTCATTTTAACAATATTTGCCCAACGAATTGTTTTAATTAATTTAAAAATTCACCATTGTGTATCTGAGTACGTGTAGGTTATAGTCTCATCTAAAAAATGAAATATTTAACTATTAATATATAAATATTTATATTCCATATGGAAGTACCTTGTAACAGAGATGATTTCGTACAATATTTCATTATACATTTTAGTAAAAATGTCATATTTCAAGCAGATAACTCGGTCGTGTCTCCAACTCAAGTGTCAAATACGGCATTTTTGTTAAATTTTATAATATCGTGCAAAATTTCTGGTTTCATTTTAAAGGATACGTTATATTTCCACATTTAATAATGATTTTCATCCAACGAATAGCCTTATTTCATATAAATGTCATCTCGATATGCCAGAGTTCATACAGGTTAGGAAAACTAAATAAAAATGAGAAAAAATTAGTATTAATATGCAAAAATTTATATCATACCTTAAAATACATTGTATTACTGATGATTTGTGATAATTCTCATACAATATCTCGCTGTAATATTAGAAAAAATAGCCTTTTTCACCGAGCTATCCGTCACTTGATGAGCCCCGGAAGCAACTGTCAAAATTGCCGGTTATACAAAACTTTGTATTTTAAAGTGATTTAATTGAAAAGAAAACATATAGATAAATTAAGTTTTATAGTAATACACATAATTATATAAATATTACCTTGTAATTCGCCGTATTTCTCAAGATTTCTCGTTCTAAAATATACCTGTAATGGCTGAATGCAGTTCTCAAACAACTGTCAAAATGGAATTAATTTATTTATTTAAAAAACGTTTTTATTGAATTAGATATATACAAATCATTAAAATATACCTAGTTATAACAAAATATATTACATTTACATTTTATTATAGTCTATTTAAAGAGATATTTATATAAAAGTCTCCACCGGTTGTGTGCCACTGGTTCATTTTCAAACTAAATTTCAATGTGACCAACAAAAATTTAGTAATTTTTGTTAGTCCAAAGTCAATCAACATTTTCAAATGAAAATTACACAAAAACTCGACGATGTTGGGCAAAACGCTCAAGACATATTTGATTCATGATTTTTTCTCAACTTTTTAACTATATATATGAGAATATGGGAGTTTCATTACACTTAAATGTAAAATAAAATAATAAATGTAGATAAATATTTTTTTGTAGCATAATTTTGTATGAATACAATAATGAAATAAAAAAATAAATTCCAAATATTATTAGATCTGATATAAATTCAAATTTACCTTTTATATAATAAATATAACCATACAAAGTTGAGTAGCATGTACAAGTCGATGGCTGATTTCAAAATGGCAAAATCCAAAAAAGATTGCAGCTTAAATCTCTTCATTCTCGGCTTATTATCCATAACTAGGTGTGTCGTAGGAAGCTTTTACTACATGTCATCTCCTAGGGAGTTGAGCTGGGGTGGAGATTGCACCATACGGGCTATTTTTATATGGGAACCCGTAGTTTCGAACCATAGCTGATCAACCTAGACTTTAATGTTAATAAATTATGGGTTCAAATAAAATAAATTATATCTTACCTTTACATGGACTTTAAAAATACACATTCCCCATATATTGTTCACAGATTTTTTATTTATTTATTGAATGAATATGCATTGTTGATACAATGTTCTGCAAATCCTGAATTAATATTTTATTTGGGAATAAAAATTAAAGAACATATAAATTCAATAAACAAAAAAATATGAATTCAGAATTGTAGAACATTGTATCAACAATGCACATTCATCCGGTAGGGAATTTTCTGTATCATATCTAGCTGACAAAGGATTACGAATGAACTGACTGGAAGAGATTAGAAGAGCCGTTAATTCTAAGATAAACATTGCGAATGATCACATTGAACAAACCACTTCAATCCTACTTAACTTTTAATTGTATATAGTAATTATTGTGTAATAACTATGTGTTTTTTTTATCTATATTCAAAAATGTTCTACCAAGTGCCCACTACAATATCCATTTCAAGTAACTATAAGTATGTTTCGTTGCTGATTTATGGTATAGTTATAGTTAAGTTAACGTTAAATTAACAAAATTGCTGTCAATGGCATGTTACTCAGTTTTGAAAAACAACTACAAAATTGATATTTACTGGAATTGATTTTATATAAATATCTTTACTTCTTACTCTGAAAAGAAATTTTATAATATAACAGATAATTATTTGCTTGTTTTCCAAATTTTTCGGTACTTGTCTTTTATGGACCGTTTCTCATCAAATATGTTTTGTCAGCCATTTTAATAAATAGCTTTATGACTGGCGGCTGGAGTAGGGGTAAAAATAGACATATGCGCTGTGTGATATGACGCGCCTTGTTCAAATTCCAGATTTAAGTTTCTTCGCTGTATTTTCTTTATTATTGTTATTTATTACATTGTTTATTTTATTATAAATCTTACAAATTTTATTTAATTATTTAACTATTTGTGCTTTTGCTGGCATAACTGTTCGTACTCCACTGTTCTTTGGAAACGACTTTCATTGCTACTTATATTTCTTCTGTATTGATTTGTTATTGTCCATTCCTTGTTAATTGTATATTCCAAAAGGGTTGCTCATTTTTCGTTAATGTTTATGTTCAAAGATCTCTGTATTTCCAAATTTCATCTTGGAATTACTTTTAACCAATTCAATGATTTCAGCTAAAATTTAAATATATGTATAAATACAGCAAAAACATAATAAAAAACATACTTACGTTCCAGAATGCACTGTATCTTTCCTTTAAAATATATGTTAATTTATTAATTCTTTTCCTTTCTTCTACAAAATATAAAACTTGTACCACGAATTTTTGACGGCTCTAACATATGATAAACATGAAATGTCAAAAAAGAAATATTTTAAATACACCACATTTAACATTCAGTATATTTGTATATATTTCGCTCACTATTATAATATATTAAAACATAATTCAATTCATAATATCTCTTCACATTTTCCAAAAAAATCAAATAAAAGTTTCATATTGAATTGTCAAATTTGACGGATGAGAACCGTGATTCTTCTTAAATGTAGACATGGCCTCTGGGATCCATTGTTTCAATGTACCAATTTTACTCAGTTTTTATTTTTTTAAACAAAAACCACTCACAGTAAAAATATGAGACCCCCAAAAGGCACTCCGGTACAATAGACACTACAACTTGAGAAAAAAATTACAGCAATTACTTAAATGGACCAGGAGTTTAAGCTGGACACAGGATCGGTGATCGTCGAGATGAATCCAAATATATATAGATAGTGAATCTACCAAAATAGTATATGACTAGCGAATTCTCGGCTACGCCGAGCATTCCCTAAAGCTCCGCTGTCCGTGCAAAAAACTTATGCCTATCGACATGAAACAGTTTTTTTATATCTGCACGTCAGCCCTCACCAAGACCTTTCATTAGATTTCAAACACGATATACTTCTATTAACTTTTTCAAAAAACAAAAGTCGGTCGACATGAAACATTTTTGTCTATTATGCACGTTAGTCCTTACCGAGACCTTTTATTTGACACCAAACACAACATACTTATGACATTTTCTTTACATAAAACAAAAGCCGGTCAACATGGAATATTTTTGCAATATCTATAGGCTAGCCCACACCGAGAACTTTCATTTGATACCAAACACCACATATTTCTGACAACTATTTGCGAAAAACAAAAGCCGATCGGCATAGAACATTTTTGTCAATGCTGCACGCTAGCCCTCAACGAGACCTTTCATTTGAGACCACACACCACACACTTCTGACAACTTTTTGCAAAAAACAAAATCCGATTGACATGGCACATTTTTGTGCACGCTAGCCCTCAACCAGACGTTTAGTTTGATACCAAACTCGACATACTTTTGAGAACTTGTTGCAGAAAACAAAAGCCGTTCTGAATGGAACATTTTTGTCAATTTTGCACGCTAGCTCTCAACGAGACCTTTCATTTGAGACCAAACTCGACATACTTCTAAAAACTTTTGTCGAAAAACAAAAGCCGATCGGCATGGAACATTTTTGTCAATGCTGCACGCTAGCCCTCAACGAGACCTTTCATTTGAGACCAAACACCACAGACTTCTGACAACTTTTTGCAGAAAACAAAATCCGATTGACATGGCACATTTTTGTCAATTCTGCACGCTAGCCATCAACCTGACGTTTTGTTTGATACTAAACTCGACATACTTTTGAGAACTTCTTGCAGAAAACAAAAGCCGATCAGAATGGAACCTTTATGTCAATTTTGAACGCTTGCCCTCAACGAGATCTTTTATTTAAGAACAAACTCGACATACTTCTAAAAACTATTTGCAAAGATCAAAAGCCGATCAACATTACCAACTTTTGTTAATTCTGTACACCAGCCCTTATCGAAACCTTTCATTTGATACCAAACACCACACACTTCTGACATCTTATTGCAAAAAACAAAAACCGATCGATATAGCACATTTTTGTCAATTCTGCACGCTAGCCCTCAACGAGACGTTTCATTTGAGACGAAACACCACACACTTGTGACAACATTTTGCAAAAAACAAAAATCATTCGACATAGCATATTTTTGTCAATTCTGCACGCTCGCCCTCAACGAGACGTTTCATTTGAGACCAAACTCGACATACCTTTGAGAACTTTTTGCAGAAAACAAAAGCCGATCGGAATGGAACATTTTTGTCAATTCTGTTCGCTAGCCCTCAACTAGACCTTTCATTTAAAACCGAACTCGACGTACCTTTGAGAAAAGTTTTGCAAAAAACAAAAGCCGACCAACATTGATCATTTTTGTTAATTTTACACGCCAGCCCTTACGGAGCCCTTTTATTTAATACTAAACACCACATACTTCTCACAACATTTTCCAAACACGACATTTCTCTGAAAAAATTTTGCAAAAAACAAATTCTAATCTACGTAGAACATTTTTGTCATTCGTGCACACCCGTCCACATTGTGTCGTTTCCTTAAATCCAAGGACGACCTACTTCTAAGAACTTTTTACGAAAAACAAATGCAGATCGACATGACACATTTTTTTTGTCATTTCAAAACCGGCCCTTATGGTTTTCTTTCTTTTGATATCAAACAAAGCAAACTGTTTTAATTTAATTAGGAACATTTGTTTTTTATTTAGTTACTTCATAATTTGGCAACAATGTTTGTATTAAAATATTGTAGTTAAATTTTAAATTTATAAATTACCATCGGCAATCCTAATATAACAGCCACTGTCTTCAGTGAAGTTCATTTAGGAATATTTGTTTTTTGTTTAGTTATTTCATCACACATTTGGCAACATTGTAATTTGAAACGTCAAAATTTAAAATAATTAAATGTGTTATGTAATAAACTTAAAATATTGGTAAAACCTTTGCTCAGGACTATTATTCATGACACTGTTTTCAAAACTTTGATATCAATGTTCTATTAAAAGATACAATCATTTAAAGTTCATAGACAGATTGTCAAAAGTGACGGATAACTGCGTGATTCTTCTTAAAGTTAGACATGGCCTCTGGGATCTATTGTTTCAAGGTACCAATTATACACAGTTTTTGATTTTTTACACGAAAACCACTCACAGTAAAATATGAGACCCCAAAAAGGCCCTATTCCACTTTAAACCACATCTAATAAAATAATATTAAAATTATTACATGAATGGTTTGACCTGTACAAAGCATTATTATATTATTTAATATATATATATATATATATATATATATATATATATATATATATATATATATATAGATAGATATATAGTGAAGCCGAGCATTCCCTAGAGCTCCGCTGTCAGTGTAAAAAGCAAATGCCGATCGACATGAAACAGTTTTTTTATATCTGCACGTCAGCCCTCAACGAGACCTTTCATTAGATTTCAAACACGATATACTTCTATTAACTTTTGAAAAAAACAAAAGCCAGTCGACATGAATCATTTTTGTCAATTATGCACGTCAGTCCTTACCGAGACCTTTTATTTGACACCAAACACAACATACTTCTGATATTTTCTTTACATAAAACAAAAGCCGATCAACATGGAACATTTTTGTAATTCCTACAGGCTAGCCAACACCGAGAACTTTCATTTGATACCAAACACCACATACTTCTGACAACTATTTGCAAAAAACAAAAGCCGATCGTCATGGAACATTTTTGTCAATTCTGCACGCTAGCCCTCAACGAGACCTTTCATTTGAGACCAAACTCGACATACTTTTAAAAACTTTTTGCAAAAAACAAAAGCCGATCAACATTAACCATTTTTGTTAATTCTACACACCAGCCCTTATCGAAACCTTTCATTTGATACCAAACACCACACACTTGTGACAACTTGTTGCAAAAAACAAAAGCCGATTGACATGGCACATTTTTGTCAGTTCTGCACGATAGCTCTCAACGAGACGTTTCATTTGAGACCAAACTCGACGTACCTTTGAGAACTTCTTGCAAAAAACAAAAACCGATCGACGTAGTACATTTTTGTCAATTCTGCACGCGAGCCCTCAACGAGACCTTTCATTTGAGACCAAACTCGACATACTTCTAAAAACTTTTTGCAAAAAACAAAAGCCGATCAACATTAACCATTTTTGTTAATTCTGCACACCAGCCCTTAACGAAACCTTTCATTTGATACCAAACACCGCACACTTGTGACAACTTGTTGCAAAAAACAAAAGCCGATTGACATGGCACATTTTTGTCAGTTCTGCACGATAGCTCTCAACGAGACGTTTCATTTGAGACCAAACTCGACGTACCTTTGAGAACTTCTTGCAAAAAACAAAAACCGATCGACGTAGTACATTTTTGTCAATACTGCACGCGAGCCCTCAACGAGACCTTTCATTTGAGACCAAACTCGACATACTTCTAAAAACTTTTTGCAAAAAACAAAAGCCGATCAACATTAACCATTTTTGTTAATTCTGCACACCAGCCCTTATCGAAACCTTTCATTTGATACCAAAGACCAAACACTTGTGACAACTTTTTGCAAAGAACAAAAACCAATCGACACAGCACATTTTTGTCAATTCTGCACGCTAGCCCTCAACGAGACGCTTCATTTGAGACCAAACTCGACGTACCTTTGAGAAAGTTTTGCAAAGACAAAAGCCGATCAACATTGATCATTTTTGTTAATTTTACACGCCAGCCCTTATCGAGCCCTTTCATTTGATACTAAACACCACATACTTCTCACAACTTTTTCCAAACACAAAATATTTCTGACAACATTTTGCAAATAACAAATTCTAATCTACGTAGAACATTTTTGTCATTCATGCACATCCGTCCACATTGTGTCGTTTCCTTAAAACCTAAGGATGACCTACTTCTAAGAACTTTTTCCGAAAAACAAATGCAGATCGACAGGACACATTTTTTTTGTCATTTCAAAACCGGCCCTAATGGTTTTCTTTCTTTTGATATGAAACAAAGCAAAGCGTTTTAATTTAATTACGAACATTTGATTTTTATTTAGTTACTTAATAATTTGGCAACACTGTTTGTATTAAAATAATGTAGTTAATTTTTAAATTTATAAATTACCATCGGCAATTCTAATATATAACAACCACTGTCTTCAGTGAAATTCATTTAGCAACATTTCTTTTTTGTTTAGTAATTTTATCACACATTTGGCAACATTGACTTATGTAATTCGAAACGTCAAAATTTAGAATAATTAAATGTGCTGTGTATTAAACTTAAAATAATGGTAAAACCTTTGCTCAGGACTATTGTTCATGACCCTGTTTTCAAGTCTTTGATATCAATGTTCTATTAAAAGATACAATCATTTAAAGTTCATAGACAGATTGTCAAAAGTGACTGATAACTGCGTGATTCTTCTTAAAGATATACATGGCCTCTGAGATCCATTGTTTCAAGGTACCAATTATGCACAGTTTTTGATTTTTTACACGAAAACCACTCACAGTAATAATATGAGACCCCAAAAAGGCCCTATTCCACTTTAAACCACATCTAATAAAATAATAATAAAATTATTCCATGAATGGTTTGATCTGTACCGGTGAGCAAAATTTATGCGATGCTCGAGATGAATCCAACTATATATAGAAATATATATATTGAATCTATCAAAATAGTATATGACTAGCGAATGCTCAGCTACGCTGAGCGTTCCCTAGGCCTCCGGCGTCAGTGAAATATTAACATTTGAAAGCTAATTTTATTTCTGCAAGGCAGGTTTTGTCGAATGCTTTCATTTCCGGCAAGTAATTGTAAAAAAACAAATGCAGAACAACTTGGCAATTTTTGTCACTTCTGCACATCAGCCCTCATCAAGACATTTAATTTGATACCAAACACGACATATTTCTAACATCTTTTTCCAAAAAACAAAAACGGGTCAACATGAACCATTTCTGTCAATTTTACATGTCAGCTCAGCTGAGCATTCCCTAGAGTTCCGCTGTCAGTGCAAAAAAAACAAATGCCAATCGACATAAAACGGTTTTTTCATATCTGCATGTCAGCCCTCACCGATACCTTTCATTAGATTCCAAACACGATATGCATGTAATAACTTTTTGAAAAAAACAAAAGCTGGTCGACATGAAACATTTTTCTCAATCATGCACGCCAGGCCTCACCGAGACCTTTCATTTGATACCAAACACAACATACTTCTGACATTTTTTTTTGCATAAAACAAAAGTCAATCGACATGGAACATATTTGCAATTTCTACAGGCTAGCCCACACCAAGAACTTTCATTTGATACCAAACACTATAAGCTTCTGACAACTTTTTGTAAAAAGAAAAGCAGATCGACATGGAACACTTTTGTCAATTCTGCATGCTAGCCCTCAACGAGATTTTTCATTTGAGACCAAACTCGACATATTTCTGAAAACTTTTCGCAAAAAACAAAAGCCGATCAACAATAAGCAATTTTGTTAATTTTTCACAAAAACCTTATCAAGACCTTTATTTTGATACCAAACACCACATACTTCTGACAACTATTTGCGAAAAACAAAAGCCGATCAGCATGGAATATTTTTGTCAATTCTGCACGCTAGCCCTCAATGAAACCTTTCACTTGAGACCAAATACCACATACTTCTGACATCTATTTACGAAAAACAAAATCTGATGGGCATGGAATATTTTTGTCAATTCTGCACGCTAGCCCACAACGAGACGTTTCATTTGAGACCAAACTCGAAATACCTTTGAGAACTTTTTTCAGAAAACAAAAGCCGTTCGGAATGGAACAGTTTTTTCAATTCTCCTCGCTAGCCCTCAATGAGACCTTTCATTTGAGACCAAACTCGACGTATCTTTGAGACAGTTTTGCAAATAACAAAAGCCGATCAACATTGATCATTTTTGTTAATTCTACACGCCAGCCCTTATCGAGCCCTTTCATTTGATACTAAACACCACATACTTCTCACAACTTTTTCCAAACACGACATTTTTCTGACAACATTTTGCAAAAATCAAATCTTAATCTACGTAGAACATTTTTGTCATTCGTGCACACCTGTCCACATCGTGTTGTTTCCTTAAAACCCAAGGATGACCTACTTCTAAAAACTTTTTGCTTAAAAAAAATGCAGATCTACATGACACATTTTTTTGTGATTTCAAAACCGGCCCTTATAGTTTTCTTTCATTTGATATCAAACAAAGCAAAGTGTTCTATTTATTTTATTTAGAAATATTTGATTTTTATTTTGTTACCTACTTCATAATTTGGCAACACTGTTTGTATTAAAAAATAGTAGTTAATTTTTAAATTTATAAATTAATATTGTCAATCCTAATACAACTGTCACCGTCTTCAGCGAAGTTAATTTAGGAATATTTGGTTTTAATTTAGTTACTTCATCACACATTTGGCAACATTGACTTTTGACAATGGAAACGTCAAAATTAATATTAATTAAATACGTTATATTTTAAACTTAAATTAGTTGTAACACCTTTGCTCAAGACTATTATACACGACACTGTATTTACTTCTTTAATATCAATGTTCTATAAAAAGTTATAATCGTTTAAAGTTAATAGACAGATTGTCAAAAGTGACAGATAACAGCGTGACTCTTCTTAAATTTAGACATGGCTACTAGGATCCATTGTTTCAAGTTATTAGTTTTGCACAGTTTTTATTTTTTTACACAAGAACTACTCAAAGTAAAAATATGAGACACTCAAAAGGCACAACTACACATTATTCCCTGCAATCTAAAAAATTTTTTACAACAATCCCATTCATGGTTAAGGTAGTTAGGCTTGCCACAAAGTTTGGCTATCGTCGTGATGAAAATAAATAAACATCACCGACACATGCCTTTTTAGTATATAGAACTAGCGAATTCTCGGCTACGCCGAGCATTCCCTAGAGCTCCGCTGTCAGTGCAAAAAACAAATGCCGATCGACATGAAACAATTATTTCATATTTGCACGTCAGGCCTCACCGAGACCTTTCATTAGATTGCAAACACGATATACTTCCAATAATTTTTTGCAAAAAACAAAAGCCGGTCGGCATGAATCATTTTTGTCATTTATGTACCTCAGCCCTCACCGAGACCTTTCATTTGATACCAAACACGATATACTTCTGACAACTTTCTACATAAAACAAAAGTCGATCAACGTGAAACATTTTTATCATATTTGCACGCTGGCCCACACCAAGACTTTTCATTTGATACCAAACAATATATACTTGTGACAACCTTTTGCAAAAAACAAAAGCCGATCGACATTGACATTTTTTGTTAATTCTGCAGACCAGCCCTCATTGAAACCTTTCATTTGATACCATACACCATACACTTCTGACAACTTTTTGCAAAAAACAAAAACCGATCGACATAGCACATTTTTGTCAATTCTGCAAGCTAGCCCTCTCCGAGACCTTTTATTTGATACTAAACACGACATACTTCTGACAACTTTTTGCATAAAACAAAATCCGATCGACATGGAACATTTTTGTTAATTCTGCACGCTAGCCCTTATCGAGCCTTTTCCTTTGATACCAAACACCATATACTTCTCACATTTTTTTGCAAAAAACAAAAACCGATCGACATACCACATTTTTGTCAATTCTGCACGCTAGCTCTCAACAAGACGTTTCATTTGAGACCAAACTCGACATACCTTTGAGAACTTTTTGCAGAAAACAAAAGCCGATCGGAATGGAACATTTTTGTCAATTCTGCACGCTAGCCCTTAACGAGACCTTTCATTAGAGACCAAACTCGACATACTTTTGAGAAATTTTTGCAAAAAACAAAAGCCGGTCGACATGAAACATTTTTGTCATATGTACCCCAACTCTCACCGAGACCTTTCATTTGATTCCAAACACGACATACTTCTGACAACTTTCTGCATAAAACAAAAGTCGATCAACATGAAACATTTTTATCATATTTACACGCTAACCCACGCCGAGACTTTTCATTTGATACCAAACACTATATACTTGTGACAACCTTTTGCAAAAAACAAAAGCCTATCGACATGGAACATTTTTGTCAATTCTGCACGCTATCCCTCTACAAGACGTTTCATTTGAGACCAAACTCGACATACTTTTAAGAACTTTTTGCAGAAAACAAAAGCCGATCGAGAAGGAACATTTCTGTCAATTCTGCACGCTAACCCTAAATGAGACCTTTCATTTCAGACCAAACTCGACATACTTTTGAGAATTTTTTGCATAAAACAATAGCAGATCGACCTAGATCATTTTTGTCAATTCTCTACGCGAGCCCTCGCCAAGACCTTTCATTCGATACCAAACACGACATATATCTGACAACTTTTTGCAAAAAACAAAAGCCGATCGACATGGAATATTTTTGTCAATTCTGCACGCTATCCCTCAACAAGACGTTTCATTTGAGACCAAACTCGACATACTTTTAAGAACTTTTTGAATAAAACAAAAGCCGATCGAAATGGAACATTTCTGTCAATTCTGCACGCTAGCCCTCAACGAGACCTTTCATTTGAGACCAAACTGGACATACTTTTGAGAATTTTTTGCATAAAACAAAAGCAGATCGACATAGATCATTTTTGTCAATTCTCTACGCGAGCCCTCGCCAAGACCTTTCATTCGATACCAAACACGACATATTTCTGACAACTTTTTGCAAAAAACAAAGCCGATCGGCATCGATAACATTTTTGTCAATTTTGCATTTCAGCCCTCAACAAGACCTTTCATTAGATACCAAACACGACATACTTCAATTAACTTTTTGCATAAAGCAAAAGCCGATCAACATAGACCGTTTTTGTCAGTTCTGCACGCGAGCCCTCAACAAGACCTTATGTTTGAGACCAAACATGATATACTTTATACAACTTTTTGCAAAAAACAAAAGCCGATCGACATAAATCATTTTTGTCAAATTTGTACGCCAGCCCTCGCCGAGACCTTTCATTAGATACCAAACACGAAATATGTCTATTAACTTTTTGCATCAAAAGCCGATCAACATGGAAAATTTTCTTTTTTGTACACCAGCCCTCACCGAGACTTTTCATTCAATACAAAACACAACATATTTCCGATAACATTTTGCAAAAAACTAATTCTAATCGACGTAGAACATTTTTGGCATTCGTGCACACCAATCCACATTGTGTCGTTTCATTAAAATCCAAGGACGACCTACTTGTAACAACTTTTTGCGCAAATCAAATGCAGATCGATGTGACATATTTTTTTTGTCATTTCAAAACCGGCCCTTATGGTTTTTATTCTTTTGATATCAAACATAACAAAGTATATAATTTATTTTATTTACGAATATTTAATTTTTATTTAGTTCCCTACTTCATAATTTGGCAACACTGTTTGTGTTAAAAAGTAGTAGTTAATTCTTAAATTTATAAATTAATATTGTCAATCATAATACAACTGCCACCGTCTTCAGTGAAGTTAGTTTAGGAATATTCGGTTTTAATTTAGTTGCTTCATTTGGCAACATTGACTTTTGACATTGGAAACGTCAAAATTTATATTAATTAAATACGTTATGTTTTAAACTTAAATTAATTGTCACATCTTTGCTCAAGACTATTATACATGATACTGTATTTACTTCTTTAATATCAATGTTCTATAAAAAGTTATAATCGTTTAAAGTTCATAGACTGATTGTCAAAAGTGACAGATGACCTCGTGACTCTTTTTAAATTTAGACATGGCTACTAGGATCCATTGTTTCAAGTTATTAGTTTTGCACAGTTTTTATTTTTTTACACAAGAACCACATACAGTAAAAATATGAGACCCCCAAAAGGCACAACTACACATTATTCCCTGCAATCTAAAAAAAAACTTACAACAATCCTTTTCATGGTTAAGGTAGTTAGGCTGTCCACAAAATTTGGCGATCGTCATGATAAAAATAAATAAACATCACGGACACATGCCTTTTAGTATATAGGACTAGCGAATTCTCGGCTTCGCCGAGCATTCCCTAGAGCTCCGCTGTCAGTGTAAAAAGCAAATGCCGATCGACATGAAACAGTTTTTTTATATCTGCACGTCAGCCCTCACCGAGACCTTTCATTAGATTTCAAACACGATATACTTCTATTAACTTTTGAAAAAAACAAAAGCCGGTCGACATGAATCATTTTTGTCAATTATGCATATCAGACCGAGTCCTTTTATTTGACACCAAACACAACATACTTCTGATTTTTTCTTTACATAAAACAAAAGCCGATCAACATGGAACATTTTTGTAATTCCTACAGGCTAGCCAACACCGAGAACTTTCATTTGATATTAAACACCACATACTTCTGACAACTATTTGCGAAAAACAAAAGCCGATCGTCATGGAACATTTTTGTCAATTCTGCACACTAGCCCTCAACGAGACCTTTCATTTGAGACCAAACTCGACATACTTCTAAAAACTTTTTGCAAAAAACAAAAGCCGATCAACATTAACCATTTTTGTTAATTCTGCACACCAGCTCTTAACGAAACCTTTCATTTGATACCAAAGACCACACACTTGTGACAACTTTTTGCAAAAAACAAAAACCAATCGACATAGCACATTTTTGTCAATTCTGCACGCTAGCCCTAAACGAGACGTTTCATTTGACACCAAACTCGACATACCTTTGAGAAAGTTTTGCAAAGACAAAAGCCGATCAACATTGATCATTTTTGTTAATTTTACACGCCAGCCCTTATCGAGCCCTTTCATTTGATACTAAACACCACATACTTCTCACAACTTTTTCCAAACACAAAATATTTCTGACAACATTTTGCAAATAACAAATTCTAATCTACGTAGAACATTTTTGTCATTCATGCACACCCGTCCACATTGTGTCGTTTCCTTAAAACCTAAGGATGACCTACTTCTAAGAACTTTTTACGAAAAACAAATGCAGATCGACATGACACATTTTTTTTTGTCATTTCAAAACCGGCCCTTATGGTTTTCTTTCTTTTGATATCAAACAAAGCAAAGCGTTTTAATTTAATTACGAACATTTGATTTTTATTTTGTTACTTAATAATTTGGCAACACTGTTTGTATTAAAATAATGTAGTTAATTTTTAAATTTATAAATTACCATCGGCAATCCTAATATATAACAACCACTGTCTTCAGTGAAATTCATTTAGGAACATTTCTTTTTTGTTTAGTAATTTTATCACACATTTGGCAACATTGACTTATGTAATTCGAAACGTCAAAATTTAAAATAATTAAATGTGTTGTGTATTAAACTTAAAATAATGGTAAAACCTTTGCTCAGGACTATTGTTCATGACCCTGTTTTCAAGTCTTTGATATCACTGTTCTATTAAAAGATACAATCATTTAAAGTTCATAGACAGATTGTCAAAAGTGACGGATAACTGCGTGATTCTTCTTAAAGATAGACATGGCCTCTGAGATCCATTGTTTCAAGGTACCAATTATGCACAGTTTTTGATTTTTTACACGAAAACCACTCACAGTAATAATATGAGACCCCAAAAAGGCCCTATTCCACTTTAAACCACATCTAATAAAATAATATTAAAATTATTTCATGAATGGTTTGATCTGTACCGGTCAGCAAAATTTATGCGATGCTCGAGATGAATCCAACTATATATAGAAATATATATAATGAATCTATCAAAATAGTATATGACTAGCGAATTCTCGGCTACGCCGAGCATTCCCTAGAGCTCCGCTGTCGGTGCAAAAAACAAATGCCGATCGACATGAAACAATTATTTCATATTTCCACGTCAGGCCTCACTGAGACCTTTCATTAGATTGCAAACACGATATACTACTAATAATATTTTGCAAAAAACAAAAGCCGGTCGACATGAAACATTTTTGTCATTTATGTACCTCAACTCTCACCGAGACCTTTCATTTGATACCATACACGACATACTTCTGACAACTTTCTGCATTAAACAAAAGTCGATCGACATGAAACATTTTTATCATATCTACACGCTAGCCCACACCCAGACTTTTCATTTGATACCAAACACTATATACTTGTGACAACCTTTTGCAAAAAACAAAAGCCGATCGACAAAGCACATTTTTTGTCAATTCTGCACGCTAGCCCTCTCCGAGACCTTTCATTTGATATCAAACACGACATACTTCTGACAACATTTTGCATAAAACAAAAGCCGATCGACATGGAACATTTTTGTCAATTCTGCACGCTAGCCCTCAACGAGACTTTTCATTTGATACCAAACACCACACATTTCTGACAACTTTTTGCAAAAAACAAATACCGATCGACATGGCACATTTTTATCAATTCTGCACGCTAGCCCTCTCCGAGACCTTTCATTTGATATCAAACACGATATACTTCTGACAACTTTTTGCAAAAAACAAAAACCGATCGACATAGTACATTTTTGTCAATTCTGCAGGCTAGCCCTCAACGAGACCTTTCATTTGATACCAAACACGACATACATCTGACAACTTTTTGCATAAAACAAAAGCCGATCGACATGGAACATTTTTGTCAATTCTGCACGCTAGCCCTCTCCGAGACCTTTCATTTGATATCAAACACGACATACTTCTGACAACTTTTTGCAAAAAACAAAAACCGATCGACATAGAACATTTTTGTCAATTCTGCACGCTGGCCCTCTCCGAGACCTTTCATTTGATACCAAACACGACATACTTCTGACAACTTTTTGCACAAAACAAAAGCCGATCGACATGGAACATTTTTGTCAATTCTGCACGCTAGCCCTCAACGAGACCTTTCATTTGAGACCAAACTCGACATATCTTTGAGAAATTTTTGCAAAAAACAAATACCGATCGACATGGCACATTTTTATCAATTCTGCACGCTAGCCCTCTCCGAGACCTTTCATTTGATATCAAACACGATATACTTCTGACAACTTTTTGCAAAAAACAAAAACCGATCGACATAGTACATTTTTGTCAATTCTGCAGGCTAGCCCTCAACGAGACCTTTCATTTGATACTAAACACGACATACATCTGACAACTTTTTGCATAAAACAAAAGCCGATCGACATGGAACATTTTTGTCAATTCTGCACGCTAGCCCTCTCCGAGACCTTTCATTTGATATCAAACACGACATACTTCTGACAACTTTTTGCAAAAAACAAAAACCGATCGACATAGAACATTTTTGTCAATTCTGCACGCTGGCCCTCTCCGAGACCTTTCATTTGATACCAAACACGACATACTTCTGACAACTTTTTGCACAAAACAAAAGCCGATCGACATGGAACATTTTTGTCAATTCTGCACGCTAGCCCTCAACGAGACCTTTCATTTGAGACCAAACTCGACATATCTTTGAGAAATTTTTGCAAAAACAAAAGCCGATCAACATTGACCTTTTTTTTTAATTCTACACGCCAGCCCTCATCGAGCCTTTTCATTTGATACCAAACACCACATACTTCTCACAACTTTTTACAAAAAACAAAAGCCGTTCGATATAGAACATTTTTGTTCATTCTGCACGCTAGCCCTCATCGTGACCTAGCTAAGATAACATTCACTGTCCTCAGTAACCTTTCATTTGGGAATATTTGTTCTTTGTTTAGTTACTTTATTAAACATTTGGCAACATTGCAATTTGAAAATACCCAAATACGACATTTTTCTGACAACATTATGCAAAAAACAATTTCTAATCTACATAGAACATTTTTGTCATTCGTGCACACCAGTTCGTATTGTGTCGTTTCCTTAAAACCCAAGGACGACCTACTTTTAACAACTTTTTACGGAAAACAAATGCAGATCGACATGACACATTTTTTTGTCATTTTAAAACTGGCCCTTATGGTTTCCTTTCTTTTGATAACAAACACAGCAAAGTATTCAATTTATTTTATTTAGGAATATTTGATTTTTATTTAGTTACTTTATAATTTGGCAACACTGTTAGTATTAAAAAATAGTAGTTAATTTTTAAATTTATAAATTAATATTGTCAACCCTAATACAACTGCCACCGTCTTCAGTGAAGTTAGTTTAGGGATATTTGGTTTTAATTTAGTTACTTCATCACACATTTGGCAACATTGACTTTTGACATTGGAAACGTCAAAATTTATATTAATTAAATACGTTATGTTTTAAACTTAAATTAGTTGTAACACCTTTGCTCAAGTCTATTATTCATGAAATTGTTTATAAATCTTTGATATCAATGTTCTATTAAAAGATATAATCATTTAAAGTTCATAGACAGATTGTCAAAAGTGACGGATGACGGCGTGATTCTTCTTAAAGTTAGACATGGCCTCTGGGATCTATTGTTTCAAGGCAGCATTTGTGCACAGTTTTAAATTTTCACACGAAAACTACTAACAGTAAAAATATGAGACACCCAAAAAGGCACCAGATCTCATTAGCCCCCACAAATTAAAAAAAAAATTATAACAATCACTTGCATGGTTCAGGCTGTAGGCCTTTACCAATATTACTCGATGCTCGTGATGAATCTATAGATATATATATAGTGAATCTAATCGTTTAGTATAGTGATGTTTATATTGTTGAATTCAGAAAAAAATACTCTATCGAATAACCTAAAAATAAATATATGTTCCCATTTAAAATAAGAAAGTTGTGTCCCGTATTTTGAGAACCAGTGGTCGAAAAAAAATTTTTTTTTGCTCATTGTATTAGTTTTGTAAAATGGTGGTTCTTTGCTAATTTAACCAACCTCGTAGCTCTTATAGTTCTCGAGATAGCAATGGTGGCACGCTTAAATGGAACACCCTGTATATCTAGGAAGAAAATTTTAAATTTATGTTCATGGACGTGCGAATTTTTATTATACCGTATTTTTATTTTAGTAATTTGAATAAATTCAAAATCATGCAGATAATGAAGAAGATAATAATAAATAATGATTGTAAGGTATATTTGAAGTATTGACATCAAATTTATTGTACAAAAAAATAATAACAATAAACGCCTGTGGAAGCAAATGTTAATATTTATTTCCAGGAAATAAAATTTAAGAACTTCGCAGTTTTGCAATAGCCAATCATACTATTAAGACTACTTTTAATAATATATATATATATATATATATAATATATATATATATATATATATATATATATATATATATATATATTGACGATGATGAAACTAATAAACATTTGTTGTAATGTATATTATTTATTTATAACCATTTCAAAGCGGCACGCGAGACCGTTTAGGAAATAAATAAAAATATATGTTTAATTTGTCAAGTTTTGAACTTGAGGAATTTTGTTCACACTCTTCTACGGGGGATGCTACTATGTGTTGTACCTAGAAACATTTGTTGTAATGTATATTATTTATTTATAACAATTTAAAAGCGGCACGCGAGACCGTTTAGAAAATAAATAATAATAACTTACCACTTGCTCTGGTTTGAGACCGCCTCGATCCTAATTTTTTTTTAATTATTTATATCATACTTTGAAAAAAATTATTCAAACATGAATTTAACTAATTTTCGTACATTCTTTTTTATTATACCTTAGCAAAATTTGTAGTTTCATACAATACATTAAGTTTGACAGCGTAACTGTAATCACTTGACACAATAAGTATGAAGTTAGTTAAAGAATATATAAAAATGTATTATTTTGAAAATAATTATCTATTTTATAAATATAAATAATGTGAAATAACATACCGAAATTTATAAACTGATACATTTTTATACTGCTAAAAAAAATAATGATTATATTCATGTTTTTCTGTTGCTATGTTCATTTATATATTTATGAAGCTGAATTATATATGTATTTATCTACAACTATTGTTATTGTTATTAATAATTTATTTTTCATTATAAATATCAATTAAATGATTATAAAAGTATAATAAATACAATTTGAATAGTTATTTTGAAATTTAAGTGCTACTTTCGCGCCATCTGTTGAGGTATATATGAACTACTCACACATAACTGAAAATTTATATGCCTGTTAGTTGTAGATAAAGTGACCAATTTTTATACGTTCTTTTGCATTTTTTCTTAATGATAACAAGAATTTTCGTGCAGTTCAAATACATTCAAGTTCGACTAATACATCAGTTACAAATGGATAAATGGATAGATACTTTGTTTATGTAAACGTTTACATGTGAGAAATCATCTCATTTCATTATAAAATACTACAGAATTTTGAAAAATGTAATCTCTATTGTAATCAAATGTTTTCATCAGAAATGTAGAGAAATACGTAAAGAAAGAGTAAATTGCAATTAATAAAAGTTTAATAAAGTCCAGATACATCATTTATTTATATACTAATTATTGTACATTAAATTGTTAAACAATTCTCTCCAAAACTGTATGAAATAAAGGCTTGTCAGTTTTTCCACGTAATCAGACAAAATCTATAGTCTAACTATCTAAAATATGTATAAATTAGATTTAAAAAGTATTTATATATAAGGGAAGAATACTGTACAGTATGAATTTACCTTTGGAAGTGTTTGAATAGTAATCAAATATAGTTTTTTAAACGTCAGATTATAAATCAATTTTGAAATGCAGTTTTCTTGATTAAATAATCCATTCTGGAATATTCTTTAGTTTTACTATTACTTATTTTTATAATTATTGTCCAATAGAATTTTTTAGTTTATTAAAAATTCCATGTTAGAGTATCTGAGTACGAGTAGGTTATAGTCTCATCTAAAAAATAAAATATTTAACTAATAATATATAAATATTTATATTCTATATAAAAGTACCTGTATTAGAGATGATTTCGTACAATATTTCATTATACATTTTAGTAAATATGACATTTTTCACTTAGTTGTCTCCAACTCAAGTGTCAAATAAACCATTTTTGTTAAATTTTATAATATCGTGCAATTTTTCTGGTTTTATTTTCAAGGATACGTTATAATAATGATTTTCATCCAACGAATTGCCTTATTATAGAAAACGCATTTCTCGATTAATATTTGGTTTCAGAAAGTGTTTATTGTTTAAAATATCAATGATAAATGAATAATTGGATAAATACTTTGTTTTTATAAACGTTTTTATCTAAAAATTCATTTCATTCAATACCAAAATAGAATAGAATTTTTAAAAATCAAATCTTTGTTGTTATCAACTACTTTCATCTGAAATTTGATGAAAGAATACATAAAGAATGTATAAAATGCAGTTACTTACAGTTTATTATAATCCAGATACATAATTCAAAATAATTATTGTACAATAAATTATTAAACATTTCTTCCAAGTGGGTATAAAGGAAAGGTTTGTCAGTATTTTAAAATAAATCTGTTTATGATTGAATACGACGCGCCTTGATTGAGTTCTAGAATTTATTTTTTTGTCAATAGTGTTATTATCCGTAATATTATGTTATTTCTTTTCTATAAATATATTCTTGTTTGGATATCTTAACCAATTAAAAACTATAACTGAAATGAAAACACATATCTAAATACAGCCAAGAATATATAAAATTACATACTTACATTAAATAACGTAGTGTAATATTACTTTTAAACTAATTTTACTATATATTTCTCCAAGCAAGACTTGCATTATGATTGTTTGATTATATTGTAAATAAGGTTTGCCCTAAATTATTATGTACAATGCACTTTTATGATAATCAATTACACTTCAGTATTGTTATTATCAATAATTTTATGTTATTTCTCTTCTATAAATGTACTCTTGTTTGGTTAAGCAATTAAAAATTGTAACTGAAATAAAAATACATATTTAAAAACAGCGAAACAAATTTAAAATGATATACTTACATCACAAAGTGTATTGTACATATTCTTTTAAACAAAGTTTACTTTATATTTCTGTATATTTCTCTTTGAAAATATAAAGCTTGTGTAACATTTTTTTTGGTTATAGACCAACGAATGATAAACGTCAATGTCATAAAAGTAAATATTTAAAATACACCACACTTAATATTCCGTGTATTTGTATATATTTCGCTCACTATTATAATGTGAAAAAATATAATTACCTTTACAAAATCTCTTTTCATTTTCAAAATAAATCAATTAAAAGTTTCATATTGAATTGTCAAAAATGACGGATGGCACAGTAATTCTTTTTAAATTTAAACCTGGTATCTAAGATATTTTTTTCAGTTTTGTTCCAGTTTTCCTTTTTCGCTTAGTTTTCGATTTTTTACACAAAAACTATGCACGGTAAAAATATGGGATACCCAAAAGCGATTGGTCCTCATTAAACCGCATCTAATAAAATAATATTACAATTATTACATGAATGGTTTGATCTGTACCCGTGAGCAAAGTTTTTGCGATGCTCGAGATGAATCCAACTATATATATATATATAGAAATATAGAGAGTGAAACTATCAAAATAGTATATGACTAGCGAATTCTCGGCTTCGCCGAGCATTCCCTAGAGCTCCGCTGTCAGTGCAAAAAACAAATGCCGATCGACATAGAACAATTATTTCATATTTCCACGTCAGGCCTCACCGAGACCTTTCATTAGTTTGCAAACACGATATACTTCTAATAATTTTTTGCAAAAAACAAAAGCCCGGCGACATGAAACATTTTTATGATTTATGTATCCCAGCCCTCACCGAGACCTTTCATTTGATACCAAACACGACATACTTCTTACAACTTTCTGCATGAAACAAAAGTCGATCGACATGATACATTTTTATCATTTCTACACGCTAGCCCACATCGAGACTTTTTATTTGATACCAAACACTATATACTTGTGACAACCCTTTGCAAAAAACAAAAGCCGATCGACATTGACCATTTTTGTCAATTCTGCACACCAGCCTTTATTGAAACATTTCATTTGATACCAAACACCACACACTTCTGACAACTTTTTGCAAAAAACAAATACCGATCGACATGGCACATTTTTGTCAATTCTGCACGCTAGCTCTCATCAAGACGTTTCATTTGAGACCAAACTTGACATACTTTTGAGAATTTTTTTCAGAAAACAAAAGCCGATCGGAATGGAACATTTTTGACAATTTTGTACGCGAGCCCTCGCCAAGACCTTTCATTCGATACCAAACACGACATATTTCTCACAACTTGTTGCAAAAAACAAAAGCCAATCGACATGGAACATTTTTGTCAATTTTGCATTTGAGCCCTTAACGAGACCTTTCATTAGATACCAAACACGATATACTTCTATTAACTTTTTGCATAAAACAAAAGCCGATCAACATAGAAAATTTTTAATTCTGCACACCAATCCTTCCCGAGTCTTTTCATTTGATACCAAACACGACATATTTCTGACAACATTTTGCAAAAAACAAATTTTAATCGACGTAGAACATTTTTGTCATTCGTGCACACCAGTCCACATTGTGTCGTTTTATTAAAACTCAAGAACGACCTACTTCTAACAACTTTTTGCGAAAAACAAATGCAGGTCGACATGACACATTTTTTTTTGTCATTTCAAAACCGGCTCTTATGGTTTTCTTTTGATATCAAATATTTGATTTTTATTTAGTTACTTTATAATTTAGCAACACTGTTTGTATTAAAAAATAATAGTTAATTTTTAAATATATAAATTAATATTGTCAATCCTAATACAACTGCCACTCTCTTCAGTGAAGTTAGTTTAGGAATATTTGGTTTTAATTTAGTTACTTCATCACTCATTTGGCAACATTGACTTTTGACATTGGAAACGTCAAAATTTATATTAATTAAATACGTTATGTTTTATGAATCTATCAAAATAGTATATGATAATTATATTGTTGAATTCAGAAAAAAATACTCTATCGAATAACCTAAAAATAAATATATGTTCCCATTTAAAATAAGAAAGTTGTGTCCCGTATTTTGAGAACCACTGGTCGAAAAAAAATTTTTTTTGCTCATTGTATTAGTCTTGTAAAATGGTGGTTCTTTGCTAATTTAACCAACCTCGTAGCTCTTATAGTTCTCGAGATAGCAATGGTGGCACGCTTAAATGGAACACCCTGTATATCTAGGAAGAAAATTTTAAATTTATGTTCATGGACGTGCAAATTTTTATTATACCGAATTTTTATTTTAGTAATTTGAATAAATTAAAACCATGCAGATAATGAAGAAGATAATAATAAATAATGAATGTAAGGAATATTTGAAGTATTGATATCAAATTGATTGTACAAAAAAATAATAACAATAAACGCCTGTGGAAGCAAATGTTAATATTTATTTCCAGGATATAAAATTTAAGAACTTCGCAGTTTTGCAATAGCCAATCATAATATGAAGACTACTTTTAATAATATATAATGACGATGATGAAACTAAAAAACATTTGTTGTAATGTATATTATTTATTTATAACCATTTCAAAGCGGCACGCGAGACCGTTTAGGAAATAAATAAAAATATATGTTTAATTTGTCAAGTTTTGAACTTGAGGAATTTTTTTCACACTCTTCTACGGGGGATGCTACTATGTGTTGTACCTAGAAACATTTGTTGTAATGTATATTATTTATTTATAACAATTTAAAAGCGGCACGCGAGACCGTTTAGAAAATAAATAATAATAACTTACCACTTGCTCTGGTTTGAGACCGCCTCGATCCTAATTTCTTTTTTATTATTTATATCATACCTTGAAAAAAATTATTCAAAGATGAATGTAACTAATTTTCATACATTCTTTTTTATTATACCTTAGCAAAATTGGTAGTTTCATACAATACATTAAGTTTGACAGTATAACTGTCATCACTTGACACAATAAGTATGAAGTTAGTTAAAGAATATATAAAAATGTATTATTTTGAAAATAATTATCTATTTTATAAATATAAATAATGTGAAATAACATACCAAAATTTATAAACTGATACATTTTTATATTGCCAAAAAAAAACAAGATTATATTCATGTTTTTTCTGTTGCTATGTTCATTTATATATTTATGAAGCTGAATTATATATGTATTTATCTACAACTATTGTTATTGTTATTAATAATTTATTTTTTATTATAAATATCAATTTAAATGATTATAAAAGTATAATAAATACAATTTGAAGTTATTTTGAAATTTAAGTGCTACTCTAGCGCCATCTGTTGAGGTATATATGAACTACTCACAAATAACTGAAAATTTGTATGCCTGTTAGTTGTAGATAAAGTGACCAATTTTTATACGTTCTTTTGCATTATTTCTTAATGAAAACATGAATTTTCGTGCAGTACAATCACAGTCAAGTTCGACTAAGAGCAGATGCCATCAGCTGATAATCAGACGAACTACTCGGTGAATATTTGGTTTGAAAAGGTGTTTATTGTTTCATACATCAGTTACAAATGGATAAATGGATAGATACTTTGTTTATGTAAACGTTTACATCTGAGAAATCATCTCATTTCATTATAAAATACTACAGAATTTTGAAAAATGTAATTTCTATTGTAATCAAATGTTTTCCTCAGAAATGTTAAAAAATGCGTAAAGAAAGAGTAAATTGCAATTAATAAAAGTTTAATAAAGTCCAGATACATTATTTATTTATATACTAATTATTGTACATTAAATTGTGAAACAATTCCCTCCAAATCTGTATGAAATAAAGGCTTGTCAATATTGTCCACGTAATCAGACAAAATCTATAGTCCAACTATCTAAAATATTTATAAATTAGATTTAAAAAGTATTTATATATAAGGGAAGAATACTGTACACTATGAATTTACCTTTGGAAGTGTTTGAATAGTAATCAAATATAGTTTTTTAAACGTCAGAGTGTAAATCAATTTTGAAATGCAGTTTTCTTGATTAAATAATCCATTCTGGAATATTCTTTAGTTTGCATTTAATAAAGAATATGTTTTACTATTTCTTATTTTTATAATTATTGCCCAATAGATTGTTTGAGTTTATAAAAAATTCCATGTTAGAGTATCTGAGTACGTGTAGGTTATAGTCTCATCTAAAAAATAAAATATTTAACTATTATTATATAAATATTTATATTCTATATAAAAGTACCTGTATTGGAGATGATTTCTTATTAAATTTCGTACAATATTTCATTATACATTTTAGTAAATATGACATTTTTCACTTAGTTGTCTCCAACTCAAGTGTCAAATGAACCATTTTTGTTAAATTTTATAATATCGTGCAATTTTTCTGGTTTCATTTTCAAGGATACGTGATAATAATGATTTTCATCCAACGAATTGCCTTATTATAGAAAACACATTTCTCGATTAATATTTGGTTGCAGAAAGTGTTTATAGTTTGAAATATCAATGATAAATGAATAATTGGATAGATACGTTGTTTTTATAAACGTTTTTATTTAACAAATCATTTCATTCCATAACAAAATTCAATAGAATTTTTAAAAATCAAATCTTTGTTGTAATCAACTACTTTCATCTGAAATTTGATGAAAGAATACATAAAGAATGTATAAAATGCAGTTACTTACAGTTTATTATAATCCAGATACATAATTTAAAATAATTATTGTACAATCAATTATTAAACTTTTCTTCCAAGTGGGTATGAAGGAAAGGTTTGTCAGTATTTTTAAATAAATGTGTTTATGACTGAATACGACGCGGCTTGATTGATTTCCAGAATTTATTTTTTTGTCAATAAATATTATTATCCGTAATATTATGTTATAACTTTTTTTTTTTTTTTTATTTAGTTACTTAATGTCAGCCAGTACGGTTGTGTGGTCGTGGCGTGTCTTGTCTGATCGTGTAGATAAGCAACATAGCCCGCCCTGTCCAATTGGATGGGTTGCCGCACAACGGCTCGGTGTGTGCTGGCCTTGCAGAGACTGTAGGCTGACAACCTGCATCACTAAAATGCAAGTAAAACATGTCACGAAACAAGTACTTCAGGTACTTGAGGCCTAATCGGCTTCACCAAAAATCTGGATCTACTTCCGGAAAACTAAGTAAGGGCTGTCACAATAGATCTTCTAGGTCGCGTTGACAAAAAGCGGCAAAACGCTTAAAACCCTCATATACATACAATAGTTACTTAATAATTTGGCAACACTGTTTTTATTAAAATAATGTAGTTAATTTTTAAATTTATAAATTACCATCGGCAATCCTAATATAAAATAGCCACTGTCTTCAGTGAAATTCATTTAGGAATATTTGTTTTTTGTTTAGTAATTTCATCACACATTTGGCAACATTGACTTATGTAATTCGAAACGTCAAAATTTAAAATAATTAAATGTGTTGTGTAATAAACTTAAAATAATGGTAAAACCTTTGCTCAGGACTATTATTCATGACACTGTTTTCAAATCTTTGATATCAGTATTCTATTAAAAGATACAATCATTTCAAGTTCATAGACAGATTGTCAAAAGTGACGGATAACCGCGTGATTCTTCTTAAAGATAGACATGGCCTCTGAGATCCATTGTTTCAAGGTCCCAATTATGCACAGTTTTTGATTTTTTACACGAAAACCACTCACAGTAAAAATATGAGACCCCAAAAAGGCCCTATTCCACTTTAAATCACATCTAATAAAATAATATTAAAATTATTCCATGAATGGTTTGACCTGTACCCGTGAGCAAAATTTTTGCGATGCTCGAGATGAATCCAAATATAGATAGATAGATATATAGATAGTGAATTTATCAAAATAGTATATGACTAGCGAATTCTCGGCTACGCCGAGCATTCCATAGAGCTCCGCTGTCAGTGCAAAAAACAACTG
This sequence comes from Stenolophus ochropezus, assembly GCA_035578165.1. Lineage (NCBI taxonomy): Eukaryota > Metazoa > Arthropoda > Insecta > Coleoptera > Carabidae > Stenolophus > Stenolophus ochropezus. The sequence goes on from JAQOWZ010000003.1 coordinate 4,964,341, forward strand.
CCAATCGACATGAAACAATTTTTTCATATCTGCACGTCAGGCCTCACCGAGACGTTTCATTAGATTCCAAACACAATATACTTCTAATAACTTTTTAAAAAAAACAAAAGCCGGTCGACATGAAATATTTTTGTCAATTATGCACGCCAACCCTCACCGAGACCTTTCATTTGATACCAAACACAACATACTTCTGACATTTTTATTTGCATAAAACAAAAGTCGATTGACATGGAACATTTTTGCAATTTCTACAGGCTAGCCCACACCGAGAACTTTCATTTGATACCAAACACTATAAACTTTTGACAAATTTTTATAAAAAGAAAATCAGATCGACATAGAACATTTTTGTCAATTCTGCATGCTAGCCCTCAACGATACCTTTCATTTGAGACCAAACTCGATATGTTTCTGAAAACTTTTTGCAAAAAACAAAAGCCGATCAACAATAAGCAATTTTGTTAATTTTTCACGGAACCCTCATCGACAAATTTATTTTGATACCAATCACCACATACTTCTTACAACTTTCGCATAAAACAAAAGTCGATCGACATGATACATTTTTATCATATCTACACGCTAGCCCACATCGAGACTTTTCATTTGATACCAAACACTATATACTTGTGACAACCTTTTGCAAAAAACAAAAGC